>JAODLC010000045.1:2453826-2480691 GCA_026781145.1 Hippopotamyrus pictus | reverse complement strand
GCTGCTTTATTTGGTTAATCATCCAGTCTGTGAAGAAGGCATTCAAGTAAGAATTGCATTGTAGTATGACTCATTTCAATTTAACAATTTATATTAGGTTCACGTTTCGACTTCTGATATTCAGATTGAGTTCTAGGTCAAACTGGTTTCTTCGACTTTCAAGAAATTCGAGTTTGAGAACCGAGGTACCACTGTAATTGGTCCCTACAACTTCAAAGTAACATTTTCTCCCCACAATATAATATATATATTTATATCGCTCGCACACACACACACACCTCGGGGGCTGAATTCCAAATGTGATGGTTATTAACCTGGGACCTGAAAGGAAGGACTTTGGTGGAAGAAACACACACAATAATGGTCTTTTCTCCAATGTGCCTTTTTCATGGCTTAGTTTAGATTTTCATTGTTTTTTAAAATGCTAAAGTTTGGAGAGTGCCACTGTGTGCTTTCTCTGTCCACCACCCTTGTGGTTCTGGTGCCATGAAAAGTACTGGTAATTTACCACTAAGTGGAGCAGAGGAGTTGGGCAGCAAGTCCTTCATAGAGACCAGAGTCTGACACCTTATCATGAAGGGTATCACAATGGTGCTTCACTGAATGACCACCAGAGGGTGCTGCCGACCCTTCTACAAATATAAAATAGCACATACCTAATGAAGACCTTGATGGCGTTACGCCTTTACCCGTGATTCACTACTGCACAGGAAGCTTCTTCAGTCACTCCGCTTATCTCTCTGCTGCCCTGGCAGCATCAGTTTCCTGTGATTGTGGTCACATGACCTTCTGCTTGTGGCTGGGCCAGCTGTGCCGGTAATTGGGGCTTTGCCTGTGTGGCGGCTCCCTCTGGCCAGTGTGTGTGGGCGTGTCAGTGACTCGTGCTGGTTCTTTGCCATAAACCTGTACCGTTAATTTAGGCGCTGGGGGTACAGGGTGATTTGTGGCCACTTTTATTTGACTGCGGAGTCTGTGGGGGGTGTTTGTGTCTGCAAGAGAGGCTAATTTCACACTCTGGGGCCTCCTGGGCTGTGTGGAGGAAGCCTCCCTGTGGGGCGCGGGAGGTCAAAGGTCACACTGGACAGCTGACCCTGCAGGAGGCCCACAGTTTCGATACTCTGATCCCGGCTCTTCTTTCCCTGTTCCCATCAAAATGGAACAGAGTTAATATGGAGCACCGGGGTATTCGCGTGGGCCGTGACCCCAGCCCGGTACGTCAGTCCGCAGGCACTAGGCCCCTCCTGTCCCCCTGAAACGGAGCTTAAAAGAGCGACACGTGGCTGTTTTCAGCCCGGCTGGACACCACCGACATCTGATCAGCATGCCAGAAATCTGTAAATATCAGCACTGTCACAGCGATGGCAGCTGTGATAATCCAAAGTTAATGACTGCGCCCCCTCCAGCGAGGATGACGCCTCCGATGGGGCCTGTCTGTCCTGGGGGAGACAGGCAGGGCTGCTTGGGTCTCACGTGTAGGCGGCCATGAGGCCGAGACATCATTGTGACATCACTTCCTCATGTGGGGCTGCATCGTGCCCAGGGACCCGGGAGATTCTGGAACCTTCACTACCCCACACGTGTGCACACGCACACACACACACACACACACACACACACACGCACACGCACACACACACACGCACACACATTTTTTATTCATGTCTTTGTGGGGACTGTCCATTCATTTCTATGGGAAAAACCTTAATCCCACGTGTGGAAGAGGGCGGCTTGGCCACAGCACCGAAGGAACATCAGGAGCCTGAGGTTTGCTGGGCAGAAGCTGGGGCCAGATAATCAAATTACTCTATTCCGGTGGATTAGAGGGAGCTGCCCCCCCCACCCCCCCGCCATGCGGAGAGGTTATTATTTTTCTGCTCTGAAAAGGAAAAGCCCTTTCAGTGAGGCTCTGCCCCCACCCTGCGTTGATTGTGGAGAGCGTAGGGGGTGGCTCGCTGGCTCGCTGGGTGGGTGTTTGGCCGCTGGAGAATGCAGCAACTTCGTTTGAAAAGCTCAAAAACAAGTGAGGGAAGCTAATTTCTTGGCCACGGTGGACACTGCTGTCACGGGGCAAGTGACACTGTGGTTATCTATAAAACTGTACCAGGGATAAAGGTGCTGTTTTCACAGGGAAAGCCCTCTGTGACGGGGTGCTCAGCTCATCACATTTACACGCTGTACAAAAGGCTTCCTGTCAGTCTTCATCTCACCCCCTCTAAAATAAAACATAATGTCATGCCCTCAATCTCGGGCGATGGGGGAGGGCAGAGGGTCCCGATCAAAAGGCAGATAGGAAAAGTTATAGGGCGACAAGTCAGCTGCATCTTACGATGGCAACGCGACCCCCCCCCCCAACAGATTGGCGGCAGGTTTTTGGACTCCAGAGTTTGAGCACGTGTGTGCGTGTGCGTGCACTCAGCCTGCCGGACCTAGTGACTCGAACCGGATCAGCAGCTGGAAAGACTTTCCCTGATGGAGGGAGAGTATAAAGAGGGGGAAAAAAACAAGAGAAAGAGAAACATACCAAAAACAGGAGAGAGAGGCACAGGGAAAAAGAGAGAGAGACTGGGAAAGAAGGGAAGAGAGAGGGAGGAACAGAAAGAGGAGGAGAATGACAGATAGAGAATAGGGAAGAAGGGTAGAGAGGGAGGAAAAGAAAGTGGAGGAGAGTGATAGAGTAAGGAAGAAGGAAACATAGGGAGGAACAGAAAGAGGAGGAGAGTGACAGATAGAGAGAAAGAAAGATGGGAAGAGAGGGAGGAACAGAAAGAGGAAGAGAGTGACATAGAGAGTAAGAAGGGAAGAGAGGTAGGAAAAGAAAGAGGAAGAGAGTGACAGATGGTAAAGAAGAAAGGAAGAGAGGGACGAACAGAAAGGGGGAGAGAGTGACAGAGAGTAAGTAAGAAGGGAAGAGAGGGAGGAACAGAAAGGGGCAGATCACTGAATCACGAGGAGGGATTGTGAAAAGGTGGGGGGGGGTGAATGTGAGAGAGAGAGAAGGGGGAGGAGGGGCCAGGCTGGAGCAGACAGTGGGGGGGGTGTTCTCATTCAAACTGTCAGCCAGCAGCTCTGGAGGTGCCTGCTGAGACTCACAGACAAAGAGGAGAGAGAGGGAGGTACACACTCGGAGTGGAGAGGGAGGCGCACACTCGGAGTGGAGAGGGAGGCGCACACTCGGAGTGGGCAGCCGGACCGAGAGGCAGCGATGCAGGCGACGGGCTCGGGTAGGTGAGCTCCGGGAAGGCACAGGAAGCTCGTGTGCGAATGCGGGTCTGCGTGTATGGGTCTGCGTATGCGGGTCTGCGTGTATGGGTCTGCGTATGCGGGTCTGCGTGTATGGGTCTGCGTATGCGGGTCTGCGTCTGTGTGTGCAGGTCTGTGTGTGTGGGGGCAGCGGAGAGCAGCTGGCTCACATGAACGGGAAGAGATCCGGTTTCGACTTGTACTGTGAACAGAAAAGTGAAAAAAGACCCCCAGGCAAGCAGGCAGGCAGGCTGGGGGGTTGTACGGGGGAGGGGGGTGCATTCTCAGCTCTTTTTTAAAGTGCAGCTCTTGTTGACGCTCCTCATTTCCTCCTGAAAACTTTGAAAGCTTAACTCTGAAGTTAGTTGTGGAATGCCACGGAGTTGTGGGGGGGGGTAGGAGGGGGATGGGGGCACAGCTGTGGGCCTGGGGGCGACGCGCGAGTGAGGCTGTCGTCCGGCAGAGGAAACCAAAACACACAGACCAGCTATGGCTATGGGGGGGGAAGGAAAGGGTCCTGGAATGCAAGTTGGGCGACAGCACCCACTCTGCCCCAAACGCTGGGTGGGTGAAGGGGGGATGACTGTGTGGCCAGATGAAAGTAGCAACGTCCACAGCCGAGTTTTTAGGCGGGGAGGAGGGTCCTGAAGAGGCATGTGAGGGGACCTTGCTCCACTCACAGAGGAAGAGCAACGTCCCCGCGGGGGACAAAGAGCCTTAGCAGTGCGGTGTCCCCAGCAGCCAGACAGCGGCGCCGTTGTGCCCGCTGGCTGCCTGGCCGCAGGGTTCCCTCGTCAGCTCCCTGCTCTTCATATTTTCCACTCGGTTTTTCAGGGAGACCTGGACATCACTGGGCTCACAGCTGCTCTGCAAATAATAGTCTATGAGCACGTCTGTGAGCACATCTGTGTTGTTTCCCTGGTTCATGACTGGTGTGTTTCCTGGGCTTCACTGTATCAGTCACTGTATCGGTTACTGTGTCAGTCACTGCGTGTCGTTTGCTGTGTGTCGGTTGCTGTGAGTCCGTTGCTTTGCACGAGTCACTGTGTCAGTCGCTGCGTGTCAGTCGCTGCGTGTCAGTCGCTGTGTGTCGGTCACTGTGCCAGTTCTTGTGTGTCAGTCATCATATGTTGGATGCTGTGTCAGTTGCTTTATGTCAGTTTCCTGGTGTCAGTCACTGTGCGTCGGCCAGGTGCCAGTGACTATCAGTCGTGTTGATTTTCTGTGTCATTCATTGTGCATCATTGGTTTTCCTGACAGGATTTAAGGGCTTTTAGCAGTCTGCTGTCTGTGGTTACTGTAACTCTGTTGATGCTGGTGACTCACGTAATAGCAGAAAGCTCACGACGTGGCCCCCTGTGACCATAGGGTCACATCCACCTTCTCAGGATATCACGGTTGGGACGGGAGGGACTCTGGCATGAGGGGACAAGGCCATGGGGCCTGACGATCAGAGATGGAGTGAAAGGGTAAAACTCAATCAACCAATTCAAGTAGAACCCAGACCCATCCCAGTGTGGGGGGCATTTTACAAATGTGCTCACAGCTTGCACACACCCTGCTGTGTGACACTGGGCTGTGGCCCTAAGCCACGCCAACTGCCTGCCTTTTAGCCCCTCCACCCCCCTCCCCAGTATTTATAGCTCAGGGCCGGGCACGGCGTGGCCAGCCTGTTTACGAAATGGTTCAGGTGTTACGGTGTCTGTGGCCGAGGCCGCCCTCCACACGCGTCTTGCGTGTGTGGGTGTATGTGCTTGTGAGTGTGATCCCAGGCCACCGTCGCCTCACTGCCCCGCGTGACTGTGGTCTGTCCATGAGCCACATTCTCCGCAGTTTTCATGAGGAAATCACCCGCCACTTGTGCTTGGAGTGCTTCCCCTGCTGTCGGCGGTTTCTTTGACACCCCACCCACCCTGATAGTCTTCCTGTGTCCTGTATCTGTAAACCATCTTGGATGGTCACAACACATCCCTTTGACCTTAGCTTCCTGTTCCTGCTACCTGATTCTCATCCCACCAGGATGCTACCCTGTGGCCTGGCGTCAGCTGAAGCCTGGGACTGTTAGTAACTTAGAACCTAAGCCAGTCAACCCTGCCCTGAGCCTAGCTCAGTCCACCAACTCCCAGTGTCTTGCTTCTCACTTGTGATACCAAAGATATCACAAATTCAACAGGATCACACACACACACACACACACACACCTTAACCCATAACTAGCCCTAACCTTAACCATAAGTAACCAAACAAGATACGAGGCATTTTTAGTTTTTTGATTGCATTCACAGATCTTTGTAGGGACCTGAAAAATGGTCCCCACAACGTTAAAATAACAGGTTTTTATTACATTGTGGGGGATATTTGGTCCCCACAATGTAATATAAACATAATACACACACACCTCCCAATTCTGGATGCTGATTTAAGTGTTTATGTGTGTTTATGTTTAATTTATGAAGATACAGTGCTGAATGTGAGTTTGTTATGAAGGTCACAGATGAATTTTCTCCATCGTCACCCTGTTAGCATGACTAGAAAGGGGGCCTTTCCGCATGTTTGTTTGTTTTTCACGCATGCCATGTGAAAGCCTCCTTCTCAGGACTGGGCAGGTTCTGGAAAAAGCTTGATGTATCACCGTATGACCCTGAGTCACTGGCATTTTTCTGTTTGCGTTGTGTAAACGACCAGTAAAGGTTTACATTTGTGCAGATTTCTTTCAAGGGAGAGAAAAAATAACTAGAAGAGTGAAGGGTCCTTTACACATTCCCTGATGTGCTGCTGTCCATCAAAAAGCTCCGTTTGTGTAAAATGTGTGGTATAAATCATTGCACCGCAGACAGTATGTTGATGAGTGGTTCTGCCTTCCAACAGAATCATTGATTACTGCTGTCCCTGACGATTCAATCTCTGGTTCCTGACTTTGTGTAAATTTGAGTTAAACAGAGACCTATGAGTCACATGAGGCACCGTGGTTGAGTATGTCTGTGTTGCTTTTAAACATAGTAATGAAGTAACTGGAGGTGCATTTGAATGCTTGGGTTTCTGGCTTTTAAGAAACCAGCATCAGTGTTTAAGCCTGTGATGCAGACTGATCCCTTCTCTACTCCTGATCCCTCCCGTACATCTGTGTGCGGTTCTGTACCTTTGATGCTGATCCCTTCCGTATCCCTGTGTGTGGTTGTGTATTTTTGATGCTAATCCCTCCCATATCCCTGTGTGTGGTTGTGTATCTTTGATGCTGATCCCTCCCATATCCCTGTGTGTGGTTGTATGCCTTTGATGCTGATCCTTCCCGTACCCCTGTGTGTGGTTCTGTACCTTTGATCCTGATTCCTCCTGTACCTCTATGTGTGGTTCTGTACCTTTGATGCTGATCCCTCCTGTACACCTGTGTGTGGTTGTGTACCTTTGATGCTGATCCCTCTTGTACCTCTCTGTGTGGTTGTGTACCTTTGATGGTGATTGTTCCTGTACTCCTGTGTGTGGTTGTCTATCTTTGATGTTGATCTCTTGATATGTCATTGTGTACATTTGATGCTGATCCCTCTGGTACTCATGTGTGGTTCTGTACATGTCATGCTGATCCCTCCTGTACCCATGTGTGGTTGTGTACCTTTGATGCTGATCCCTCCTGTACCCCTGTGTGTGGTTGTATGCCTTTGATGCTGATCCTTCCCGTACCCCTGTGTGTGGTTCTGTACCTTTGATCCTGATTCCTCCTGTACACCTGTGTGTGGTTGTGTATCTTTGATGCTGATCCCTCCTGTACACCTGTGTGTGGTTGTGTACCTTTGATGCTGATCGCTCTTGTACCTCTCTGTGTGGTTGTGTACCTTTGATGGTGATTGTTCCTGTACCCCTGTGTGTGGTTGTCTGTATTTGATGCTGATCTCTCCTGTACCCCTGTATGTCATTGTGTACATTTGATGCTGATCCCTCTGGTACTCATGTGTGGTTCTGTACATGTCATGCTGATCCCTCCTGTACCCATGTGCGTGTTTGTGTACCTTTGATGCTGATTCCTCTCTTACCCCTGTGTGTGGTTATATACTATTGACAATGCTGTACCTTTCAACCTTATCAGGAACTTCTCCAGGCAATGTGGTCATTTGGTGAACTACCTACTCTTATCACCCACAGTGCGGGAATGTTTAGCTTCATGTTCCGTGCCTTAATGGTTTCTCATCGCGTTGTGCTTGCAAGAAAGCTATTGGACTATTGTTCTGCAACTATCCAATTGGTGTCCACCAACAATCTCCACTAATTAACTGACTATTAGCTACCAGAACACTGATGTTTCCAGTCTGGGGACTCCCTGTAGGTACTTTCTTTGTCCAATGGCTAATGTGAATGCAGTAGATGCCATAGCAGGCGCTGCGAGAGGCACTTATTCTGATATCAGCTGGGAGTAATACTCCCACACACACATACATACCCACCACATTTTATCTGGGTGTCCCAGATATGGAGGGAAAGAGGCCGTTAGCTCCTCTCCCTCACGTCTTGTCCAGAGTGCCCTTATCTGTGCGTGATCCCGTCCAGTGGCCTCGACTCCGGCTCCGCTCTGGGATTAATGGAGACCAGATGCTTTGAGATGCTAAGGAGTCGCCCCCCCCCCCTTCCCCCAACTCAGCCAGCCTGGAACTTTCTCCCACACAAAGGCTTCCCTCCTACCAGTGAGGTATAGGCCTCGGATGCCATGGCAACGGCCCAAACATGGGCCGACACGAAAGTGCAGTGAGTGGCTCGTAAAGCGTGCCGGCCAGGCATCGTCATGGCGGCGTCCTGCTTTGTTTTCCGCCTGGTTCTCATTTAGACCCTCTTTCCGCCATGGTCCTTTCTGCCATTCTTCTGCCTCTCCCTTTTCTTTAAAATGGGCTGTTTGGCGAGGGTGCCGGGAATGGGGGTGGGCCGGGGGGTTTCGGAGCACCAGGAACAGCACGGCTGAAATGGCTGGAGCCAACCAGGCATCACGCTGCGGTCACTTTGTACAGGAACATCTCTACAAGGGTATCGCGATGGCAGCTGGGCTGAGGTCGTCCACCTCCCTCTTAGCGAGTCTGGGGAAGTTTTACTGCCACCCAGTCACGTGATATCAATCACACACACACACACACACACACACATAGACACACACACATTTATATACTTCCAGACACCTTCTGGACGTGGGAAGATGCAAGAATAACGGGCTGCCCACCCCCATCTGCCCGCCAACTCTCTCACTGTCTCTCTCTGTCTCTCACAGTCAAACATAGGAAATTAAAAGTGCGTGAGATGATAAATGGGGCCTTACCCAGAGGAACCATTAGGGGGCCTGAAGTCACCTTTTATTCAGACACGCATATAAACATACAGACACACGCAAACACACACAAACAAACATACAGACTTAGAAACACACTCACACACACCTCCTCTCTTTCTGCCACACATACTTCTGTTCTGGGGGCGTGTAGAAGGGCCTTGATCAGCTGAAATTGGGGATTATCTGAGTGCCGTTGCCCAGCATCTTGGCGGCTTGCCCCCCCGTCTCTGTAACTCGCACTGACGCTGCCGGGCTCTGCTGCTGGTAATACTCATGCCGTGAAGCATGGACGCTGTCTGAGCTGATGCGCCCGTCGCCAATCAGTCTGAGCCGCTCTCCTGGGGGTGGGGTGAATTTATAACATCCACGTCTCACGCTGTGTGTGAGGAAAACTGCCGCTGAGATGCAGTGCCATGGCTGATCTGGTCGGCGGCGCCCAGCTGGCCTGAGGTGCGGGAATCACCAGTGTGGTTTGGAAGGAATGAAAAAGAAAAAAGCAGAAAGGAATTTGCTGCACAGGCTGGGATCGGCCAGCAGCCCCCCCAGGAGCTGGGGTTGGCTGGGGGTGCATCCCAGACAGCAGGGGATGTGTGCTTTAAACATCCGCTCTACCCAAACTCCGCTCATTAACCTCTTTGCTAATCCCCTCGTTAATCCCCTCATTAACCCCCCGTTAATTGCCAGATTTCAGGATGTGATGGCATCCTTTTGGTCACCGAGCCCATTGGCACTTGCATCATCACCCTGCTCCAGTGCTCGCATCATCACCCTGCTCCGGTGCTCGCATCATCACCCCGGCCCCCCATGAGCTCTGCTGAGTTTCTGACACTTCTGCTGTGTGTTGTGGAGATCTCTGTCCCCTGCCTCCCAGCCTCGCGTGTGTGAATCGGTGATGTCACGGTCCCTAAAGCCCCCCTCCCCCATCGGGGCTCACCCCCAAGCAAAGGTTAATTAGCGAGCTGAGAGATAATTAAGCGTTAAGCTGCAGGTCTCTTGCCGATGTGCATCTATAATGGAACTCTGTGGGCAACCTGAGCAGCAGGTGTAGCCAAGTCACACGCACCCGCACACGTACGCACACACACACATACACATTCTGACTTTCGGAGATAAAAAGGTATTGATGTCTGGAGTCCTGCCCTGCTGCTATCAGCAGAGCATGTGTGTGTGTGTGTGTGTGTGTGTGTTTGCCTGTGTGTGTTAGGCAGTGCACACTGCTGTATCAGTTGGTGGCCTGGCCTGCCCCTGACTTTCTTGCTCACATTCCTGATGATCACTGATGCAGTGTAGCAGTGATTTCATCAGTGACCCCTTTATAACCCAGATCAGTGCAGCACAACCTAGTACAGGACAGCCAGCACAGGACAGCTAGCCTAGTACAGCACAGCCTAAGCACCCTCAGTCTCCATGTCCTAGCAGCGTGTCCCTTTAATACATCACAGATAAGTAACAGCTGGCCCTCAGGCTGCTGTGAATTAGCAGCGTCGGCTGTAATGAATCAGTGTCCTTCTGTCCCTCCGCCTCACAGCAGGCGAAACCAGACATGAGCTGCCCCACCATTCTGCCCAGCTGTCCCTCTTTAAGGGGCCCAGTTAGTCCAGTTCCAAAGTGGGACAGCAGGCCACCCCAGGCGCCCCCAGAGTCAGGAAGGTGATGTCTTCATGGTGCCCAGGGGGGGCGCCGGCGAGGTGAGGCGGCTCCCTCTGCAAAGGCCTGACTCACCATCCGCAGTATGAATCGTCATCGTGCCCCCCCCCCTCCCAGCTGCAGCTGCATTTCCACCTCCCCTCGGACTCTGTCCTGATTCAGAAGTGTTGTCGTGGCACCTGTTGTCATGGTAGCATCAGTTATCCTCACCCCCTCGCGGCCAGGAGAGCCCCGTTGCAGGAGCTTGGTGGGATGGTCGGCTCTTCGGCCCGCCCTGGCTAGTGCCGGCTCCAAAGGTGAGAGAACAGTATGGTCTATCTAGTGTTTCCTACAGCTCACACTTTCCCCCGTGCATAACTCATGAGTGCCTTGGCACACCTGGAATGCCGTCCAAGGTCTCAGCTCAACCCTGGATCTGCTGGAGGCTGGCAGACCGATATGGGACAGCTGGGAGGCATTGCCATGGTGATGGAATGCCCCTGTGAGCATCCTGGAGACTCCTGTGGAGACCCCCTCCCCAAGAAGTTTGGCAGCTGACCCCCTTATTTGTATCGCAATTTAGGCACTGCATCCCCAGCGCCTGCAGCGCTCTCCGTTCACTCGGCCCATGGATCAAATCCGGCTCCGATCGACGACAAAAGGAACGGCTGGCGCTGTAATTCGTCTTAAATCCTGCGTCCGGGGTGGGGGAGGGGCGGGTGCCGAGAGTGGCTGCCTGGTGTAAAGAGCAGCAGGACGACGTGGGCGAGGGGCTCCTTCTCAAGGCTGGAGGAGAGTCAAAGGATTTCAAGGTCTGGAAAGGGGGGGGGGAGTGTCGGCACCACAAAAGCTCACCAGTCGAGTTTTGGTCGGGTCACAAGGTCACACTGGGAAGGACCGGGGCTGGGAGGACCGAGTTTGTCTTCTAAAGCTGGCGTATGGCTTTGTGCCGCGCTTTGGGAAGGTGGCATGGAGGGATGGGGGTGTGACCAGGATTGGGGGGGCTAATCCGTTTTGTCGGGGGCCCACGCAGAGGCACGGCCGGGTGTCAGGGAGCTTGTTAATAACCCAGCCGCCCCCCGACCGCCGTTCCCAGGAGCCTCCCGCCTCAGCAGGTTTGCCGGATGACTGACGGCAGAGAATAAGCGAAGGTTCCCTAAGAATGATGCTGTCTAGGTGCTTTCAAAGCTCCTCATTGGAGTTTCCTTCGTGATTGAGCAGGAGGCAGCTCACAGAGCTTAATGTCGTCCCGGGAGATCTAGAGCGATGGTGTGAAACGTTCCATGTTTAAGTAACTAATATCTGCAGTGTGGTGATGATGATGATGATACAATAGTAACAATGATGGTGATGTTGGTACAGTGATCCCGATGATGATGGTGATGATGTTAATCACAATGATGATGTGCTGACGGTGATCATAATGCAGGTGGTGCTGATGGTCACGCGCAGTGATGACAGTGAAGGTCCAGTGAATAAGAAACTGCAGGTTGTCCCTCAGACCCGCTGTGCACATCTGCTAATTATGCCAGATGTTGTGGTGGCTTAGAGCTAGACCAGCAAGCCGCCCCCTTACTTCCAACTGGGGCAGTGAGTCATTTAAGACTCAACGACTAACTCTGAAAGTGACTCCCCCATTGAGTCAGAGTCACCAGCAGACTGACAGACCTGACTCAGGCTGAGAATGACACAGTGTATCCCACTGTCTGACCCTGCCTCCCTCCCCACAGAGCGTGTGGACTCCTCACACGGCCGCCATGGCTCTGGTCCAGGCCTTGCCTGTCCCCAGTGACCCCTGCAGCTCCGCCATCAGCGCCCAGTGCCCCCCGTCCCCGCCCCCACCGTCGCCCCCTGCTGGTGCCATGGGCTCTGTCAGCAGCCTCATCGCGGGGCGTTCATACCAGGAGCGCCACTCCCGGCCCGGCGACCTTGGGGCTCGGGTTCGCAAGCCCATGCCTGGCACCGGCTGCTTCCGCGGGGGCAGCTCAACAGAGCACCTGGTGGGCCACGAGCTGCCCCCCCCCAGCAGGAGGCAGCTCCCCCCCGCCACCAGTGACGTCTCCAGCTACGCCTACCTGAACGAGGACTTTGTCGGTGACTGGAATGACAAGCTTGTGTCGACGGGTAGCCCCGCCAGTGATGCTGAGGAAGCAAGAGAGGTGCGGGTCCTCAACGGGAACATCGGGGGGCCCCCTCCCAAGCTTGTCCCTGTTTCGGGGAAGCTAGAGAAGGTAAGACCCCCTCACAACCCAGTCCAGACTTCCCTGACCCCCGCATGTCAGTGGAATGAGTTTCTGTGGTTTCTCTTCCAGAACATGGAGAAGACGGTGATCCGGCCCACAGCCTTCAAGCCTGTGCTGCCCAAGAACCGGAACTCAGTGCAGTACCTTTCCCCTCGGCCAGGGGGCACCCTTTCAGAGAGCCAGGGCAGCCTTAACCTTCTCCTGCCAGTGTCTGGTGGCTCGCCAGGCTGTGGCGAGAAGCGCGGCTCCTACAGCGGGGGGCGTGGTGGTGGCGGCGGGGGGGGCAGCCAATCCTGCGCCACGTCCGACTCGGGCCGTAACTCCCTGTCCAGTCTGCCCACCTACAGTAGCACGGGCTACGGGCTGGGGGTGGGGGAGCCATCTGTGGGCCCCCCGGAGCCAGTCCGGGCTGCTCCTGGCCACTCCACCTCGGACAGTGGGCGTTCCTCGTCCAGCAAGAGCACGGGTTCTATGGGAGGGCGGTGCCGGCCGCTATCCGACGGCAGCTCCAGCGGGGTGCGCTCGCCAGTGCCTGCCGAAGGCTACGAGGGTGTGGTCCGCGACCTGGAGGACAAGCTGCGCGAGAGGGAGCTGGAGCTGCAGCAGCTGCGGGAGAACCTGGATGAGAACGAAGCAGCCATCTGCCAGGTGGAGGTGCCCTAACTCTAATGCAGATGGCGAGGGAGAGTGTCTCCACCCCCAGTGTGCTGACCCCTGACTCCTGACCCCTGCAGGTGTATGAGGAGAAGCAGAAGCGCTGCGAGCAGGAGCTGGAGGAGCTGCGGCAGAGCTGTGCCAGCCGGATGCGCCAGGCATCGCAACGCGCCCAGCGTGCCCAGCAGGTGCTGCAGCTGCAGGTCTACCAGCTGCAGCAGGAGAAGAAAAAGCTGCAGGAGGACTTCGGGCAGCTGCTGCAGGAGCACGAACTGCTGGAGAGCCGCTGCGCCTCAATCCAGCGGCAGCAGACGCAGCTGGGCCCCCGGCTGGAGGAGACCAAGTGGGAGGTGAGCAGGGGGGAAATGGGATGGCTCAAAGAGGGGAAGAGCAAACACTCCAGTATGGTTAGAAATTTGGGTGACTTTGACTACTTGCTACAGTGACTTACAGTATTGAGTAGCATGGGGCTACTCAAGGCCTGTACACACCCATCCTTTTAGGCTGCTGCCATCTTCCCAAAAACAGGCTGGATTTTCCTGTACATTTTTGTTGATCTGGATATTATTTGGGCGGCAGGTTTTAGTGGGTGTGGCTTCAGCTTCTCTAATGGTGATGCTCCGCCCCTCTCTCCATATTGCCCCGGACAGGTGTGTCAGAAGACTGGCGAGATCTCACTCCTGAAGCAGCAGCTGAAGGACCTGCAGGCAGACCTGGCGCAGCGCACTGGCGAGATCGTCACGCTGAAGGCGCAGCTGCGCGAGGCGCGGGCGGAGCTGCAGACGGGCGAGGCACGCGCCCAGGAGGCCCGCACCGCTGCCCGTGCTCGCACTCTCGAGCTGGAGGTGTGCGAAAACGAGCTGCAGCGGCGCAAAAGTGAGGCGGAGCTCCTGCGCGAGAAAGCCAGTCGCTTGGAGGAGGAGACGGTACGCCTCCGTGAGGCCCTCGGCCAGTGCAGAGCCGCCAGCCCACCTCCTGGGCGGGCCCCGGTGCTTAGCCCCACCCACCGTGAGGCAGATGAGCGGCTGCTGGCCTGCGAGAGCGATGAGGTGAAGGCGCAGCGGCAGGGCTGCGGGGCGGGCGGTGGCACGCAGGCGCTACGGCAGCAGGTGGAGCGGCTGAGGGCGGAGCTCATGCTGGAGCGGCGGCGTGGCGAGGAGCAGCTGAGCACCTTCGAGGGCGAACGGCGCGTGTGGCAGGAGGAGAAGGAGAAGGTGATCCGCTACCAGGAGCAGCTGCAGCAGAACTACGTGCAGATGTACCGGCGCAACCGTGAGCTGGAGCGCGTCATGCGGGAGCTCAGCCTGGCACTGGAGAGCCGGCAGCTGGAACATGCAGCCGTCGGCAAGATCCACTTTGAGGAGATTGCCGCCACTGAGATCTAGGCCTGGCCCTCCGGAACTCTCCTGACGGCCTCATCCGGAGGCGCCCCAGAGCACCTGGACCATAAGATCCTTCTATTCTTTCACGTCAACAACATGTATTAAAGCACACAAACACACGACACACACAGCAATAAAGCAGTCAGGCAGTATCCAGGGACGCCTCTTCCAGGCAGGGGACTATTTATTTAATTACTGCAGCTCGTCAGGGCAAATATCACTTGCTCCTGATACCTGACATGGCATAAAGTGGCAGCAGAGCAAAGATGAGAGCTGGGCTTGGTTAAAAATTCATGCGAGTTGCCACTGAGCCGGGTGCGAGGGCCTCACTAGGCAGATCAGGGCCAGGGCTTACATATGAAAATGCACTAATCTATGAAGTTGCTGTTCGGCCAAAGTGGGGCCTCGTCCTCCGGTATGACAGACGCAATGCCTTTCAGAGGGAAGTGGTGCTCGGTAACCATGCTCAGGGTATGTGGGGGAACCAGAACAGCGAGTGGAGGGGCTATGCGGGTCACGCCGGGGACGCCCACCCAGCCTGCTGGCCCGTGCGGAGCGCGGTCTGATGTGATGGCCGCTTTGATCTCACTTCTGTCAGACTCGCTTTGCAC
This sequence comes from Hippopotamyrus pictus, assembly GCA_026781145.1. Taxonomy (NCBI): domain Eukaryota; kingdom Metazoa; phylum Chordata; class Actinopteri; order Osteoglossiformes; family Mormyridae; genus Hippopotamyrus; species Hippopotamyrus pictus. Next base: position 2,465,630 of record JAODLC010000045.1, on the reverse strand, counting down.
GTGGCGTGTTGCCGAGGCTACATGTTACTCGCCGCTAAAAATGGGACACGGGACACGCCCCACCCCATCCCAGACATCCCCAGGGGGGCGGGCGTCCAACCGCGCGGGTGAGGCGTTGTATGGGAACGATCCCCCCCCAAACCACATCATCATAAAAGCCTCGCTTTATGGACCCCCATCGATTTTCCTTGCTTTTAGCGGGACGGTGTCCGATAACGCTCCTGGTGAGGCGGGGTTTCTCTTCCGTTAAGCGAAGGCATTAGCACGCGCCTGGGGATGGGACACCCGAGCGAGACGGGTAAACGATACATAATTACATAGATTATTCAGATCATAAACAGCTATCACGCGAGCTCCGCGCCTGGCTTCGTGTTACGCTAGTACACCCAACTAACTGACTAGTTTAGCAGTAGCATAGCAACGGCTGTTCAGGGGCAGAGCGCAGGTGCGGGATGGTGAGGACACAGGTTCACACCCGTTTGCCAAATCCCAGCTTTCCCATCGCTGGCTCCATCCGACCTTGTGGCTCTGGAGGAAGTTGCCGTCTTAACACACAAAGTAGTTTGAATTTCAGCTCATTAAGTGCAAACTGATGAACTTTCTTCAGTGGAAACATATATTATCCTTTTATATAATGCTGTATATTTTTTGGAAGATAAATGCCAGCAGAAGAGTATTTTTGGAAATGTAAAAAAAAAAATAATAAAGTCTGAGTTAGCAGTCGCACAAGTTGAGTCCCTCCAGGAAAAGTTTCACTCCGTGAGAAAGGTTCAGAGCTTAAGCGGAAATAAAATCCCCGGCTGCTGTAATGAGAGTGCATGAAGCGATTCCCTCACCGACGCGAAACCTGACCCATTCCTCCACAAAGGCGGCGGAGGATGAAGGGTGAACACTTAACTCGAAACACCTGTGGGGGCTGTCTCCACGTCGGCGCTGTTTACTCGCCACTCGACTCCCCCGGGAGGGCAGGAAGACTGACAATAGTAGGAAGAGATGACAGCTGGAGGGAGCGGATGGGGGAGGGTGTGGATTCGCCGGTCACTGTCCAGATTTGGACAGCATTTACCCGGGGTTCAGCTGTTGTCCTCCAGCTGGGACGTCTCAGGATGTGAGGACGGTGGGGTGGGGGTGACCCCGGGGTCAGCATCCCTGCCCTCCTTGTACATATTCCGAACCAGTGACTCGTGCATGGTGACATAGTGTAGAGCTCTATGCAGGCACTCTATACCTGTTCCAGGAGACTAGGCACTCTGATTAGACCAAAGCACCACCAGACCTTCGCTGCTCCATTCTCGTTTTTTTTGTTTTGTTTTTTGCGTGTCTCCCACCTTCCCGTGTGCTACTCCGTGTGCTGTTTTATTCACTTTTTAATCCCAACATTTATGTACGCTAGTCATCCTATGTATATTTTTCATGCTGTAAATATCTTGTAAAAACTGTTTTTAATAATAAAAAAAAAACCTAAGGAAAATGAATATTTCTGATGATTCCTGCAGTTATTTTTACAGTCTAGATTAGTGGGTGACAGGTTTTTTGTAATCATCTTGTTTGGGTGTTTTGGACATGCATGTAGGACAAATTCCCTGTCCATGTGAGTCTCTGCTTGACTGACTGCAGAATCATGTTTATAATTATTGGGTTTCATTTATTCCCGAGGGGAAATTCTCTTTTCACCTACACCATCTTGCTCTCTGTAGGTGAGTACCATCATTACTGTGTCTGCAAAGCCATCTTTACTGTGAGTGCAGAGCCATCACTATTGTGTCTGTAGAGCCATATTTACTGTGTAGAGCCAACTTTAGTATATCTGTAGAACCACCTTTACTATGTGTATATAAAGCCATCTTTACTGTGTTAGGTACCATCTTTAGTGTATACGTACGGCCATCTTTACTGTGAGTGTAGAGCCATCTTTACTGTGAGTGTAGAGCCATCTTTACTATGTATATACAGCCATCTTTACTGTGAGTGTAGAGCCATCTTTACTGTCTGTGGAGCCATCTTTACTGTGTATATACAGCCATCTTTACTCTGAGCGTAGAGCCATCTTTACTGTCTGTGGAGCCATCTTTACTGTGAGTGTAGAGCCATCTTTACTCTCTGTGGAGCCATCTTTACTGTGTATATACAGCCATTTTTACTGTGTTTGTAGGGCCATCTTTAGTGTGTCTGTTGAGCCATTTTTACTGTGTCTGTAGGACATCTAAAGTCCCCAATGACTGGGCTGGGAAACACTGTCCTAGTGGCCTGTGTTCATCCACATACTAAGTACATCAGGTCTCAGAACAGAACCATGCTGTCCTGACAGTCATCTCTGAAGATCCTTCATTTGTCATTTTCATCTACTGCCTGCATCTAGACTTCTGCTTTATCGGGATTCAGACAAGCATCAGTACAGGCAATGTGATTAAAGGAACAAATGTCTTCTGTCATGGCAAATCTTACAAACAAACAGGAAATACACCATGGTCTACAGTGCAACTGCTGTCTTATGGACTGGTCATGGAATATTCCAGACTTCAGCCAACAGTTAGTCATCCCCATTGTTGGCCAAAGCAGACAATTCCACTAAACTGGACTGGGTCTATGCCTGTTCTCAAATGAAGGTCCCAGAGGTCGCAGAGTTAGATTATCCCCACGGCAAATGTGGGGAAGGGTCCTGGCTCTTCTTGGGTCTGTGCACTGGCCAGCTCATCGGGTAGTGGGGTCCGTTCTGCAGCAACTTATAAGTTCTGCTTTGAAGAGCATCAGCGAATCTGCTCCCCACGTGGTTCCTGGGTGAGCTCTTCAGAAGGTCGTTGGGTATGCTCCCCATTTTGTTTCCAGGTGTACTCCTCAGAAGGTTGTTGGGTATAATGCCAGCTGGTGTCTGGGGGGTCTGCTCTCCAGCTAATCAGCTTCTACAGTGTGGAGGCGAGTGTGGGGTCTTGGGCACCTTCACCGTGAACACCATGGGCTCCCGGGTCTTGTTACCAAAGGCCTGGCGGATGACGTCCACAGCCTGCTGGTGGGTCAGCCCCTCCAGGGGTTTGCCGTCCACTGACACTAACTCGAACCCAGCCTGGGAGCAGCCAGTGGGACAGGTAAGAGCTGACACAGATATACACGCAGCAACCCAGCATAAACCAGAGCCGGAGCCTAGGCTGCCTTAATAAACAGGCCATTGTTCCGTTAGATGGCATCTGCTAAACAGATATATGTGCTTAGATAGTGGGTATAATTTTTCAGTGCTGTTTTCCAGCATGTTCCTATTTTGGGTCTGCTGTTCATTACCCCTCATTATATATTCTGACTGCTATTTTCTGATTGGACAATGGGGTTACACTAGTGGGGGCCAGCACAGGATCCCAGGCGCAGGGCCCTTTGTCACTCTGTCCCAGTTGTCGGGATGCACCTGCCTCAGGCCCTTTCAATGCCCCATCCTGAACAGGAACCCCCTCACCCTCCGATCTCTGTGTTCATGACCTCATCGTCTCCGTCCTGTGACTCTGTCATCATGATCAGGGCCATGCTTGTGTGACTCACATGTGTCACATGACATGTGGTGCTGCAAGCTCCACCTACCGCCCAAGCAGGATGTCCCGCAGACGCAGCGATACACAGGTCCACACGCGCAAACATTCACGCAGATGCATGTACACATACACGTTTGTACATACACACACACCAGCATGTCTGACTGATTTCAAAACGAGAGCCTGTCTAAGGAGTGTACGGGGGGACGGTGTAACGATGATGTCACCCGACGCAGCGATAAACACCGTGCCGTAGAGCACTGCGCTTTGTGTGTGCGCACATCTCGCTTTAAAAACAGCACACACACACGAATGACCTCACAATGCCGGCACAGCACATATTTATGAAACCAAAGTATTTGGTTTAGAATCCAATATGTTTGGCCAGACGTCCCTCGCCTGATAATTACGGCACTGTCCAGTGGAACAGCAGGAACGGCGATTAGAGGAAATAACTGCTTAGGCAGATAAAGCCGTGGTCTGCCGCTGAGCCCCCTCTGCTACCCTGCCCCCCCCCAAATGCTGCTGCTCCCATTATCTATGCTCTGATACTGTCCAGCCGACACACCCCACACCTCCACCCAGGAGCTCTCTAACACTTCATGCCCCCCCCCCCCCCCCCCCCAACTCACAGCTGACACGCATAATAAAACTCATCTGACACCCCTACCGATCATCCTCTACTGCTGAGAGCGAAGAGGCTACAGCTCCTTTCACAAGCCGCTGGGTTTACGGCAGGCGGGGGCTGGGTGTGGACACGGGCGTGGGGGGTTCGCATTTCAGCGCCGCTCATTATGGTGTGATATTCCAGGATGGTGCTCCAGGGTGAGGGGGGGTGGTTTGCTGAGCTGAAATTTCTGAAGCATTACATGAGGCACACAAGGGGAGTGTGATTTTGGGGGGGGGGCTGTGTTACCTTAAGAACATCGTTGGCGGCAGCTGCGCCCCCGGGAAAGATTTTTTCGATTTTCACGAAAGGCTGCACCCTGGACTCAATTCCTCCAGAAATGCTAATACCTGCAGGGACAAAAGGTAATGATGATGGTCACCAGCCTGGCCACGGGTTCAAATCCCAGTCGTCGGAATCATCTCATGACATAAAGCGGTAAAGAACTGCGATGGTAAACGGTGCGGGTTGCTAATGTAAGTATTTGACCGCTGCACTAATCGTAAGGCCCTTTTGTAGCTCCCGAAGCAGCTGTTAATCGGTAAGGCGGGAGTTCACTGTACGTCATCTGAGAAAGATGAACATTTTGGGGAGATGCTTGTGGTCTGCTGCGGCGACAGGCAGAATCGCGGCTTCACTGCATTCAGGCCCTGGGAGCCGGGTAAGAGCTTAGCGCTGCTGTCAGCGACTGCCTCTGGACATGCGATCTGTGAATAAGTAGTGAGTACAAATGAGTACTAAATGATGAGTAGTATGAATGAATACTGAATGAGTGTGAGTAGTGTGAATGAGTATGAGTACTGTAAGCATGTCTGGAGTGGCAGAGGGTCATGTCCATTACTCAAACCACATTTAGGCATCCAGAGAGGCAGCATCAGTGTCAGCTTGAGCAATTCACTTCCTGCTTTATCTGATTGCTGTTCCCCTGGCTGCAAAATCGAACTCCTCCAAAGTTCTTCCACCCCCAGAAACTGCATTTGCCCACTTAGTGCCATCACTTTCATTGCTGGGACATGAGGGCATCCAGCAGAGCAGAGTGTGGGGGCATGGACTGTGAACTTTGCCCGGCGAGGATGCACTTACTCCAAAATCCCCCAAATGGACAGAAGTCGAAGGAGGTCCGTATAGCAATGATAAACTATGAAAGTCGGGATTTAATGTTCCTCTGCATGGGCTAACTTCTCAGCTGGGTGCTCTGTCTCATGACGTCCGCCTCTCACTGTACCACTATATCTCAAACTCCCACAAGCCTTTGCATCAGTCTCTCCCTGTTGTGTTGCTATAAAAACACAGGTTTAGATGTGCTGCCCCCACACAAGCCTCTTTTCCTCTCTGTGTAATTCAGATTGTTCTGTTGCCATCTACTGCTCGGATGTAGTAATGCACTAAGCAACACAAAAGTCCCATTTATAAAAACAATCCTTTATTCGCACATCGGAATTCTTCTCTTCGCCTACACCCTCATGCTCTTCATAGCTTGAGGGTCGGAGAGCCGGGTCAGCCAATGTGCCCCTTGGAACTGGGGCTTAAGGGCCCCTCTCAGGGGCTGTTGTTGATAAGGTTGGGTTTCTCAAACCGGTGATCTTTCAATCACAGGCACTGAGAACCACTCACTGCTAGATGAATAACTTGAGGCTGTACCTCCTTATTCAGTCTTGACCAATATTACCTTCATGCTGGTGTTCCTGCTTGTTTGATTATCAGTAATTGTGACCTGGACTGTTTCTCCGAGGAATTATTTCTGGGAATTATGAGCTAAACCCTGAGGAAAGAGACGAACCGAGGTTCTCGGGTTTTCCAAGGATAGCTAGCAGTTCCGCGATCACCTGACCTGCTAGCATCCCGCATCAGGCTGCATCTGGCCTGTCCTACCCAAACCGCTGTACTCACCCAGCGACTGTCTGGTCTTGGAGATGCTGACAGGAGTGAGCTCAAACTCCTGGATTCGATTGTTGTGGGTTTTGCCCTGCTCCTTGTTCATGCCGTCTGCAGGGGGCACTGTGGAGCTCACATCCATCTGAGAGCCAAACACCTGGGAGAGCGGGGGCCGCCCGCGCCGGGGTGCACCCACCACGCCGTACATGGTGTTGTTGGTACCCCCGCCATTGCCATGGCCTCTGTCCCGCTTCACTTTCGAGTGTCCATTCCGGAGTGGTGACCTCCCCCTTCCACGGAGGGTGCCCCCGCTCAGGGGTCCCGACCATGAGGATTCTACATCCCCATGCGCAGAAAGGGAGGTGCCGCTCTCTCGGCTCGGTAGCTCCACCCCCTGTATGCGACGGGGGCGTGGCTGGGGGGAGCTGGCCTCGTGGCCGTCCAATGGCACGTCAAGCAGCGGGGCGAGGGCACCCGACAGCCGCAGCGTCTCCATCTCCGCTGCCAGCCGCCGGTCCTTCTCCAGATCCTCCTCCAGTTTGAGCCGGAATCCACCCCGGTGGTCTGGGAGGGACGGGGGACAGGAAGCTGTCACTCACTTGGAGAGGCCATGAGAAAGGGCTACGTCACTGTGATGTGTCCTAAAGAATGCAGGGCACATAATAGCCTGCTGGTTCAGTACTAAGTTGACTGGCGTTTGTCCTGTGCTGATAAAAGTAATTAACCAATGAGAACACAGTGTCACCTTTTTTATCATTTCATACTTTTTCACACATCTGGCACGTGTTCTGTGGCAGTGGTAAGTGTGCACACAGGCATAGCCTGACGCTAATAGGAACTCTTATCTTGCATCGTGTGCGTAATGTAAAAAGATCAGTGCATTTGTATCAGTTCACACTAACTGCTTAACCTCAGCATATGACAGTGGCTTATAAGTCAGGAAGACACAAACAGTGCAAACAGTGACAATTTGGAGGGACACCGGCATCTATGGCAGTGAAGGTGGCGGCTCCGTGTTCACCGACGACTGCCAAAGATTTCTCCCTCATTACAAGATATTAAAATATCCAGAAGGAGGAAGTCAGGTGTGGGGATGGGGGAGGGCTGTGATGTGCAGGGATGTTTCATTTCTTCCTCGTTTCAGAGGGAGACCTCAGGGCAACTGCATCAGGTGGCCGCCACACACAGAGAGATAGCAGATCAGCAGAGGATGCCCACGATGTCATAGGAGCATTATATGATGTCACAAAGCAGCAGCTGATCACAGGATAAATTTCATGCAAAATTCCACACGACAACTGCAGTGCTGTGCTCACACAGGTCTCCTGTGCCGCCCTCATGTAGTCAAATCCCTGATTCACACGTTAACCCCCTGACCTGGGATAGGGGTGATGAGCTGCTTCCTCGGAGCTGGTCCCATCCTTGGAGATCGAAGGGCGGGGGACCTAGCTGTGAGACAGAAGGGGAGGGTCAAGGAATGAATTGCACTAACTCCCTCCTCCCCCCACCAAAAACCCCCAACACGCACACTGGAAATGGGACAAGCTTGTACCTGCTACCTCTAATCTAACCTTAGAACCCAAATATAACCAAGAAGGCTTGCCAAACTTCCTGTGCTGCCTGGGGGGGCTCCATGATTAATCGGCTAATATTGCATGCTGCGCGTGCTGCCCCCCCATAGCATCACTGCTCACCCGCGCGGCTCCTCAGGAGCCCGTAGGCCTCCTCCTCGACTGGGCCCACTGCACTGTCGAAGCGTTCCAGGTCGGTGGGGGGGATGAGCATTCTGGAAGCGTGGGGGTGTGAGAGCAGAGGGCCAGACCACGCTGTCAGTCACTAAAAGTTAACAGGTCACCTTATCAAGGCATGCTAGCTTAGCTTAGCCCACTGCAGCCACCGTTATCGGAGTCACTAGCGGCCAACAAATGGCTGCGGGTGTGAAGCAGAAACATTCGTCTATTCTCAGAAGATGGAGGGTCAGACAAGAAGGCAGAAAGGAAAACTGAGCAAGAGGAGGGAGTGAAGGAGTATGGGGAAAAATCCAACCGGCATTAATGTAATTATGTAGTCATGTCAATAAAGTTATGTGCATTTGAATTTGGATATAAAACAATCCAATGTAGGTAAAGGGACCCTGTCACTGGCTCTTAATACATCACCGGAGCCTCGATATCACTCACACTCCCTCGTGTGATGTTTGCCTCAGATTTACCCCAATTCCACCCCCACCTGATCTCCCGCAGCAGGAGGACCTTCTCTGGCCGGTCCAGGAGCACCAGCAGGGGGCGTACAAGGTCCTCCAGTACACGCTCTGCTGCAAACTGTGGAGCCACCAGGAGCGAAGAAGAAGAAAAGAAAAATAATATAAAGGAAAGCAGAAACAGAATAGTCAAAACAAAAAGCAGAAGCAAATTATTATCAACATCTTCGGCATCTAATGTTTCTCCACCCCTGTTGTCCATTTCTTACATGGTCTCTCCCGAATGATGGTATGTGGTATGTAATTTAATCACACATTGTTCTACCCGCACAGCTTCCTGGCACAAAATCGCGGGGTCCCTCAGGGTCACTGCATGGCAAACCCGCCCGAGGTGTCAGGTTAAGGTTAACAACACCGCTGATCCCCCACCAAATCAGCCGGAACGTCCCCTCACCAGGGCTAATCTCCTGTTATCCACACTGAACCGGCATGCTGCAGCGTAAACATGCTGACAAACACACACACAGCACATGCCCGTCTCGCATTATCCGGCTGACAGACTTACACACTCATCAGGGCCCTAATCCCTGGACACAGCTTGTCACCTAAGTATGTGACAGGAAGGCCACTGAGCTATATCACCAGACCAGCATGGACACACTGTCAAGTATTTCAGCGAATTGGTTTGTTTATAGCATAACTACTTTTAAATGATTCCTCACCCGCCTGCAGTGCCTCATGACTGCAGCTACCTCGTCCTCTCCCAGAAGCCTCTGGGCCATGGTCTCCACCATCTGCAGGATGTCTGCGCTGGGCAGCGGGCTGTGTCTGTGGCTGTGCTGCTTATCTAGGGAGTTGCGATGCTGTGGTCGGCATTGGGAAGGCAGTGACATGCACACTATACTGGGAATGTGACTGTGCAGTACTGACTGTGACACTGAGGGGCCACACACACACACACACACACACCTAGGGACCTACAGAAGCAAATACAAGTGTAGGAACATGCAGAAACACACACACACAGGAACACTCAGACACTTATTCACCGTTCTTCAGCCATCTGTGTCTGGACGTCTTATCTGGTTGACAGCCAAAGAACCATAATTACACGCCTGAAATGGTTAGATTGTCATGCGCTGACTCGGCGCTCACGCCCAATCCAGCGGGTGCAAACCTGCACCTAGCCATCACCCCGCACTTAAACAGCCCTTGCTGAGCACTCACACATCTGGCCCTGAACCCCTCTTACCCTGCTCCACCTCTGAGCTGGACGGAGAGCTGGAGCGCCCCCTGGTGGCCTCCCTCTTGCGCACACCCTTTGAGAGCAGACCCATAAAGGTCTTGGAGCGACGGAGCCTCTCTCCGTCCCCCTGGAGCTGCCCACTCAGCCGCTGCTCCTGCTTCCTCTTGTGCCTGTCCTCTGTGGATGAGGATAGAGGGGGTCCTCGGCATGGGATGGAACATTCCGGTATCTCCAAGCCCCCCGCCGCCACACTCCCCACCTGCTTCAGTGACGTGGCTCTGGGAGCGACGCAGGGGTTTGCTGGGCCGACTGAGGGCCATGAGCATGTTGGTTTTCGGGGAGCTGGCTGCTTCAGCTGCCGAGGGCCCCACAGAGGAGGTCCGGCGGCGGCACAGAGCCGCACTCAGGCCCCCGGGGCCCCCGGCCCGGATGGCGGTGTCCCCCAGCAGTACTGTGGCCCCCAGACGCCTGCTGGTCTCGCTAGGGAGGGGGACGCCCAGCCTTGGTGACACGTGGAGCTCAGCGGGGTCAGTCTGGACCGAGGCCTCAGCCTTCTCAGGGGGGGCACTCCAGAGAGTGGGGGTGGGAGAGGGTGACCGGGCTTGGGGGGGGTCACCGAGGGAACTGAAGGGGGTCATGGAGGACAACGATGACACCGAAGAACTGGAGTTGGAACCGCAGTAAGAAGGAGACCCCCCTGAGGGAGGGAAGGAATACACACACACACACACAGACACAGACACAGACACAGACACACACACACACACGAATCACCATCCCATTTATCAAACAGTTTAAGTTCAAAGACGAACAAAAGCAAAGCAAAGAGGAGATGGTGTAAAGTCTTAGAGACAAGTGAGGTGAGAGAGAGACAAATAGAGAGAGACAGACAGACAGACAGTGAGGAAGAGAGCCAGAGAGAGAGGGAGGAGGAGGGAGAAACAGGGAGAGAGAGAGTGAGAGAGACAGACAGACAGTGAGAAAGCCAGGGAGAGAGAGATACAGGGAGAGAGAAAGCCAGGGAGAGAAGGAGACAGGGAGAGAGACAGACAGACACAGAGAGAGCCAGGGAGAGAGAGAGACAGGGAGAGAGCACTCTGACACATACGGTTATCAAGCCAGCTGTACTCGGCCAGGACCTCCTTATAAGCAGGGTATCTGCCGGCCTCCTGGCATGAGGGGACAGAGACACGGAGAGCATTTTAGGCATGAGCTGGACGTGTTCCTCAACAGAGCGTTGGTGAAAATGCATGGACTCTAGTTGTAGCTCTAGCTAACTGCTCACTCCCAGTTAAACCTATAATGTGGGGTGTACAGCTGGGTTGGGATCAGTGCCATTGGCTTTGGATAAACTGAATCGTCAGTCTGTCACTCTAGCTTCACACCCCCTTGTGGAATTGGAGTGCTGACGCTCAGGGACCCCCCATGTCTGCGTTCCCACCTGCGTCTCCCTCCTACTTATGCTGCCATAGCTGAGAGTTTACATATTGCACTCACCTAACTATTTGCACTGCCTCTAGTCTCCCCTACTTTGGCTAATTGCACATTTTATTTCCCCTGCCCCTCCTGGGCTGTGCTGCCTGGAGACCCCAACATATTAAGATATCCTGCCTACCCTTCTGCCTGTGGCGTCTGCCTGCCATCACCTGCCTGCCCCCCACACTGAAGATCTTAAAATTTGGATAATGTGAATTGAGACTTTTCCCATCTTGCTCATTTGACTTTGACTTCCTTTGCTGGCCCCTTACTTTGACCCTTTGAGTCCTTTGGTTCCTCCCAAGGATTATTCCTTCTAGGGAGGTTTTCCTTGCCACTGTCGGCTCTGGCTTGCTCACTGGAGGCTTTGGGTGGGAATTCTGTAAAGCACTTTGAGACAATGTGTTGTTGTGAATACAAAATAAGCTGAATAGAATTGAATCGAAAGAGAACATGGAGAGCTGCGATGTCACCAATGGGGTACTGGAGGTGTTGTTTTTCTTAGGCTCGAGATGACGCTCTTAAAAACAGGGCCGTCTTATCAGAACCCAATCCCCGTGGCCTGGTGAATTATGCACATGACCTCACTGTCTTTTTTCCCAGGCGAAACCCAAGCTTTGGTCTGTAAGGCGAGCGCTGGAGCATGCTGGGAAGTCGCCCCAGACTGCACAAGGTCGCCCCGGCATCCCGCCGCCAATCAGCTGTTACCATGAAGCCTCCTGCTTCCTTTGCTGTTTTTGCCAGAACTACAAAGCAGGTTTATCTCTTTGTTTCTCCGCCTCCCCCCCCCCCCCCCTCACTGCGGCTCCAGACCCCCCCACCTTG
>JAODLC010000045.1:2424928-2451434 GCA_026781145.1 Hippopotamyrus pictus | reverse complement strand
GGGACACAGAGACACGCTGAGACACAGAGAAAGTCACACAGAGAGACACACTAAGACACAGAGAAAGACACACATAGACACTCCGGGACACAGAGACACGCTGAGACACAGAGAAAGTCACACAGAGAGACACACTAAGACACAGAGAAAGACACACATAGGCATACACTGAGAAACAGTGGGATACTGAGAAAGTCACACACACAGACTGCATGGCTATACAAATAAGGTCAGACCAGGTTATAATGAAGATACTAAAAAATAAAGAGCAACAAGGCTACAATTAAAGGGGAGTGTCAGGGAATGTTGGCCATGTGACTGTATAAATAGTGTCAGACCAGGCTTTAATAAAGACTATAAAAAATAACGACCACTAAGGTTACTATTAAAGGGGAGTGTCAGGGAGTGTTGGCCATGTGGCCAAATAAATAAGGTCAGACTAGTATTCAATGAAGATAATAAAAAATAAAGAGCATCAAGGCTACTGTTAAAGGGGAGTGTCAGGGAGTGACTGTTAAATACACAACATTGTCAGAGTTGTTAATAGACCGAACATGCTAATATTCTGAAATGGCTAATGTCTTTTGGCTGTGGAAAAGTGCCTAGGCTTTTTTTTCCCCTCCCTGTGACATTGAAAAGGGCAGGGTATCTACAGCTCGGACCAGATGGGATCCAGATGCTGGCACTGCGCACATTCAGATGAGGTGGAGACTCAGCGCCGCCCTGCTGGGCCCAGGGGACTGACCCGCAGAGCTGCCCCCCTCCACCTTACTGACGAAGACGCCGAGGCCGTGCTCAGCCCCCCCACGGACGCTGAAGCCCAGCTTGCCCTTGGCGCTCCTCTCCACCGTAATCGTGCGGGTGACCTCACCACTGTCGCCACCTGTTGGCCGGTGGAGAGACACATGCTCTTCGTTTTCCCATAATGCATTTTCAAATAGCATTTAAAGATGGGAAATGACACAACATAAGGTAGTAAATAATAAAATGAGAAAACCAGCGCGAGGGTGAATGTTCAAACTCCGTCTAACTCGGTGGTGCTAATTTAACCCTGAGAGTGTTAAAGTCTCCGTAGGATTCATTTTCATCACTGTCAGTGTTAAATTCACACACCCAGCTCAGCCTGTCGGAGGACACTGTGTTCTGATGCGTTTCCTTAGGGCTGTTTATATAATGGGTCCCTCTCCAGTAATAATAATAAAGCTGTAGCTTGTCAAGGAGCAGTGGCAGCCCCGTACACTGCAGGTGAGTTACCGGGCCACGTGCAGATCCAGGGACTTACCTTCCACAGGGGCGCGGATGAGCGCGGTCCGGCCCACGGGGGAGGGCGACCGGTCTGCGACCCCCCTGCGCCAGTCATCATCCTGCTCATGGCAGAAGGTGATCCGCGACCCGCCGATCTGCCAGACGGGCCGGGGGCTTGGGCTCAGCTCATGGCCTCTCATTCCGATGGACCGGGGGGCGGAGAGGACCTCCGAGGGGGGGGTCAGCAGCATGCGACACAGCAGGAGGTTGCCCCTAGCCCACAGTCAGAAGCACAGAGAACGTGCCATGTGGAGCTCGAGGCTGTTTCACCTCCCTTATTTAGCCATTAGAAATGCAGAAATAGGGTTCGCACCCTCTGTGATTGGATACCAAACGGGAATCCAGGAATGGGGGGATGGTAACAGGAAATCTTTTTTTTTTTTTTAAATCAGGCATCCAAATCCGCAGGTATGCCGTAAGTCCGGCCTGAAGACGCCCAGTAGCTCATAGGGTGCTCTGAGGTCCAGCTTCCAGCTGCTCCTTCCTTCTGCTCGCAATAACGCCCGGTTTCATTCTGAAGAACGTCACCTGAAACCTGCACCCAGGACTGCAAGGCATCGTCAGATGAGAAAATGAGAGGTTCTCAGTCCGCAGCTAGAAGGCGACTATAAGGCTGTGTTAAGTGTCGATCTACATATACAAGAAATGTTCATTCAGCACTTTCAGTGTTTATTTGAGACCGGCTGGACATTACGGACTGTCAGCATTAAATCTGGATTCTGTAGGTTATAAATGCACTAAATGTCTGCTTTTTCTCTTTACAAAACCTTCCATTCTGCTTTGCCTGTGCTTATCCTTGCTAGGGCAGCACCGCGGACAGCGCAAGCAGGAGTGACAGGTTACCGAATATCTTCAAAAATAAAACAGTATAATTAACAACCTAATTAAAAATTAATCTGCAACTCGTGAACTAGTTAAACGGCTGCACTTGGCTAACTAGTAAAACCCTCAAAACGGGTTTATAAAGCTTTAAACACGTCACATATTTTACGTCAGCAGCAACTCTTTAAGTTAGAAGCGGACCCCAATACCTCGGAGGTTATTTAAGTGAACACTGTCATGGTCGAGTATTAAGGCAAATTTGCAATGCAATGCTAATCTAAGGTAAGTACCCTGCCTTATGACCATTAGTGAAATACGTAGCCTGTTAGTAACTAAATAAGAAAATAGTTTTTATATTGTACGGAGTATAAAGATGCAAGTCGCGCTGCCTGCTGAAAACTGCCCTTACTTTACCTGGTCTCCATGTTGCGTTCCGTTACCTCCTGCGATACTGAAGCGCTCCTTTACTTCTGAAACGTCCGCCTCCCCTGGCCAACTGATTGGCTGATTAAAAAAGCCACCGATAGGGGGCACCATCTGCCGCGCAACGGCGCGTGGAGGGACTGCCAGGTACAATTTCCAGAATCAAAGTATGTTTATAGGGATTTCCGAAGGTTGCAATTTTAATGGTCAATGATGTATTGTTTTGTCGGTATACCGTTCGTGATATGGTGATATGTCAATCTAAGCAGTGTAACATATTAAGTGGTGTGAGCTGGAGCCCCGCAGGGGCACGGACACCCTGGCAGAGTTAAGGGGCCCAGCTTGACACTAAATACGGGAAATTCTATGTAAAATTGGGCGGGCAGGAGTCCAAGCTGCCATCTGTCATGGGCCCAACATTTCTAGCTACCCTGGGTGTAAGTGCAAAACGTGTATAGGCTCTAAATCAACGTTACATTTTCTCAATGTTTTCATCTGGTCTTGTGCCGTTATTTTTATACCCATGTAGACCTGCTGTCGTTAATATATATCATATTTGAAACAAAAAGTCAACTCGGTATTTATCCACTTGGAGATCGTGTCCTTTCTTCGTGTTCAGCAGACTGGAGCCCATGACTCATTTTGGCCGCTCGCTCTGCCAAAAGGGGGAGCGCACATAAGCGTTTAAAGGCACAGCGTGCCGATATATATTAAAAACTTTTTACTGGCATATTCTACCGCACTTTACTGGAGATATTAGCTAAATACCGGGCAGGCGGGGGCGACGGCGCTTGCTGTGCCTGCAGTCGGGGTGTCGCCGCGGGCGGCGCCGCCTTCCCCCCGGGCGCTGTCAGGTGACAGCCTGCCTGCCCCGGTTGTCATCAGTCGTTGTCTTTGCTGGGCATTCGGCGGCTTTCGAGCACCGCGGAGGCGCACGGACCCGCTTAGGGATTCGGAGCCTTTGACACCGTCCACCATCATAACCAAAGGTAGGTCCTCTGCTTGGCCATTTATGTTACCGACTGCTCCTGCTAGTTTAACCCAGCCTGACTAACCCCCATGGGTCAGACAAAACGGCTCGGGCGATAACACTGCCTTTTTCTTCTGCTAATACAAAGTTTCTTAGCTTACTTCTTTCTAAAACGACGAGACAGCAGTTTGTTCTGTCCAAAAGAGCTCTTTAAAAGCGACCTTCCTGTATGTATTATTTTTTACTGTTGTTAGCCATCTTAACTTATCTGTGTAAACGCTTAAATATTTTCTTCCCCATTTTCACCGGAAAAGTTAGCTACTACACGTTGAAATTCCACTTTTCTGGCGTTTTATGTGATAAAACGTCATTGATCGACTGGGTTCCAAACATCCCGTACATTTAACTCTTCACTTTTATAATATTAGTTTTCTATAAGTAGCGCCCAATTACCGACTTTACTGTGGTACATTAATGTCACTTCGCTAGTTAATTTATTACTAGCCAATTCAATGTTTTTACACGTGCAGGCAGCAGATAACGAGTAGTTTCACTTTCTGTTACTTCAGAAAAAAACGACTGTTTGGTAAACAGAAACCTACTGTGGGAAAAATGTTTAATGATGGCTGCGCAAATATTTTAATAAAAAAATCTAAATAATTGTTATTGACCTCATAACATTATTGTTATTATGGTGAAAACATCGGAAACTTTGTAACTTGCTTGGTTCACTTTAGTAGCCGCTGCACTAGGCCTGTACTTCTTAAAAGACAGAGTTCACCTTGCAGACTTATTATAGTAGCCTGTATTTTACATATCGACTAAAATTATGATAATGCTTAAACTAGAGAATTTTATAGTATAGATTTTCTTGATCAAGGTTTATTCTTGCCGAATGCCAGATTGCGCTGATTCTGCATGGCGTTTAAGATAATTTGTCGTTCATTATTATTATTAACACCCACTAGCTATTGCTCAAAAAAAGCACGTTAAACTATTTTGCTCGCGCGCGCGCACACACACGCACGCACACACCGCGCGCGCCGCAAGATGATTCTGCAGTTGCATTCTTACGGTCGATGCCCGTGACGTCTCGAGCCAGTGCTGGATATTTCGATCCAGTTTCCGGGTGATCTGACTGGTTCTGTACGCCCCCTTCCTTTTGTGAAAGTAATTTGCATATGGCACAAATCATGTAGGGCAGTTATGAAATGATTTTTAAATCCAGGATATTAAACTGTCCTGACTAAGAGCTTTATCTTTTTCCCCCATTTTAATTTCTCTGATCCTCCAAGCATCCTGCATTTCAGCTTATAAACACAAAATTGATCCCACAGCGCACACTGATTCACACTTACCAATTTAAAATGCAGTAACTTCAATAACAAGAAAGCTGTCATTGTGGCGATGTGGATAGAGGGCCCCACGAAGACAGGGTCCCTGACAGCCTTCCCGTTCTGCCCCCTTCCGGCCGGCCCTCCCTGGGTAACTCTATGGGCTCCTGCCTAAAGCATCCTCAGTGAAACACCCAGGTGTGCTCTGCAGGGCGTGAACAGCTATTGTACGCTTAGACATCCTGCCAAACCTGAACTGCTCCTGCTTATCTCTAGTGGAAGAGAACATGAAATGCCAACAGAACTGACATTACTTTGCTAAGTATTTAATGGATCCAAGGAATTCATTTTATCTCGTTTTGTACTGGCTGATCGATTGTTTCATGTCATGCCTACAAAGACAAATGACTTGCGTCATTGCCAAAGCACTCAGGTGCCTGGGGTCGCCTTCCCCTGACACGGCACTCGCCAGGAGGTGAATCATGTGACTGGAGCCAGACAGGCACTGAGAGATCGTGCACTTAGATGCCCGTCTAATGTTACACTCACTTACGCTACTTGGCTCAGGCTAAGCAGGTCACTCTGGGGATGACTAGGGAGCAGGATTGTTTCTGGGACTGCACTCACAAAAAAAGTGCCCTCTAAATTAAATAAAGAGACACAGAGCACCATTCCGCATCCCCATCGTGGTTTGGGCGAAAGATATTAAATGGGGATGTTTTTGGGGGTCTGGGAGTTATGCGAAAGCCGCAAACCACACGTGAAGGCCAGAAGACGAGAAACAGAAAGTTTAGTAACATATAAATGCAAGAAATATACATACAATGCTGGTTTGGGGCATGTCACACGTACGTACGACAGCCTTTCATCTGAGATCACGGTGATCATTCTATCTCATGTTTCTTGTATCTTTTTGCTTTGCTTGCCAAGGGGACCAAAAATTTTTATGCTGCTTTTTCCAGATTGAGAGGGCCTGCGCACCTTAACCCCCACGATGTGTGCAAATGCGCGATTTATGTGGCGATAAATGCCACCACTGTCGAAAATAGCCTGAACCGTAGGAATGTCTGTCACATTGGAGAGGATTTTTCAAAGGGTCACCAATGCCTGGTGTCCCCAGCAGGGGGAGCTCAGCTGCAAGGATGTCAGGAGGGCTATCACCCAGCATCAATATCGCCGAGCCGCGATGGGACCAGGGCACCTTCGTGGGCCGTGCCAAGCACTTCTTCATGGTCACCGACCCCAGGAACGTCCTTCTGTCCAATCAGACCCTGGAGGACGCACGTGTCATTGTGGAGGACTACAGGTGAGTTCATGGTCAGACAATAAGTTGTCATTTGGACATCAGCAGACCACCAGGAGTACAGAAGTGCTGATGTTTGGGTAGAAAAGTGGGCATGTTCTGCATTGTGTGGCTTTTCCCCTTGGAAAGTTTCTTTGGTGACTTTCAAGGCATTTTTGCAAGCTTAGTCACCTTCCTGTTTTTTTCAGCCATTTTAATCCAGTGCATGGGTGGGCAATCTTATCCACGAAGGGCCAGTGTGTATGCAGGTTTTAGGGGTAATCCTTAGGTCAGCTGTTCAAACCCAGGTGTGAGGACTCTTCAGCCAATCAGTCTTCTAATTAGTAATCTAATTAGGGATTTGCAGCGAAAACCCGCATACACACCGGCCCTTTGCGGATAAGATTGGCTACCCCTGATCAAGCGCCTTCATCAGCTGTAAGTCGCATGCATGTGTGTTAGCTAGCCTGTTTGAACGTAACAGCAGCTCCCTAAGCAGTGAGCCCTCTGCTGTTTGCATGGCACCAGAAAGGGGATCGTAAACCCAGGGCTGTCAGAGGACAAGCTCTGGAGGGCCAAATACATCTACGACTCCGCCTTCCACCCGGACACGGGCGAGAAGATGGTGCTGATCGGCCGGATGTCGGCACAGGTGCCTATGAACATGATCATCACCGGCAGCATGCTAACCTTCTACAGGTAAGGGCTTGAGATTTTCAGCATTATCACGGGCGCGTGTGACTGGCCAGAGCCTCATGTGGCTCGGAGGAGAGCTCCTAGTCTAAATCTCCTCCCCTCCATCCTGCAGGACCGCCCCAGCTGTGATTTTCTGGCAGTGGGTCAACCAGTCCTTCAATGCCGTGGTGAACTACACCAACCGCAGTGGGGATGCACCCATCACCGTGAAGTAGGTGGCCGCTCTGCGTGCTGAGAGTTTGGCCTTATCTTAGATAGTGCTGTCGGCTTGTGAGTAATTGTGGATGTTTCTTTGCAGGATGTGACCATTAATTTACTCCACTGACATGCTTCCAGTCTCTTCCTACATTGTCTGTAATTAAAATGCCGTTCTCTAGCTCCCTGAAAAACTCAAGTCTCACATCTCCAGTGTCGCTGGTCTAAACCCAGCCCCATATCTATGCAGAGCTTTCATGGTCTTCTAAAAGGCTTCCTGGATATTCAGGTGGTCAATCTCTTGTGGAAACTGCAGCATGTGTCCTGGACCAGACTCTGCATCTGGCTGATATGGGGTATTTAAACTGGACTGACGGGTCCAGGACAGTTTTGGTGCGTTTGCCCCTTATAGGTGAAACTGACACCAAGGGCTACATTTCATGTGGCGCCCACGTGGTGCAGAATGTTGTCATGGAAACTGGTGCTGGATGCCGCTTGTATATGCTGCGACATTGCCCGTCTCTCCAGCTCTCTGGTTGCTTTGAAGTCAAACAGGAAAGATGGTGGATACCACGTGTCCTTGGCTTGTGGTGGCGGCTGATTTGATCAGCTGACAGAGTATGATTGTGTGTGTGTGTCTGTGTGTGTGTGTTATGTAAAACCTATTATTTTCCCACAAGGCGAAACTTTTTAAAAGTCAATCAAAAAACGAAAAATTCCAAAAGTCTTGTATTTCGCTTGGTTACTTATAATTAAGGTTAGGGCTGGGTAGGGGTTAAGGTTGTTGTTATTGGGATTAGGGTAGTGGCCATAGAAATGAATGTCCCCACAAAGATATAGCTGTCTAATCTGTGTGTGTATCTGTGTGTGTGCGTTACAGCCAGCTGGGTGCTGCCTACGTCTGTGCCACCTCTGGTGCCGTGGTCACTGCCCTGAGCCTCAAGTCCCTCGCCAAGGTAACGGCACGGGTCCCCTGAAGCCCCGCATCACAGAGGACCCAGATGGCATTATGGGTCAGTGGCTGAGGTTAAGCCCTTGGGACAGTAATCCTGCTTACAAACCATGTTAGCTGTTAAAGTCCCAGGCGGGGCTATGTTCCCCAGGCAAGACATTTAACTTAAATTACTCAGATAAAATATCCAGCTGGATGAACAGGCCAAATCGATTCATTTAGATGAAACCAGCGGGCTAATTAAATAAGTGCTCAGATAATAATGCAGGGAAATGGACGAGGCGTGTGATCTGTGATCTCCTTCAGTAACATTTTCTTTCTGTGACTTATTCTGCCCACCGTTGTGGCGTAATGAATGAATGAAAGACTTTTGTGTGTTTGTTTTCTCTGTGTCCTTCCCAGCATCTCCCACCCATAATGGCTCGTTTCATTCCCTTCGCTGCGGTCGCCGCCGCCAACTGCATCAACATCCCGTTCATGAGACAGAGGTGAGGAATGTTAGGGGCGGCAGCTGGCTGAAACTGGAATGCCATCTAGCGTATCAGTCTATGACAGATGGATGCCCTCTGCTGGACTGGCTGAAAGAGGAAGGGGAGGGAAGGGTGCAGGGTAGGGCATTTGAAGCGTTGATAGAAGGTCGCCCTCTGCTGGATTGGAGGTCCTTGCACAGATATGTCACTTCAGTCAGGATTATAGATGTTTTCCAGAACCCTTTTACAATAATTGTGTATGTCCCCCCCCCACCCCCACAGGGAACTAAAATATGGGATCCCTGTGATGGATGAGGATGGCCACCGACTGGGACAGTCGACCCAGGCCGCCAGACAGGCCATTGTCCAGGTTGTGGTGTCCCGGATTGGCATGGCCATGCCGGCCATGGGTGAGACATGGGCCCCTACATGATGTGCTGACATTTAGCTTCACTGTCCACCTGAAATGCAATACAACTGCCTCTAGGTCCACAGTAACACAGGTCTAAATACAAAGTTGGGTAATTCAGGTCCGGAGAGTAAAATTCCTGCCTGGGATTTTGTTTCAACCACAGTTGAGTACTCTATGACTGATTCTTTATGTTCAACTGGTTGGTTGGTCTGGACTTTTACTCTCTGGATCTGAATTACCCAACTCTGTCTAAATTTCACTGGGAGGACAGGAATGATTGACGATCAGCAACTAAAAGCCACTGTATATATTCTAGCAGATAAGATGCTATGAATTACCTTCTTTGGTTTGTATAATTTAACAAATAGACAGAAAGATTAATCTTTGAATGTGTTGTGGGTACTCTTGTTATGGCTAGTAACAGTGGGGGCTGTTTGACAGACAGTAGCGTCAGCCAGTGAGAGTCATCGGTTGTCCCACTAATCTCTGTCCCTTTATCCCATTTAAGCAATCCCTCCAATCATCATGAACGTGCTGGAAAGGAAGGCCTTCATGAAGGTACGCCCGGTTCCGTCGCCAGTGTTCTGGAACACACCAAGAACCTGGTGCCCCCTTAATTCCTTAGCAGCGTACCGGTGAAAGACTGTCGGCCAGTGAGCCAGTGTCACTGCATTGGAAGAGTAAAGCTATATCAGCAGTGCTCTCCTTGTTTGTTGCTTGCAGCGGTACCCCATGCTCAACGCACCCGTTCAGGTCGGGCTGGTCGGGCTCTGGTAAGTAAACGCCACAGTATATCTGAGCTGAGATGCAGGTCAGTGTCTGTAGTAGTAAACATGTCTGGCTGAGGCTCTGTGCTGCTCTGCAGGCTGCTTGTGTGGCACTTCCTTCTTCTCTAAAAGCTTTATGTCTCTCAGCTGGTCCTCTGTCACATGTAGCCTTCCTCTCCTCCTCAGACTTTCTGACTCCCCTGTAGTGACTGATTGTAGCCAGCAGGGGGCTCCCAAACCTCACGGGCCCCAGGTAAACATGTGACTTCAGTGGTATTACACAAGGCCGCTGCTAACCCATTTTTACCCTCACTCTTTCCCAGACTCTGCGACACGTTTCTCTCTCCCCGATTCTCCCCGTCTCTCGTGTCTCTCTCGGTCGGTGTACACTGAGCACTGTTTTTCTCCTCCAGCCTGGTGTTTGCCACCCCTCTGTGCTGCGCCCTGTTCCCACAGAAAAGGTAAGTCTCTACCTGCTGTAAACACTATATTCTATTGCAGTCTATGGAGGTATGTGTAGGTCATTGCACAAACGTCCTGCCCTGTCTCAAGGCCAGTCATTACTTCACGCGAAATTGGGAGCCCCACAGTGCCGGACCGTCCTCATTCCTGAACGCTATTACTCCTATTACCAATGTGCCAGGCAGCTGCGCACTTTGACGTCAGGCCTGAGGTGGCGCTGTAGAGCAAAGCTGCTCTTAATTGTCACATTTATCGTGTGTAGAATGAATGTTTATGAGAATTAATAAAAAATTTACCAAAACTAACTGTGCTAGATGTGTGTAGATTTGAGTTTAGATTCTAGTTCATACTAACACTGACGCAAAAACGTACACGTATATGGCCTTGCAGTACAAACGTATTTTAGCTTAGCTTATAGCCATCTGGGAGTCTTTACAATCCTGTAAATGCTGGTATTTATGGACTTTTTCAGTCATCCATTCCTTAGATCCGCTTGTAATTGTTATCATTCTGAAAAGTTGTGCACATACGATTTTTGGTCCGATTACTTTCTGACCTCCTGCTACTTTTCACCTGGCCAATGAATGATCGAGGTTTGCTTGCATCACTGAACAGAGCCTCAGTGGAACCTCTGCACTGAAATATGTTCAAGTGTTGCACAGCACTCCTATTGAAGTAATGTCCAGCCTTCAGGCAGTTGGGGGGTGGGGTGGTGCATGTCCTATTGACCCGCCTGTCCTACCTGTCATCCACATCTACAGCTCTATGAAAGTGAGCAGCCTGGAGCCGGACCTGCAGGAGAGCATTCGGAACAGCAGCCCCCACACCCTTACGGTTTATTTCAACAAGGGCCTGTAGGGGGCGCTGCTCCTACAGCGCAGGACCTGAGGGAGGGTTAGTAAGAAGGGTGTAGGGGATCTCTGTGGGAAAGGTGGGGTTGGATTGGAGTGTGTGGGGAGCTGACTGCCAGACGTGTCCTGCCACTGGGTGGAGCAGAGCTGCAGTGAAAAATGCAGGAAAGATAAGAGAGAGAAGCTGCATTCCTCTGCTTGTGTGACCCTTTGTTGTAAGCTCCAGTGTTGCTTTGCAGCTTAAAACCATCCTTTGTTGTTTGGACTTATGTCATCTAGGGGTGAAAAAGAGCAGAACGTTTAATTCAAAGCCATAAACCGCATGAGGTCATCACCAAATTGGTGTATTCCCCGCCTTACTTTTTTGCTGAACACTTAACTGCACCAGCACTTATGCATCAGGTGGCCAGAGTCTCGATGGAGACTCAGCTGTGGAGACAGTGCTGCTTATGGTCTATGCTGTATGACATATCAGACAGGGAGAATATGAGGGATGGTTGACGTTAATGCTAATTCTTATGATGCTAATTCTTAAGACATTAATACTAATTCTTACGACGCTAATGTTAATTCTTACGACACTACTGCTAATTCTTTCGATGGTAATGCTAATTCTCATGATTGTTAATGCTACTTCTCGCTTTCTGGCTGTTTTCTGCCTTATGCTTCTGCGACATGAAGTCACAGTCAACACCCATCTAATCCTCAGACACTGCTGAGGGATCCCATTGCTTTTCAGTAAATGCACCCCCCAGGAAAACTGACCTACGGTATAAACATTTCCTTCAGCTGGGACTCACTAGCCTCTAGCACTCCCTCCACAAACCCCTCGTCCCACCCCGCCCCTTCCAGACCTCGTGCGCCCTTGTCAGTCTCAAGGCAAAAGTTAAACGTGTCAAACACGCAGACCAGCCATGAACGGTCTGTATTTATGTAGCTCCACAAAGACCACACACGGTGCACACAGACCTCGCATGCTCACTTGTTTTAACATGGTTTGGTTGTTCTTTCAGAAGGTTTTATGTCATTTTCAGGATGAAGTAAATTAGAACAAATGTGCTGTCTGACAGGAGTCCTTTCAACGTCGGTGCTCTGACTCGGTGGAAAGACTCAAGCCAGGTTTAAAACCTGCAGCCCTCGCTTGATAAGCTGGTCCATCATTCGCTATGTGCTACAAGAAAAACAAAGGAACTCATGGAACTGAGTTCATTGATGAGATTATTGTTGACCATACTTAGTACCGTGATGGATTTATTCAGATTAGTGTATATCATTGTCTGTTTACAAAAAAACTACTTTTAATTAAAACATAGCAAACAGCAGGTTTGTTTTTATATCACATATACCTTCTATAACGTGTTCTACAATACTGTGCAATAGTTGGCAAACAAAGTGATGTATTAAAGCTGTTTACTGGGCAGTGAGTGCATGTTTTCTCAAGAAAAAATATAATTGAACATTGGGATGTAAATGAACAGCAATACAATAAAAAATGAAGAATTTCTTCCTCTCTCCAAGCAGTTACTGATATCTTTTTGTATGAGTATATGAACACCCAAACCTCTCCTTGGGGGGACCTCAGCCATTCCACATATCTGTCCATTTTCACCACCAGGTCACTTAATTAACTTTTAATTATTTGATTAGCTTCATGAGGTGTGGGTTAGTCACACGTGTCGTGGTTGGAGTGTTTGGGTGGTAACTACAAATGCTGCAGTGACTGGAGGGGAGGACCAGCTGACTGGTGTTGACAGACGAACATCATTTGAAGGCAGTCTTCCTCCCAGTTCACACACTCACTCTCAGTCACTTCTGTGCCCGTCTGCTTCCCGCTGTCCCAGTTTCTTCCTCCTTCAGAAATTAAGGATGGTACGGTGGCTCAGTGGGTAGTGCTGTCACCTCACTAATACACGGCAATGGGTCAGCTCTCTGCCCACACGTAGCCACGTCTCTCACCCTAGGTTAGGTTCCAGTCCCATGTCCGCTGTGTGCCACTGGAGTTTGCATGTCCACTCTGTGTTATATGGGTTTCCTGTGGGTAGCTTGGGGATGTACAGGGAAGGTGGTGTCTCTAGATTGTCTGCCGTGTATGGATCCTTATGCTCTGCTTTCTGGGATAGGTTCTAAGCCCACCCTGTAACTGACTAGTGTAAGAACAGAAGTCTAAAAATGAATCACTGTGGCATGAGCCGCTAGTCTCCTCCTCACCATGATGTCGTGATGCATAATTGTGGTTGTGAGGCTTCCTGGGAGCCCACAGATTTGCTTGCCAAGCTTTGCATCGAGGACAAATTGAGGTGCACATATTTTGGTTAGATCCGGAATTTGGCGTATTAAGAAGCCGAAGCCCCTGATTGTCAGGACAGACCTGGGCTAGCACAGTGACGGACGTGGTACCTTCAGTTGACTCCTGTCCACACACACAGCAGAGATGGGTTTCTAACCGCCAACCCTAGAGGTGTGAGGCAACTGTGCTACACACATCCTGCCCGTGTCATAGGGGATTCCCCCCCTCAGTCTGAACACCTGCAGGTCTCTTAATTGCTCACAGTGCATGATTGTGTGTGGACCATGTGTCAGGCTGGCATCCTGTCCAGAGTGTACCCTAGCCCTGTGCCCCGTGACAGACTGGCATCCTATCCAGAGTGTACCCCAGCCCTGTGCTCAGTGACAGGCTGACATCCTATCCAGGGTGCACCCGTGCCCCGTGACAGGCTGGCATCCTACAGTATCTAGGGTGTACCCCAGCCCTATGCCCTGTGACAGACTGGCATCCTATCCTGTACTGCCTGGAACAGACTCCCCTGTGCCCCTGTTGTAACATGTAAACAACACTCCTACCCAGAAAACCTGATATTAAGTGGAGGTAGACCATAAACATGATATTTAGAGGTAGACCATAAAGAGCTAGACTGTCTCCAGAATATGTCATGTGAGCCAGAACTTTAATTTTCTGAAATAAATTTAATTTTCTTTCTTTACATTTAAAGCAAAGGAAGCATTTAGATTAATGAATGTTTATTTTCTTAAACTATTGAAATACTCATGCAGTAAATAACAAGGCAGTTTCTATGATATTTTTGTATGTTTGGCTTACAGAGTAATACTGCTCCTTTGCTCAGTGCTGTTAGCTCTGCTGTTAGTCCACACATCCTGTTTATCTGGTACACCTGATCACCTGATTTCTCAGCCGAAAATCTATGATGTGCTGGGGGGGTGGAATCGAGATTTTACTTCTACCATCTTTTTAAAAACTTGAAATAAATATATATTTTTAAAACTGTTAGCTACTTAATTGGCCTGAAAAGCAAATCAAACATACCCTATGGTACAGAGATATCAGGCTGAAGAGCTTCTGGAAAACAGCAGGCCAACTGTCCTGGGACCCACCCTCCCTGCCCAGGACCCTCAAGGACCCGAGTACGGAAAATTCGACCAGGAAGGAGATGTTGCTCTGAGATGATAATCAGCTTCATGTCCCTCATCACTGATTATTTAAACAAAAGCTGTACTTTCCCTCATCCTCTCAATGACATTTTTGTTGCTGCAGTTCAGGAACGAGTGGTTGCTGTGTGATGAACATAGGACTACAAGTATGACGGAGGTAACTGAACACTAACAGCCTACAGCAAGAAAAATGCTTAGAGTGCCGAATCTGGGCGTGCTTTCCTGGAAAATAGCACGCGAGTGGAACTTACCTCCCAAAACAGCCTCTGAGTATTTCTGCAGGTGCTTGGTGACCAGAAATGGAAACTATGACCATGGTGCAAGAATAAGGGTGTGTGTGGAGGTGGGGGGGTGAATACTTTATTCCTGACCGAGGAACAGGCACTTTCAAGTCCAGGCTGAGTGCTGACGGACGAGGCCGTGAGGAAATGCATCACATCAGGTCTGCTTCCCTCCAAAGCAGAGTTTAGACACAGACCATCATAAACACACGGACACGCCATCACATCGCCATGGTTACTGGATAGGACCTGGGCTGGGTGGGGAGGGGGAGGCAGTAATCATATGACGGAGAGAAAAACCATGCAACGGTAAACCAGGCAGCAGAGATGGTCGAAGGGTCTGACCCATAGCTGCCTTCATCTCCCACATGGCTGCTGAGTCACTCGCCAAGGAGATCAGAGTTCCCTGTGCAGAAGGTCAGCAGAAGATGTACTGTGAAAGCAGCCCATGCTGTACCTGACTTTCTGCTGACCTTCCGTGAAAATGTACACAGTGAACAAAGACAGAGAAAAGTGAGTGGCTGCCAGGGACACATACTGCATAAAATCTCCAGCAGTATCAAAACCAAGTCATTCGAAAACTAATCAAAAACTACACTGTGTAACTAACTAAATCCAAAGAGACGAACAGTCACGATTTCGCTTGATTAAATGGCAATATGCAGTCCCCAATTTTCTACTTCAGCTGGATTTTCTTTGCTGCCTCCAAGACCGATGACACGTTGACCTTGTCCCCAAATTCCTTCTCCCGATGCTCCAGCAATATCCCCTGGAATGATACGCATGTCCGTGTTTAGAATCGACACTCATCAAACCACTCACACCAAAACTGACTCCATGTCAATTACTTTACCTGCTGTGCAGGTCCAATCACAAAGACCCCTCCCAAAATAAAGCCCTCCCCCTTGGTGTTGCCATGGTAGCCCTTCTTCCAGACTCGGAGGAGGTTCTGCCAAACACCCAGGCGAACCAGGCCCAGACCACCCATCCTTCGATTCTGGGGACCGTAGAAACATTTCTGAAACACAAATGAAAAAATGAGGGTCACAATATTGAGAAATATTCATGACTGAACAAGAGAATGTGCTTTCATAAAGAACTTCAATACCCATGATGCTCCTCCTCACCTTCTCATCCAGGAAGATCTCCCCAGCAAAGAAATTTCTAAAATCCTGGACCTCTCTGCCAATGTTCTCCTTCACCACGGCATACAGAGGGACCCTGAGCTCTTCCAGCTGGGGCTTGAGAGAGGACAGCTCAGAGGCCTCCTGTAGGGGGGTGACACACCATCACACCCCAGAACCAGCCAACCCCCCATCCCCGGAATCCACATACCGAACCCTACAAACACAATAAGAAGCTTCAGCAGATCCATTAACTCCTATCAAGTGCAATATCGACACTCAAGGGATACAAACAGCAAATCAGGCGGCTGCATCAGGATACATGCAGCAGCACACGGGCAGATGCCTGATCTAAGTGTTTCTGAACATGGTGTGATTTGCTGAAAGTTGTGGCACTTCTAGCATCTTAGCCACAGCCGCCACCCTGAGACTCAATCACCACAGCATCTAGGGTTTGCAAAGGTGGGCGTGAAAAACGAAAATCACCCAGTCAGAGGCAGGTCTGTTTGAAAACACCTCTGGAGCAGCGTTTACAACACAAGCCTGTGTAACACCCCCCCCCCCCCCGGCTACAACCTGCAGTCTCTGCACCATGAACATACCGAACTGATTTTTCAGGCCAAATTATGGTACTTTGGGTTTACTAATTTCTACTTCAATATGTTATTAAAATTGTACATAGTTTAACGGAGGAGTCAGAGGAGAAATCGAGGTTATTAGGAAGGCGACAAGTGAAAAAATTATTCAGTGTTACCACTAGCTAGCTGGATTTAAAAGGTGTACACACCCATCCATTTATACGTATGAGCATTTACTGAAGCAGCACGGATTAAACGCATCATTCTCTGGATGTACAACCCTAACCCTAAACAAATGGAGTCCTGGGTGTGTGGGCGGGGCCCTGGGTGTGTGGGCGGGGCCCTGGGTGTGTGGGCGGGGCAGCCTCCCATACCTCTCTGCACAGAGATCATCCGGGCCTGCGCACCGCCATGACAACGGCCCCCGATTGCTCCCACAGGGACTTGGCTTTCAGGAGCTTCTCATCTGTGTGTGTGAGTGGGGGGGGGGCAGTGAGGCCACGATTGGGCAACCAGCAAGACATCATCACCACAAGATGTACAAAACTGGGTTCTGCTTCCTCCCTTGGACCCCGAACAGGTTTGTGGACCCTGAAGCCAGATCCGGCACCCCGGTGTAGCCCCCCCAAACCCCTGGCTGGTCACCTCCTCCGATCTCTCTCAGCTCCGCGTCCTGCAGGTAGGTCAGGCTGGCCTGCTCAGGTTTGGGCAGCAGGACGTTCGTGTTGGCCAGGAAGATCGCCACCAAGGCTGCACCCACCGCGCCCACAGCCAGGGTCCAAATGGCCATGGCCAAGAGCTCCCCCTCCAGGAAGAAGGAGAGCACTGCAGCGGGACACCAAGGGCACAGCAATAACGGAGGGCAGATGGAGTTTCATCACGCCTGCCATTCTGACAGTCGCTTGTATTGCAGATGAGTGCAAACATGGCCTCGCTGCTCCTGTGCTCCTGTGGTTTGGCTGAGAACTCTTACTAGTGCTGTCAGTGAGGGAGGGGGGGGTAGTAATCCCTTCCCTTGCCAATATAATTACAGAGCTATCTATAGCGACTCAAGGAGTCCTATCAGTCATGAATAGATTCTCCGACAGTAAAAGGGAGTCTCCGAGAGCGGGTGCGAGCAGAAGACACTGCCCTACAGCCCATCTCTGTTCTCTCCTCCTTACTTCTGTGATAAAGTTCATGAAATATGCAGCCAGTGTTACTGAAATATCTGATGACATGACCTTTCTACAGTGTTACTGTATCGCTTCCTTTGGGAATTTTGCAATGCTTGTTCTTAATTGCCCTGATGGTCCAGCCTTAGATTAACAATAATAACCTTGGTTAAATGCATCTATGTTTAGTTACACTCTGCTGATAAGTGAGCTTGGCTCAGTGTGTACAATAAACCTCAGGCACTATTCAAACTCTCCAAAACAGTCTATCTGTGGGAGTTTAACGCTCCTTAATTAAACTCCCAGAAATTATGAGCTTACATTCCTTCACTTTGTGCTGATATCTCCAGTTTAACTTCAGAAGAAAGCCCATACAAAATATGATAAGTCCCTCATTATTCTCCAAAATTTTCTATATTCTGCAAAGACTTACCAGACTGCAACCCACCCAAGAAGAGAGTCAGACTCACACTGAAAACTGTCGTTAACGATTTACACACTCAGCAAAGAGATGATGCAAATCCAGAGAGATGAACGGAGTCATGATTTCACTTCATTCAATGACAACGTCCAGTGCCCAACAAAGAGGACCAGCTACAGATCAACCCTCCACATGAAAAGGTCAAATCTATCTATCTATCTATCTATCTATCTATCTATCTATCCATCCATCCATCCTCCCTCTATATCCACTTGCATTATTCAGGGTCGCGGATAAAATTAACAAGAAAGCATTTTATGCAACAGAGAGTAACACTGAAAAAACACAGAATCCTACGATGTAACACTTAAAAATTGCATATTAACTTCCCAAAACATTGTAACTACAAATACAACTACAAATATTGTTAAAAAAATACGCATTTGATTCTGAAACGTTGTCCTCCAGACAAATAAAAATATTGATATTTCGTGTAACAATTCAGACATCAAACAGCACATTTAAAGACGGATTGATAACAGCATGACAACAGCAGATAAACTGACTTGTTGCGATTCTGCCTCCCTCTCAGCAGCAGCAGCACTCACTGCACGCCGGCGTTGGACTGTCTGTCACAGCGCAACCGCAGCAGCGCGCTCTCAATGCCTTTTAGGGACTGCCTCTCTGTTTAATATTAATGACTCGGCAGCCAATGGGACGCCTATCACCGCGGCGCGGCTTTTTAAATCTCATTGGGCTTCGGAGATACATCCAAGGATGGAAGGAACCAAAATTAATTGCATTAAATAAATCAAATACAACAAGGTATAAAGAATGCACTTTTTCAGGTATATTTTTAAAGTATTGCCCACTTCCGGCCAGGTTCAGGCAGTAGATTACTGTATTCATGTTACGTGTTAGGTAACTTGGTCATTTATGCTGCACAAAAACTCTCAGTCACGCAGGCACAGATATGAGCGGCGACAGGCAATGTGCCGGAATATCAAACATCGTTCCTAAATGCACGTATCAGTCTGCGGTGGAAAGCATCTCACTTTCTGCAAACCCGTAAACTCCCCGCTCCCCCCTGCATGCAACCACAATTTAAATAGGTCAGCGCCTATAAACCTAACAGGAAAGATTGATCTGTGGAACTAACGGTGCCGCATTTACTAGTTTAGTGGTAAAGTGGAGGGATACGCTATAATGATATATGTTATTTAATTTTGAACAATGCTACAATAGGAGTCCCTAACAACGCGCCTGTATTTATTCAACTCTTCTGCAGTTAAATCAGAATATAATTATAATAAAACCAACCATTTCTATATTTAATCACACTCTCGGAGTAACTGTAGCTGTTAAATATGTTTGCAATCGGTATCGTGTGCAACCCATGGCAAGACCCGTATACCTCAAGCTTCGATAGTTAAGCTATGCGTCCCCGTAGATTAAATTCCAATCAACTGCTATACAATCATAGAAATATACGGAGAAGCAAAACCAAACAGATCTTTCTTTATAGTTAATGTTCCAGTTGAAGTAGTACCATAAATAGTCCGGCCACATTCAATCACAAACCGAATTGTAATACTTACAAATTCTTCTGTCGCTACACGGAATCTGCCATGGCGCCACAACCCCACAGGTTTTTCAGGATAAGGCAGGACAAGGGCTGGTTTTTACTTCGTGCGATAGGCGCGATGCTGAGTGTTATTACGTGCACTTCGACGCTAGGCCTGAGGTGGCGCTGTACAGCAAAGCCGCTCAGTAAAGTTACATTTATCACGTGTGGAATGGATATTACGAGAATAAATAAAAATGTTACTAAAACTAATCGTGTATTATGTATTTACAGTACGCTACGCAGAGTTATTCTGGTTAACAAAAACATGTCCATAAACTGAAATAAGATACGAAAATAAAAAGTACATTTAATCTATATATTACCGGCTTAAATACTATATAGCTAAAGTGATTTATCTTGGCACTAGAACCATAGAAACAGCCAATCATACTATGTCGCGATACTTAGTTGAAGCAAGCAGTCTTAGAAATAAAATTGCTAAAACCTAAAGTGAAATATACAACTAAATTACTTTATATATTTAAAATTAAAACTAATGAAACCACAACGAAAACTAAAACTACATTATTAAGGAAAATAAACAATAATAGGAAATATTAGCACCCAGCAGCCTTAATATTTAATATTATTTCAATTGTCTTTTCTCTTTTTTTCGGTGTGCACCTGATCCTTTTGATAATTGTTAAGGAATTTTAAAGCCACATTGTCGTATATGGAAAATTGTTGAATAAAAGAAGCTAGGCTACGTGTAGAATACAGATACATGGATTAGGCTTGACAGAAAAGCTAATCGAACCAGAGCCAACGCAAGAAAACGATGCAATATAAAATCCCATAAAACATATATCATATATAGCTTTTATTAAGCCAACTGTGAAGCCATTCCATTCTAGGGAAAACAGGATTGGCACAGAGACATATGGATGACATTTTTATAGAGGCTGAGAGCCACTGAATGTGGATGGGGCTGCACCAAGCCTGCTCTGCTCCTCTTCCGGAGTATGTCTACTTGCTACTGTGTGATTGTAGCTTTTGCTGTTCCCTAGTCCTGCTCTCAGTTCTGCTCTGTTCACTGGAATATTTTGTGTTTTTTTTTTTTTTGTCCTTATTTCTCCCACTTAGTCCTTGTCCCCTTGTGGCCTCTTCCTTTTGGGGTCTATCCCTTTGTGTTGTGCCTGTTAATAGACCCCTTTGTCTCGAAGCTGTTCTATATGGATTGTCCCTCCTTTTCCGTCCCTTCGCTATGCCCCGCCGTAACGCCCACGGTTTGCAGGGAAGCTTGCCATTTATTGATTAAATATTAATGCTGAATTCTTTTATACAGTCACATGCTTTTTACGTAATGTGTCTGTTAACGGGATCCAACATGGGTGGTGGTTTGCAGCACACAGAAACCCAGGGTCTGATCACCGGGACAGACGCTCATCGTTGCTCTATCCTACAAACTCTGAGGGTGACACTAGTGAGTTTTAATGTGTCGCCATTAGGGACTACAGCCTTCTCACAGAAACCAGCTTCAGCGGGTGCAATGACACAGATAAAGAGTAATAATAATCTGCACTTTTGGCTATAAGAAAAAAGTGTTTTATTTGTATAACACTTTGGACAAAAGCGTATGCTAAATAATTTCAGTGTCAGGTTACTTTTATGTTGGCAGAAAGTATTGCAAAAACTGCAAAAGAAATATTACAGCATAAATAGTGAGTACCACAGCTGAGTAATATGTCCAGGGTTGGTGGTCCGAACGCAAAATCCATTCAGTGTTAGTAGCCCTTTATGTGTACTCTCTGTGTTGCTTCTTCCAGGTGATGCTGTTTCCTCGCACAGTCCAAACACGTGCAGTTCGACATAGTGCCTGTGTAAAAGCCCTTCGATGGGCTGCCAATCTGTCCTGGGCGCAGCACAGCTTTGTGCTGTATGCTGCCTGGGAGAGACTCTGGGCCCCCTGTGAGCCTGGCCAGGGTA
Organism: Hippopotamyrus pictus; assembly: GCA_026781145.1. Lineage (NCBI taxonomy): Eukaryota > Metazoa > Chordata > Actinopteri > Osteoglossiformes > Mormyridae > Hippopotamyrus > Hippopotamyrus pictus. Next base: position 2,429,935 of record JAODLC010000045.1, on the reverse strand, counting down.
AGTGGTCAGAAAACAAATGGATGGATGGATGGATGGATGATGTTGGTGTACTGGAAGCATAAGCAAAGGCTTTTCTATCAAGGGTTAAGTTATTGTAAAAAGTTATGTGTTTTGTTTTCTACTGTCTTTTGAGTATTGAAAATCTGTTAAGATATTTCAGAAGTTGCATGGCTGATTGTAGCAGAAACACCAACAAAGATTATTTGCATTTCCACAGTAATACAAGTTTGTAGGGGTACAGAAAACCTAAGTATACTACAGATATAAAAGGTGTAAGTGTTTAGTCGTGGCATTTTTACAATGGCTTTTTTCATCTTTTATTCATCTTCATCTTCACATCTACCCTGAAAAAAAGTGAATGTTTCAGTTCTGTGGTTTAAAGTGTGTGTTTCCTTTAGCTGAAGTTATAGAAATCAAATCAGATAAGATCACGTGTCACAATTATGAACTATTAACGATTTGTGGTTACTGAGCACGTTTGTCACCACAGAGTTCATTATTATTATTATTATTGTTGTTGTTGTTGTTGTTGGAACTAACTTACTACACTGCTTCCTTGTACTCATCTGGCCAACAGATTCATATTCATGCATCTTAGAACGTATTTCAAACTGTGCACTGCATCTTTGCATCACGTCCAAACCCTTATCATATCTCTTCAGCGCTCTTTCGTGGGACAGATGCGTAACAGAAAAATACCCTGCTCCCCTTTCAAAACAAGATGAGTGCTTTGATATCTGATCTTGGTTTCAAAATCAGCTTTAAAAGCATTTTTTGATTTCACACTTTAAAAAAAAAAATGTCTATACTTCTAACTCATCATGCAGTTCTTTAAAGTGATATATAAAGGACATGAGTGGTTTGCACATGGCTAGAAATTGATGATTCATTTAGTCATGAATTTGTGCTAGTATTCTTTCAGTATATTTAGGGAAATCCCATTGAACCAATGAAAAAGCTCCATTTGTTAACAAAATACAAATCATAGGACACCCTTTCCCCAAGCAATGATACCTTACTAGCAGAGGAGCAAAACAGCTTCATGCAATGCTTGGAGAGATTCCTCCTAATTCACACCAAGCCATCATGCTAGCCACTCTAGACCAGGCATGGGGGGGGGGGGGGGGCCCAGGGGGCCTGAGCACCTGAACATTTTATCTAAATAATTCTGAGGTTCTGCCCATGATCATACAAAACTTACTGAGGGGGGACCCACCTCCCTGGTTTGGGAATTTCAACAATGATCTGTAATTTTATTTTAATTTACCGAGGAGACCCCCTCCTCCCTCCATTCGAGCACCTGGCCCTTGAAAAGCCCGCATGGCACTGCTCTAGACCAACCCAGCAGATCCTTGGGAGATGCTATCTCCACTACCCTGACGTACCTCCGATACCAGGACATATAAATGAGGGTGCTATTCATTGACCACGGCTGAACTTTCAATACAGTAATCCCAAAAAGTATGGTCTCCAAATGACTTGGAATGGGCCAAACTACTTGACCTGTGTCTGTGTGTCTCATGGAGAGCAAGACTGGATAAGCAAATTTCTGAGCAACCCTCCTAAATCAGGCTAGGACTCCATCTATTCTCTGCCTTAATGCTTAGCACCAGTGTGCCCCAAGCCCTCGTCTCTATGCCCTGGTGATGAGTCAGCTTACAGAGATGAGTTCCAGATCCCGTGAAAATGGTGTTCCGGGAACCACCTGGGACTTAACAGCATTAAGACCCAGGAGCTCATCATCAGCTTCAGGGAACATAGTACTGAGCTTCCTCCAGTTTTAATCAACAGTGACTTATTGGACAGGGTGTTCAGTTTCAAATTCCGGGGCAATCATATCTCAAAAGATATCTCACAATCAGCTAGCTGCACCATCACTGGACAGCTAAGGAAGGGAACCTGCCTAAACACCTTCTGGTGGCCTTCTGACTCTGCTCTGTTGAGATTGCACTGATGTGATGTATTTTGGTCTAACACAAAAGCACTGAGGACCCTTTAAAAATGCATAGAAAATCATTAAAAACTAGTTACCTAACTTAACATGTTGCGTGTGGCGAGGCATTAACATCACGGACCAATCACAGCCCTGCCTCCACCTCTATATTTTGCTGCCATCAGGAAGGAGCCACACAAGTACACAAGGCTGCATTTTAGCCTGAAGAAGAATTTCTTCCCCTGGGTCATTTCCAGACTATAACCGGGCACTGACAATATTCTGCTGGATGTCTTATATATTTCCCATTCATTATATTTCATTTTATATTTATTACATCTAATATTATACCATTTATATAATTAATATTGGTAATGCTTTACATTAACTGCACCTTCATAATGCATTCACAGAACATTCATAAGCAGCATGTAAGTATACCTTAACATCATAACATACTTTAACAGCTTAACGTCAATAACAAACATTATATGATTATACATCATATAACATGTTTGTTATCATCATATAATGTTTGTCATTAATGTATATTAAAGCTGAAAGGGTATGTTACAGTGTTATAGTATATTTGTATGCTGCTTATGAATGTTCTATGAATGCATTATAAAAGGATTATAAAGGTGCAGTTAATATAATATTTAATGTTTCATATATTTATCCATATACTTGTGTTTCTTCATGTTTTACATATCTGTCTGCATTCTTTTGGGAGTATCACTGAGGAACATATTGCATGTCTTTGCACCCATTGTGTATAAAGTCAAAGGCATTCTACTCTACTCTGACAAGTGTAAGTGTTGACTCAGAGTGTAGGCGGCAACACCGCCATCCAGATGTTTGCAAATTCCGCATTTAGAAAGAAATAAACCACATTGAACAAATTAGAGGAGTATGGAAATACGTATACGTTTCTACATCTGAGCTCTATCATTCAAAGCTCTTCTTTGGTCTCATCTTCAGGAGACACTTGTTCAAGCTCTGCCTGAGATGTTTCCACTTCATGCTGTCTTTCCAGGTGGCCCACATTTGATCCAAGACCACTGTTATCTGTGGCGAGATCTGGATCTGCTTCTGCGGACTTGGTGCCTTGCTGGGTTTCAGAATTGTGTGTCTGCTGGGGGGGGGGGGGGGGAGATTAGGGCTAAAATCAGTTGAGTCAGCACTACTTCTCCATGCTTATCTGTTGATCTGCAACATTGCTGCTAGTAGTGTTGAGACTGATTATCTTTTGTTCACCATCTCTCTAGCTAAATATGTGGTTTGCTTTTGTGAAAGTAGTTCTGTTGGTAGACAGCAGGCCTTCGGTAAACCCCACTCTCTGCTGGGTTCCTGTCCCCTTAAATTAATTTTCTTTTCTTGACCTTTTCTCCAGGTATTTGACCTGCTGTCAATGGCAACAGTAAGAGTTCTGGGGTACAGAGCTCCCTGACTAGGTCCTAGCACAAACAGGTCAGTCCTGATCCGAAAGGTGAGGCAGAGGCAGATGCAGACGCCTCATTGGACGTGTCCACTGTACCTCGTGACCCAAAGCTGAGCTCTCTCTTTGCCCATCACGTGCTGCAGGATGGTCAGCTGCAGCATCTGGACCCACGACTGGAGAAGTTTCATGTGATGCCGCTTGATTTGTCTCCTGGTTGGGAGTCTTCAGGGAAAAAAAGGTATGAATACAAACTATTTCTCAGCAGAAGGTATCCTTCTATCTCCACCTCCTCCTGCTTCCTCCTGCTGTGTTGGGTTCGGGGCAACCCAAGGCCCTGTGTGGCGGCTGTGCCACGGCTACTGCAAGCCCTATCTTTCTCCATTCAGGATATTCTGTTACGTTATCCACGTATGTAATTATAACCTGCACTGGGTTTCTGCTCTGACATATAGTACATATGTAGGCTCCACTTTCTCCTTTAATATTATGCAATTGCCATGATGGTTAAAATAATTAATATATATGTATTCATGTCTATGACATGTAGGCTAAAGTGTAGTGATGCGTGTCAGTTACATCAAGTTGTTGTCGTGATGTCAGTATAACTATCAAATGATCTTTTACCTGTTTATTTTTGCTGAGAACCGCTTACCAAATGCATGAGAAAGAGACGTCACTACAGCGTGCCGCTCTGATCTGACCACATGGGTGCCGAGATGAAAATCAATATTCACGCGGTCACCATGCACACACCGTGCGCCCAGTGTGTTCCGGGCCTCTCTCTCCCAACTGCCAGGGTCATGTCTTTGCATGCTGTCTTAAGTCCTGCAGGGGTGGAAATTTCACGTCCAGAAAGTAAAGGTCCAGACCAAGATTTTGTTTCAACCAGCCAGTGGAGTACAGTGTGACTGTGACTCTTTGTACTCGACTGGTGGGTTGAAACAAAATCACGGTCTGGATTTTTTACTTTCTGGACCTGAAATTTCCACCTCTGCTCAGTTGCTGGGAAATGGTGCTTTGGGTAACAAATTGCTGCTCAAAGATTAAACATGTATTGCTCTAGTACCAGCATTATAAGACATTGCCCTGCTCATCTGGCCTGCAAATCCAGGCCCCAATCTTTTACATACATTCTCCTGTGTTTATCTTTCATGTGTTTTCACTAACTGGTATGAATCACACCAGGATTGTACTTTGGCAGTCATTTTAAGTAGAAGGAAGAAAAACGCAGGAACATAAAAATGATGTGCAGATTTAGCTATCACACCCTAACAGCAACGTGAAATAAAAGCTGTGTGGCAGTATTGGATGGCACTCAGTTTGGCCGTCACCAGTTTCACCTCTTTGTTTCCTAGCTCAGCCAAGGCCTGCATTTCCCCAGTTTCCTGCAACGGACCAGCTTCCATCTCTTCACCAGGATGACCTGCAGCCAAGGCCTGCATTTCCTCAGTGTCCTGCGACGGGCCAGCTTGCATCTCTTCACCAGGATTACCTGCAGCCAAGGCCTGCATTTCCTCAGTGTCCTGCGACGGGCCAGCTTGCATCTCTTCACCAGAATTACCTGCAGCCAAGGCCTGCATTTCCTCAGTGTCCTGCGACGGGCCAGCTTGCATCTCTTCACCAGAATTACCTG
>JAODLC010000045.1:2401603-2424828 GCA_026781145.1 Hippopotamyrus pictus | reverse complement strand
CAGCCAGGGCCTGCATTTCCTCAGTGTCCTGCGACGGGCCAGCTTGCATCTCTTCACCAGAATTACCTGCAGCCAAGACCTGCATTTCCTCAGTGTCCTGCGACGGGCCGGCTTGCATCTCTTCACCAGGATTACCTGCAGCCAAGGCCTGCGTTTCCTCAGTGTCCTGCGACGGGCCGGCTTGCATCTCTTCACCAGGATGACCTGCAGCCAAGGCCTGCGTTTCCTCAGTGTCCTGTGACGGGCCGGCTTGCATCTCTTCACCAGGATGACCTGCAGCCGAGGCCTAAGAGCAGTGAGTTAGGCTGCAGTTAACATCTACTCAGCAGCGGGAGTCATGAGTATTTCAGGAAAAGCTGAACTCCATTTGCCTTGATGAGTACATTGTAAAAATCACATTGTAAACTGATTGGTGTGATGGCCATTGTTTTACTAAAGAAGAATCCCTCCTTTCTATGCTTGTGGGGGTGTCACTAGTTGCTTACTTCAGTTTCATTTCTCTCTTGATGATAGATTTTCTCAGGAATGATGAAATAATGACTCAGACCATATAAGTGCGGAACGTAAGAAAAATACCTCTAGTGCAGACTAATGGTGTCCTGGATAATCAGCGATCTGACTGCCAGACTACACTTAATGAGATGTGCCAGAGAACGCAAGGCAGGAGCCCCACCAGGAAGTGTCTCGCCTCCCATTCTGTTCACCCTCGGCACAGATGCATCTACCTAGCGACTCGAACCAGGGACCATTTTTGACTGGAGGCGAAGTAACAACTCAGGAGGCAGCTGAAGCTTCAAATGTCAAAACGGAAATGTTACTGACAAACACGCTCCTCAGGTTCCTCTGGCTGGGTCGGCTCTCCCACAGACTTCTCAGGTATCTGTTTTGGTTCTGCAGACTGCTCAGGCTGTCCAGCAGTGTATATTACAGGACAGTACATAAGACAGCCTACAGCTGAAGACGGACTTACTTCCTGATTCCCTAAGCCGGAAATTCTCCAACACTGCATATAGTAATATAAATATTTACATTTTATTTATTTAGCAGATGCTAATATCCAAAGCATCATACAATTGAAAGCTAGGTCAGACAGTCCCTAGACAACTGCGGGTTATAGGCCTTGTTGAGGGGCCCAGTGGTGACTCTGGCAATCCTGGGATTTCAATCAACAACCTTCCCATCACAGACACAGAGTCCTAGCACACTAAGCCACACCTCCAGGCATGTAGGCAGGTACTAAAATGACAGGTTTGAATCCCCCCATTCAGTCAGCAAAATCTGCCAAGAGGGACCCTCTCCCCTCTACCCTGACTGGCAAAATCTACCGAGGTAGAACCCCGTGGGATACAATACGAAATTATTTCTGACTGTGGGCCTGCCAGCTACATTCTAATGCTACGTAATATATGCCAGCTACATTCTAATGCTACATAAATATTTATACTCAAATTATAACCTGAAGGAAGTTTTAGTGTTATGTTGCAAAACCTAGCAGTCAAGACTAGTTTCAAAGTACTTTGCAGGCTTATGGTGTACTTGACATACACAAATGTTCTTAATTTCATATGTGCCTCTGGCTTCTCCCTGCCGGCCCGCAGCACATGGATAAAGTCCACCACACAGTGAAGCCCAAACCATTCATTTTTATCTGCAGGACAATAGCCTCTTGCTCCTGCACACCTCTGACTTCTCCTGATGCACTCTTTGCTCCTCCTCCTCCTCCCGCATCTTCCTCCGGCGTTCGGCCTCAGCTCTAGCCTCCTCCAGCTCCCCCTGGTACTCCTTCCTCTGAGGAGAATGAAACCCACAATTTTACGTCCTCTTAACGTTCAGCTTGTGCTGCTGTCGCTCTTTTGGAGAGCTTCTTGTAGCCTTACGCCACGACTTTGCGCTTTATTAACAAACGTCCTGTGATTGCCGCTTCACTGCAGCCATTCAGAGGCAGACACAGTCCCATGCATTTTTGGCTGCTTTGTAATTGTAATTAAGCCTACTTATAAAATGATGTTTTTCCTCCCAGGAATTTAAATGATCCTAGTACTGGCAGAATAAATTCAATGTATAGTTATTCACACAGCTAATTCTTATTCTAATTCTGTCTGCTCCTATTGACTGGTTTTGTCTGGCATTTTAGTCACCTGTCCATACAGTGTATATCACATCTGCCTCATGGTTCAGCTGTCTGAAATAGCGGTACCGTGTGTCGTGACTGCCTCCAAGTGGTAGTATGTCAGTATTACAGTCCCGACATGTAACACTCACTTTTCTCTCGTAGTCCCGGTTTTCCCGGTATTTGTAAATCCACTGGGCCAGGAACTCGATGGGGTCCATGGGTCGCTGCTCCACTACTTCTGCCAGTCCTTCCACTAAACATTTACCGATGCTGTTTTTTAGGTACTCCGTGTCCATCTTGGCAATGTATTACTAAATCATAGACGAGATTGAAGATGCATGTGTAGCTGAGCAAGGTAGTTAGCACTGTTTAACAAAAGATAGCCAAATAACTTTAAATTTCCTAATATATAACCTTATTAAACGACAAATGTGTATGTTATAAACTTGCCCGGATTTCGCAAGTCGATGAGTCGAGTAGCTCTTAGTTTTACGTTTGTTAACCTAAACATCAGAATGTAAAATATAATCTATACACAACGTTATTAATGATTTTAAAACATATGCTACCGAAACCTTTCTAAAAGCACGTTACCGAAGCGTCTTTGTACTGAAGGATCCAGCGGCGTTCGGAAACAGCTTTGGTCTCCATGGAAACGGTGTCGCGGCCTTTATCTTCCCCATAATAAAACTCCCTTCTGATAAAACAAAAATAAATATATTTTATAATTTTATAGTTTTGTCTACCAGTATATTGTTTTGTCAGTTTTACTTTCATTGCATTTCAATAAAAACCGTGTGCGTTGTTTTGGTACTTATTTTTGTAAATAACTTCTCGTTATTACTCAAAGACCAAGTAAACTAACGTCACTTAACAAAACGTTGCATGTCACTGAACTTTCGACCAGCACAGCCTGCATCAGTGTACATATATAACTAAACAAGAATAAGTGATCGATTAAATAACACGTCGTCCGTTCAACTCTCCGTGCGTCGTACAATGAGTACAATTAGAATTCCCCGTGTGCAGCATCAGTCGTGCTCGCTATTAAAGTTACTTCTGTTTGCTATGGTATAGCACAGTGAGATATCTCATGCAGCTGACCGTAACTGCGAATTCAACTGTTCTCTAAAGTCGTTAGCCTGAGATATTAAATACTTTTAATTAGTTAAATAAACTCCTAGTGTAAAAGTTAATATCGACAATTATGTCAATCGGTCGGACTTTGGGTGTGCCGGTGTTCTGGCCAGTTGGAGATGGATGAAACCAGAGAAGGCAACGGCACGGGCAGCGCCGCCTTTTGACCAGGGGAGGAATGTGCTGAGGGGTGCTGGTGGGTGAGACCTCACCCTGCAGCTGCTGCAGTTTTGCTGCTGGAGTGGCAGCAGGAAAGGAGATCCCTGCTCTGAGCTCATCTAGCCTGTACCCAGCCTCAGCTATAAGCCTCCCCAAGAGCTTATGACCAAAACCGACAGGTTGATGGATTTCCATACTAACTGCATTGTTTTAAACCTACCTTTTAATGTTCTCACTGGTTCCCAAATGACAACTGGGGGTCCTTGGCTAGTTTAGCTCAGTCAGTCTGAGCTGTGTGGAAAGCTAGCATGCAGTGTCACCAACTTTGGTCGTCTGGCCAGCGTTAGATTTTCAGTTTGAGACGAGTCTGCGCACGCATTTACATGTATGTAAGTTTTGTTACCTTGAATATAGTGTTTATGGTTTGACTATGAGCTCTGTCATGATCTAACTGTGATTGTGGTTGGCTGTGAGTCCCAGGGTAGGTACTGTATGGGACACTGGCAGGGCTGCCAACTCTCACACATCTGGCGTGACACTCACACTTACAGACACTCATGCTCTTGCAAGAAATCTTACAGCAAATCTATATTTTTCCATTGTAAAACCTAAAAATAGCTACATCTAAATCTTTGGGGTAGCCTGCAATCCCTACAGACTATTTATAAGGAGATAAAACTGCATATATGTAAATTATGTGTACATGTGTGTGCAGACTTGTCTGGAAAATCCCATGTCAGCCAGCTGACCAGAGTTGGCAGCCCTGCACTGGGAGTCAGACACGCATGTGGCCCGTAGAGGAGGATGCCACTGCTGACTTGATAGACAATGATTAATTCGGGGGGGAGAAAAACAAAGTTTTGGTTTGTATATAACCTGAAAACATTTTCCAGTCTAAGCTTGATGTGTGATTTACTGTAAGCTAATTGGAGGAGGTGAGTTGAATCTCACATCACAGGATGACCCATTATTGAATGAACTTATGACATGGGCGACATAGAGACAGATCAGGGGTTACATTTCAGGCTCATGCTGGGATAGAATCCAGCTGATGAGTTCATTTCAGGTCTTGGAAACATTAAAATCTGTCAGACGGAGATAACTGAAACACTGTTTGCCCCAGACACATACACAACTATTCCAGAGGGTGTGTCACGGCCGGTCGGCCAATCAGGGCTGAGGCTTCCCACCCCACCCACTTCTGCGGGTGTTGCCCCACCAAGACATACAGTGATATACACTCAGCTCACATGACTGCTGCAGTGGTCAGAGATGAACGGCAGGGAAGCCACTATGAACAGGCCTTGGTTTCACCCATCAATCAAATAGAAGCATGGAAGCAAAAAAGGAGCCAGTGAGCAGGCAGCTGTACCTGGTCCTCCATTAGCAGCCAAGCGATAGATCTCAGTTTACCAAGATATTGTAAAGTAAACGATTCTTCGATGTAACATTTAAGGTGGTATATCCCAGGTAACATTTAAGGTGGTATATCCCAGGTAACATTTAAGGTGGTATATCCCAGGTAACATTTAAGGTGGTATATCTAATACTGAAAAAAACTACGTTATAACAGGGAAGCCCAGCTTCTCAGTCTGGCACTGAAAGGAAAAGAAGTTACAGGCTTTTATTTCCAACTCCTGAAATGATGGTAATGGTTAATTGCTTGACATCACAGACGCCTCTATCTCCAGCCTCAAGGCTGCTTTTAGACCTTGTTCAATGTCCTTTGAACCGACCAAGCCAAGTAAGCCGGGCTTTGGAAACCGATTTCACAACTGAGTAAACACCAAGTCATACACATTTCTGGTTGTTAGCCTTGAGTTCAGACTCAGATGGATCCAGCTGGGCTTTTTCACTGAGGTTTTTGGCTCTGATTGGACAAGGCTGAGAACGTTGTTGGAGATCTACCTTCGATGGGTGAGCACATGGCCACTCAGTCGAGGTACGTTAAAAGTTCAGAGATGCGTGAGGTGGCACTGCCGTCATTGAAAGTACTGGGACATTTCGTCATAGTGGCAGGTTGTGTACATAGTGGGGACCAAGCCTGGAACATGTGCTGTGTCAATAGCTGGGACACGGTAACCGATGACAGAAGGACACAGAATGTGATTAAACAACAACAGGCGTTGGTGACTCCCCTTAACCAGGGCACAGGGTATGAGGGTATCATCAAGGTCCATCTTTGGCTTGCCACCCTTTCTCATTAAGGTATGTAGGAGAATGGAAAATATCCCTTTTTAAAAATGAATTCACTCGTTTCCTTTGTTTTTTCCCCAGGTGTATCCATCCACCTACTGTCTGCATGTTCTGGTCAATGTTCTAGGGGCCTGGAGCCTGAACCAAGCAGCACAGGGGACAAGGCTGGGGTACACCCTGTACAGCAGGGGTGTCAAACTCCAGTCCTGAAGGGCTGGAGTCCTACACATTTTTGGGTCTCCTCTCATTTAACACGCCTGATTCAACTCCTTGCACCTCCTTGTGCTAATTACCACACAGCTCTTGAGCTGAATAATTTGTATTGGGAACAGGGAAAGAGCTAAGCTACACAGGACTCTGTGCCCCCAGGACTGGAGTTTGACACCCCTGCTGTACAGGACGCAAGGTCATCACAGGGCACAAGGCTGGGATACACCCTGTACAAGATGCCCGGCCATCACAAGAACTAACAAGGGGTAGAATTAAATGCAAAGGAAAGACAAGCAAGACACACTTACAAGAATCACATTCAACATCTGCAACATCTAAAGAACCTACAAACGCACAAAAACCAACAGAATAATAGACAAGGAACAGATGTGGGCTATGACAAATAACCAAACACTAGGAAGTAGGAGTAACAAGAAACAGGTGAGGGTAATTAACAATCACAACTTATTCAAACATTACGAGAGACTAGAAACAGAGGTTATAGAACATTACTACAGACTAGATACAAACAGGGGTAACTACAAAGGTACCACAACAAGGATCCATACAGAAATACACGAATATGTAACTAACAAGGTTATACACAACAATTTTGGGGCACAAAATGTCCAACAGCCCATGCCAGTAGGGTTGCCCGGGTCCCAGCCACCCACTTAGTCCATTCAGCCACATGGTTGCCTGGGGAGCAGGGAAACACACTAGGAACCCCGGGAAACACCAGGAAGACTGGACAGCCACTGACACCAAATGGGAAAATGATGGAAAGAATGGGAAGAGGCAGGGACTGATCCTGACATTAGTGACGTCAGTGCAGTCAGACTCAGACTCAAAGCACTGCCATAAGTAGTTTTCAAAATTAAAGACAGAGGACAAGAAAGAAAACAGTGCAAGACAGGTCCAGAATAAAAGTCATCTGAAGACTTCACCTAACCCTACCCTGGCTGGTCAGTCTTGTACTCTTCAGAAAGAAGTCAGTGCCCATGACTCAGATGGACTCACCATAACCAACTGCATACTGAAGAGTTCAGTTCACTTCCTGACCCTATAGATTCTTTCTTCCCACTCAACTAGATGATTTAAACAGCAGAGGGTGACAATGTTTTGTCACCTGTGTCCATGTCTTCACCATCATTGCTGGTCATTAATCTTTGGTCTAGCGTGGTCATTCATAAATACAGTAGCATGTCTAACTCTATGATCTTTAATATATCACTCTAAAACAGTGTTCGCCTTCTGTCATCCTAAAGTCTGCATTATGTTTTATGATGGTCTTTCAAGGTCGTGGCACCATCTGGCGCTACCCGCGTTGGAAAATGAAAGGCGTTAGTGGTTTCACGGTGACCCTTTTCGGAGATGCCTGCTCCTGGAGTCTTTTCCTACTATAAACAGTATGGAAATCAGCTTCCTGTTTTTGCAGACCTCCTTCTCCCCAGTAGCCAGCTGAGGTAGAGTGCTGGAGTCTGTATCCTCACTCGCCAGTTAATTACAGCACATCAATGTGGCGTCAACACCATGGCTTGTGTCACACTTCAGTCTTCACCCCTGCCTGTCCAGGAGAGGCTGACGGTGGCCTGGAATGGCCAGGCTGGTGTGAACCTTGCCCCTTCACATAGACTCAGTTGCAGTGAAGCTAAATGAGAAGGTGACGGAGAGAGTTAATATCACAGTCACCTTCTGCCACCCCCTGGGACAGTGCAGCCACATTCTCGGGGAAGGAGCTAAGAAAGCAAGCATGGTACTTGAGGGGTTAAAAGAAAGATTTCCCCCAAAGTTTGAATGGCCCTCCCTGCTCCCCCACCCCCACCCTCTACACGGAATGGTCTGCCCCGCGCATTCACATGACCCGCATGTGTGTTTTCTTTTGGCCATATATAGGGCCTGCGTCGTGGGCAGAGACTCGTGTGACGGACCGCCAGCGAGCCGCGCGGGATTTGGTAGAGAGTGTACACCGGGGGCAGTGGGGAATCCTGCGTGCCGCCTCTCTGCCTGCGGAGGAGAAGGAATTCCAGCCTGTTCTTTTAGCCTTTGTTCTTGGTCCCTGTGTTTTTTCTGCTTTCGCTCCTCCAAGCGTGCCGTGGTCTGCAGCCATGAACGGGCCAGTGGACGGCCTGTACGACGCCCTGCATGATGACGGGTCTTTCATGTTCACGTCAGAATCTGTGGGAGAGGGCCACCCCGGTGAGTGAGGACCCCCCCCCCCCGAGCATGCTGCCAGGAAAAGCCTGCATGGTTGTAGTTTTTTGCAGAAGCTAGAGGCTGGTTACCTCCTTGGTTGGCGATTAGTTGGGCAGGACAGTGTGAGTTTACCAGCCTGTCAATTGCCGGAGGTAGTATTTTATTGACAGGGAAGTGTCCCGTCATATTTTAGTACTGTGGCATGGTGTATGTGAGTGTGTGTGTGTGAGGGAGAGTATATCTGTGTGTGTGTTTGTGCGTGTGTATGCGTGCGTGTGTGTGCATGTGCGTGTGTGCATGTGTTTGTGTGTGTGTGTGTGTGTGTGTGTGTGAGTGGGTATACCTCACCTTTTGGGGACACAATGTCCCCATAACATAATGAATACCCGTTTTTTTCCCTTCAATTTAATAAAAATCTGTGACTGCAATGAAAAAACTAAAAATGCAAAAATTGTTGTATTTTGCTTGGAAACTTATGGTTATGGTTAGGGCTGGGTAGGGGTTAAGGTTGTCATAGTTAGCGTTAGTATTTTTCCCAAAGAAATGAATGAGCGGTCCCCGACATGTGCGTGTGTATGCACAAATACTCTAATACTACTATGCACAAATACTCACAGCTACACCCCCCCCCCCCCCCCCCCCACACACACACACAAACACCATACCCTAAACACGCTACACGTTGTACAGACACAGGTCTATGCCCAACACCTGCTCATCCAAGCCCCACTAGCGTTAAGGTTTCAGTGTACCTTACCTGCTGGAGCCTTGTTTAACTGGTTAGGTTAGTAATGTACTTCTGTTATGTTATGGATATTAAGCCCTAATCTGACAGCGTGAACATATTTCAGCCTTAGCATCAACACATGCAGTTACGAGTATGTGCACATATGAACACAAGTGTTTGAGTCTAATTTTGGATGTGCTGAGATGCTTCTGATGGCTTTGAAGCATAAACACCTCGTGGAATCTTTCCCACTCTATTACCCCACCAGTGAAATGATCACCATAGCACCCCCTTTTGTCAAGTTTGTGTCACTGCCTCAGATACTTGGGTAAGGATTACCCTTCTTCTGCTTAGTGACGTGTAATCACGTAAAAAGGAGGCAGACCTGCAGAGCTATCTCACTAACCGCTAGCTGCACAGGGTTATTCAACTCACGGTCCTCGAGGTCCGAGCACTGCTGGTTTTCCAGCCTTCCTTTACCTGTCAGTCAGGTGTGAAGCCTCTGACCTATCAGAATCAGTAATTATTAAACAACTACCTGGGAGAACTGAAAACACGGCCTGGATTTGGAATCGAGAGTTGAAGAACCCTGCTCTAGCAGGATACATAACAGACTTACTGTTGCCCAACAGTGGTCCCTGTTTTTGTGTTTTTTGTTAATGTATGTTTTACTGAAAATGTGTCTGCTATCCGAGTTTTTCCCCTGCAGTATCAAAGGGCATATAAGCAGATTGTACCTGAACTCTATTCAGATCTCGTATTGATTTTACACTGGGAGAAAAACTGTAAACATGGAACAACAAAATGATGCTCCCTGCCACCCCCTGCAGGAAGAACAGCTGAACTGCGCCCTTTACTCTCCCACTTAGGCATATTAATGAGATATCTCCCTAATTGTCCTGTTCCAGACAAAATCTGTGATCAGATAAGTGATGCTGTGTTGGATGCACATCTGAAACAGGATCCGGATGCCAAGGTCGCTTGTGGTGAGTGCTCGAGTCTGTGCAAGCCTAGCTTCATCAACAGTTTGGAGTGACTGGACCTTTTGGATATGAGTTGGTTCTGAATGGATGATATGGCTTGCAGAAACGGTGTGCAAGACGGGTATGGTGCTACTCTGTGGAGAGATCACATCTAGAGCCAACATAGACTACCAGAAGGTGGTGAGAGACACAATCAAGCAGATCGGCTATGACAACTCTGAGAAAGGTGTGAGTTTGTAGGGGTGCGGAAGCGTCTGGCCTGTTCACGATGTCCCAGTGCAGCTTCAAGAAAGCTGTATGAGAATGAAGCTGATTTTTGGTTTTGATCAGACATTCCTCCTTTAAGCATCTGGGCCTGGGATTAATTCCAGTGTTTGATCCATAATCCAACATATTACAATGGACTGTGTTACAATGTGTTCCCTTGTTAGAAATCAAGTGATTTTATGTCAACCAGAAATTTCTTTGAAGACATTGAAACTTTTTAATGTTGTAACCCTCTTTTGCACCATCACATGCTTTTACTAGTAACTTGTGGGAAAACCTGTGGATTTAGGGTAGGGTTCCCCAGTTCCAGTCCTGGAACCACATTGTAAAACAGTGTGCAGATTTCCTACTCAGACACACGCATTTGATAGAGTGGTAACTGATTAAGGTATGTTTGAGCAGGGAAATCCAATTTTGTTGGATTCTGGCCCTCAGCGATTGGGGAACCTTGATTTAGGGAGGTGCCCATTCTTTAGCTTCTCTGTCTGCCTTTAGGCTTTGACTACAAGACCTGCAATGTGCTGGTGGCCCTGGAGCAGCAGTCTCCAGACATCGCCCAAGGTGTCCACATAGACCGAGACGAGGAGGACATTGGTGCCGGGGACCAGGTAAGGTTTTGGGTACACCGAAACAGGATTTCTGGTGTGCATCAAGATCAAGTCAGCTTTACTGTAAGCCAGGAAACCACAGAATGCATTTATGTCTTCACTCATGAATAAGGGAGAGGTGGATCAAATCAACACACAAACCAGGTCACCTGACGCTTCTTCTGAGATAGCCACACCCCTTCAAACAGCCAATGAAATTATAGTATAAGGATACCTGTGTCTTGTCCAAGATAGTGTAAGGTCATCGCAGATCTGGACCATGAAAATTGATTAGTCTTCATATAGAGAGATAGCAGTTAGTGGTGCCCTGCTCAGACAAATCCTTTGGGTAACTCTGGCTAGTCATACAGGTTAATCCCGTTGTTTGGACTTCATGCAGGGTCTTATGTTCGGCTACGCCACTGACGAGACTGAGGAGTGCATGCCTCTCACCATCGTCCTTGCCCACAAACTCAATTCTAAGATGGCAGAGCTCAGGCGAGATGGCACCATCCCTTGGCTTCGTCCGGACTCCAAAACTCAGGTACCAGAGTCCAAACCCAGGTGGGAGCAGTTGTACTGACAAGCTGCTTTCTATTCGAGATTGCAGTGATGTTTTGGAAGATCATTGCACACCGTGGATTGAGATACTGGCAGTAATGCTGAATTTTGGATGAGCTACAGTAGTTAGCATGACCATAGTAAGACAGCCCCAGTGATTCAGAAGCCTGGTGAAATCTGTTCTGCCGGGAAAGCCACTCGTTTTTGCACCACTCAGACGAATAAGTGGGACGGTGCAGGCGACCTCGTAAGGAATGGAGATTCGGGGAAACATCCACCTGTTGCTCAGCCCCCTGGCATTTCTAAGAGCGCCAACACTCAGTTTGGCCTGGCTTGGAAACTGAAACCCTGGTGCTATTTTGGAGTTCTTGAGATTCCTTAGATCAGGAACCCAATGAATGAGATGCACAAGTGTCCTTAGCTAATGTGGCCTAAGGTTTCTAAGGTTTCATCCTGAGCTTCCATGTATACTAACTCTACAACCGTGTGACCTGGTTTAGAAAACCTTATTTCAGAGCCTACATGGATGGCAAATATCCAATTAATGTATTTTTATTGAGGCCATACCATGTCACCATGCAGAAATAGCTGAGTTTGATTTTCAGCAAAGAAAGTAGACTGTGGAGGTTGCCTGTAGCTGGTTTATGCCAATGCTTTTTTGAAAGCAAGTGCAGAACATGACAGTAAGCATAGCTGTCTTCCTCCTTCCAGGTTACAGTGCACTACACCCAGGAGCATGGTGCGGTGGTGCCCAAGAGGGTTCACACAGTGGTGGTCTCCGTGCAGCACAATGAAGATGTCTCGCTGGAGGAGCAGAAGCAGATCCTGAAAGAGAAGGTCATCAAGGCAGTGGTCCCGGCCAAGTACCTGGATGATAGGACCATATATCACCTGCAGCCCAGCGGCCGCTTTGTCATTGGTGGACCCCAGGTGACTCAGCAACCATGACACCCCCCATCACGTCAAGAGCATGCTTGATGTTGCCTTACCATCTGTGTCTGGCATGAGTGTCTCCTGATGACTGATGTGTCACATGAACAAATTCAAGAGAAACAGGTTATGCTTTGTCATCCAAAATGTTGAGGGATAATGGAGGTCCGTTGAGGAGACTCTCTGGTGGATTGTAGGCCGCTGTGACATGGGCGGCTTCTTTGTTGGCAGGGAGACGCCGGTGTGACCGGCAGGAAGATCATCGTGGATACATATGGGGGATGGGGCGCCCACGGTGGCGGCGCCTTCTCCGGGAAGGACTACACCAAGGTTGACCGGTCTGCTGCTTATGCAGCTCGCTGGGTTGCTAAGTCACTGGTCCAGGCCAAGCTGTGCAAGAGGGTACTGGTGCAGGTGATGTTTAGCGCCATCAACTGGGGGGGGGGGTATTTGACTACTATTGCTGTATTTCCATGGAATTGTGTGGAATACATATCTATTACTCTAATATAACACATAGTTATATTAGAGCTAGGATTCCAACTTTTGCTGGATGTCATAGTATGTGAATTTCCGAAAGTTTCTGCAAAGTTGCGAAATATAATGCAAAACGAGGCAAGCCCTGTAAAAATGATGCTAATGCTAACAACTGTTTAGGGCTGATCTACTTCCCAGGTCCTCCTTGCTGCTTTTTTTTATAACAGCTATTCCTGTCAAATGGATGCATGGCTGATATCCAAGCTCTTTACACAGCAGCCTTTGTAATGCAGACTGGACATGTGACCTGGTGCAGACATGTGACACGCCCCTTTTTGTACCACGCAGGTATCCTACGCCATCGGCGTGGCCCACCCCCTGTCCATTTCCCTCTTCACCTACGGCTCCTCTCAGAAGACAGAGAAGGAACTCCTGGAGATCGTCCACAAGAACTTTGACCTGCGGCCAGGCGTCATCGTCAGGTGGGCCCCTGAGAACGAGTTAATTCTCTGCTCCCCAGTTTTACGCATTTTGCAAGCGTAGGTCAACCTTATGATTTCTTAGGAATCTGCTTTTCCTGGTGCAGTTAAAAGCAGCTATTTCCACTACAATGACTAGCAACTAATAATAATAATAATAATAATAATAATAATAATAATAATAACATAGCATGTTCAAATGCTTTGGCCTTGTACCGCTAGTGCGTCACCATGCTATCTCACTATGCACCTGATTGCATCATCAGATCCTTATCAAAGACCTCTCTGTGTCTCAGGGACCTGGATCTGAAGAGGCCGATCTATCAGCGAACAGCGTGTTACGGCCACTTTGGCAGGAAGGAGTTCCCCTGGGAGGTGGCAAAGGAGCTGGTGCTCTAGTCACCAGACCCGGGCGGTTAAGGGGGCGGGTGGCCTGCCGCTACGGGCCAGATACGTTACAGCAAAACCCAGCTGCCAGCGTCAGCGGGAACTGGGGTGGCTTGTAATTCAGCCGCCCAAACACACAGTGTCACAAATCAGTCAGAAACCAGCTGTTTAACCTCGTATACCTCCCTATTCTGTTTATTTTTCAATCAATGTCAGAAAAAAATTTAGGGTGCTCAACAAGTCTTTTCTTTTTAGAACAATTGTTTCAATAGATGTTCTTCAGTATCCATGCTTAAAAACAATGTATTTTAGTATAATAATTCAGTATATATTTAAAAAGCTTGCTTGGAACATTTTCCTGTCATAACATTACCTTTACCCTGCTAGCTGGTTGTTGTCATGGTAACCGAAGTACAGGCTCACCAGTTAAAAGCTGGTTTGTGTAAGTCACCGCCTGCTTCTGCAGGTTGGATATCTGGATAAACTTATCTATAGGGGACAATGAAATTAGACCTATATATTTCACAGGAATGCCTTTCAGCGATTAGGCAGAATTAGCAGATGGCCAATGTTGCACCAAGCTCTTCCACGCTTTATGACATGCAGCGGGAAATGACACATCCTGCCCAAAAAGAGGCCAGAGCAACCGTGAGAAACATGTAGGATGTTCCGGCCTTAGTTTGTTTCTAACCTCTGCTGAATTGCACGCATCAACATCATGTGGTAATTTTAGACTAACATATTTCAAAGTCAATGAGACAAGTTACCCAAAGATAAGAATGATTCTGGGCTACACTAATCTTCAATGTAGGACTTTGGTTTAAAACTAAATGTCATAGATGGGTTTTAAAGAAAAAACGCTGTCATATATAACACCAAAATGGATTTTTAAACCCAGTAGACTTTTCTAGCTGGAACTGGAGCATCCTTACTGTGCCTGATATCTCACATCTAGACCTTCGGGTCTAAATATCAGCGATGCATCAGTCCAAAGCCCATGTGACCCATCAGAACATGACATGGGACCTGTTGGGGGACTCCTGCTAAGGTCCAATAGTCTGTCTGTTGTTCCAGGAGTCCATGTGTGCCACAAGTCAGATCTTCATTTACACCATAAAAGCATCCAGCATGCTCCGTGTTCCATCCAGTATTCATAAACGGAATGAGGTTCTCTGCACGCCATGACCTCATCTGATCCCTGTAATTGCAAGGCATGTAGGTAACGTTTCATAATGGCTGTAGGCTAATGGCCGCTGTGTAGCCATATGTTTGGTCTTAACTAATTGGAGACTGATTATCATCACGGCTCTGACTTTGATTCCCAGTTCAAGCACAATCCTGCGGCTTAGAGACACAACTTCACTGCCATATAAATGCTAGGTCTGGGAAGCACAAGTGTGGTACCAGTCTGTACACTTGTGTTATTTGTCCCTTTCAGTTCAGTCTGGTAGCCAGTCTACACTACACATTTAATTTTTCGTGCTTTTGCTCCAGCTTTGATGTTGGTTAAATGAGCTGGACCTGAATCAGGTGTATTTGTGATTGCTGCTTCTCAGTGTCCTGGATGATGCACACATTTCACTTTTTAGGGAAACACCTCGAGTCCTTGAACATGAGCAAATATTCGAGATTCCTAAAACAAAGTGTGTAGAAATTGCCAAAATATTTTTCCCCCCAAAATCTGGAATTACATTTCTGCAGTTCGAGTGCCAGTTCTGCATTTTCATCAGAAACCAAATGTCAGCACAGTCTCACTGCTAACAAATGCCTTACAAAACACGAGCCACCATGTTGTATTGATATGATAAAGCAATAGTGAGAGCCAGAAATGTCCCGTGACCCTGGGGCGGCTGAGCACGAAACTGAGCAAAGGCATAGTTATGAAACAAGCTCACCACCTGACCCCCAGGGACTGGGGTGAGGGACCAATTTCAGGGAGCTAAGTAATGTCACGCGTTTCGTGTTTGTGTTGCAGGAGGGACACATTTTAACTGCGCACAGGCTGGGGAGTCCCCTCACGGCTAATTCTCATTTAATCCGCTACGGCTTCAGTGTTAACGTTTGGTCTCCTGAGGGCAGACCAAGGTGCTGCTTGCTGGCCAGGGCTCCATTCTTACAGTCTTCATTCATCTAAATCCTCTAAATTAGGGGTGGGCAATATTACCTGCAAAGGGCCAGTGTGTATGCAGGTTTCTGGGATAACCTTTAGGTCAGCTGTTCAAACCCAGGTGTGAGGACTCTTCAGCCAGCCAGTACTCTGATTAGTAATATAATTCGTGAGCTGCAGCAAAAACCCACATTCACTGCGGCCCTTTCTGGACAAGACTGGCTGAACTAGATCTTTTGGAGATATCTAAAATTGTAAATAATTTTTTACAAAATTAGTAATTTCACCTAAAATTGCATGTGTTTTCTGTTTATTTTTTAGATGTAAACATAAAATCAGAAAGAAAATAAAGCTTTCTCTGGATTTTTTTATTGAGTGTACAATTCAAAGTCTTACATAATCTAAGCAACATTGTCCTCCTTACTGCTACTTAAAACTTTTTTCAACCTCTAGAAAATCTAACACGTATTGAACAGTTTAACATAAAATCACAGGATTAAATCTTTGGTTTGAAAGTGGAAAAAAGGCACAAAACATCACTGCAAGATTTCACTGTCCAGACTTCAGCCACCTCACTGCATGCAGTGAGTGTAAGGCCAGTGAGTTCCGCAGCCATGTCTGCATGTGTGAGATACTTGCCATCGTTTAAGGCACACTGAATCTCCCCAACCTCTACTATTTTGCCACACGCCCTCTCTCTTCCACTGGCCCCCACCCTAGCTGAGAGGGGGCTTGGCGGTGACTCACCAGGGTAGGTAAGGCTCACATCTTTCTGCTCCTGTGGTTCTCAACCTTCTTGAGACATCACCTTAAATCTGTAGTTACCCCTGTGAATCTGCACCTTCCAACTGGCACCAGATGCCTGCCCAAGGCCCCCACTGCAGAGATCCGCAAGCTGCCTGGCGCCGGTTCCAAGTCACCTGTGGCCTTCGAGCCAGCAGCAGAATCACTGTCTCCCTGCTCCAAGTTCGCACTCCTGGAGGCTGAGCAGCAGCCATCCAGGATTTACGTCCACATCCCAGCAAATACTAATCTGACGACACTGCACATCCATGACACATCCTCAGTAAAGCGTGGCCTGGACACTGTAACAATTACACACAGAATGCTAACGTGCTAATATCTCTGCACATCCAGAAACACATTATCCCTTTGTTTCTGGATTCAAGAAACAAATTATATATTTTTTGATACTCCATCTACAAAGCTGGTAAGAAGTTGTACTGGATTTTCCTGAGAGAGACAGAAGAGACAAATTTAAAAATATGTAGCAATACATATCTATAATAGCTTGGTGCATTTCTGTAAGACAGCAGCCCTGAAGGTAAAATACACCTGCTGACTTTTACTGAAAGAGAATCTGTAGTCTTGCTATAAGGTGCGACACAAGGAAAAAAAGCTACCAAAATCGAACAATGTAGTGACCTCTTCTGACCACAAGGTGTCAGCCTTTCATTGAAAAGTGATTCTTAAAAAATACAGTTGGAGACTGAAGCAGACAGACTGGCCGTATAGTGGCTGTATTTGTCTTTTTTTGTAGGTACTGTACTATTAAAATGACCATACCAGCACATTGCAATGTATATTTTGGCAAACATTTTTTTTGGTCAAAAACAGTTGTAGCTTAGGGCTGTTTTCCTTGCATAGTTAAAAGCGACTTACATGTGAACTTTATGTTCTCACATTCGAAAGCACTGCGATGGGGATATGAGAACAAGGCAAAGGAAGATTAATAGATTTCCCACCATGTGACACATTTCTTCTGGAAAAGCTTACGTTACAGCCAATCGGCGATTTGTAAAATTAAAAAAAGAAATCCTTTTGCCCTTTTCCATTTCCATTACAGGCCCACGCTTCTAAACTACAACGACGGTGAATTCCTGGGGAATCAGCAAATACTACATTTACTAAAAACACTATCAGGTTTTACCCCTTTATGCTGGAAAAAGCAGCAGCTTTCACAAACTGGTGTGGGATTAAATGCCGTCAAATTAAATGTACATTTAATTGACTACAAACCCTCCCAAACAGTTAAATTAGCACATACTTTGTATGTTGCCCCCAATATTTTTTTTACTCCATCAAGCACCAGGGACAGGAGGAGTCTGAGAGTCACACTGGACGCCCTGCTTACTCCTGCAAAATGTCTCATTACCCATCATGCCCTGTCGAAGTCCCAGGTGTCCATCCTGGTCCCCGCGAGAAGTGCTCTGGGGCAGTATGTTTTGGTTGGAAGGAACCCTTTTTACCCAGGGGGGCTGGTGGGCCTTTCAGGGTCCCTGTGCTCCTTGACGGTTCTTTCCGCTGGACCTTGAGAAGTCAGGAGGCCAGTTTGGTCTTTGGTTCTCAGAAACAGAGGAGCTTCGGCAGGTCAGCCACGCGCAGAGCTTTGGCCACGCCCTCTGTGAGCCCGAGTGAGGGAGGAAGAAGCCCCTGTTGAAGGTCCCCCCGCCCTCGTCAGTGGCGGATCCCATGTCCGGCTGGCAGAAAGTCTCTTAGGGCACCCAGCCCTCAACTACAGCATGGACACACCCTCGGAAGGGTGCAGGTGGCTCGGCCCTGTTACCTCCTCCGCCTTGCGCTCGCTGCGGGACGGACCCCGCGAGCCCCCGCCCCGGGCCAGCACCATCAGGGTGTCGCTGGACACGTCCCCGAACTCGAAAGCAAATGTTCCGTAGAAGAGCATGATGATGACGGCGAAGACCCACTCGAAGATGGCCGAGGCGTGTTGCAGCGCGAAGCTCTCCTGAACAAAGAATGCGCCACCTGGAGGGCAGGAGGTCAAGGAGTTACCAGCAGGGGGCAGTGCTTATGAAGCCGTATGAATTATTACCATCTATAATGCTGTAATGAATGTTTTGGAAGGTGTCGAGTTCACAACACACAGTGCCTTTGCGTAGACACATTCCCTCCACACACAGCCACACACACGATTGTATTCATATCTTTCTGGGGCCCATCCTTCCATTTCTATGGGCATAACCCTCATCCCAGCAATGATGCCCTTAACCCCTACCCAGCCCTTACCTTAACCTTAAGTGACATAAAACACAAGACTTTAAGCATTTTTAGTTTTTTGATTGCAGTCACAGATTTTTTATAAAACTGAATCTCCCCTTGTGGGGACTGAAAAAATAGCAGGTTTTTCAAAAATTGTGGGGACATTTGGTAATATACACGACACACACACACACACACACACACACAGCCGGAAGGATACTGAGCACCAGGGAGACGAAGGCCAGCAGCGCCATCCCCAGGCGTAAATGGGCCACGCCGTACTCCGCCTGGGTCTTGGCGAGCCGGTAGGTCAGCGCAGACTGGAGGCCCACAAACAGCATGCTGGTAGGAAAGGCCACCCCCGCCCCCACGTAGTGCAGCACCTTGGCGTAGTCCACCTGCGGGGGGGGGGGGGGGGGGGTTAGTGCATCAGCAGACGTCAGTGGTCCAGCTCCCATTTCCCATTTACATGCCGTTACTGGGGCATCGCTGGTGCTGTAGCAGTGTGTGTGTGTGTGTGTGTGTGTGTGTGTGTGTGTGTGTGTGTGCAGGCGCATGCACACACACATGCAGACGAGCATAAAGCTGCCTTGTCCTGGAGTCACATGAGGGAAGACAATGCACAATAGTGCAGATTGTGATCACATGACCACCGACGGTGACACAGGGTGGCCGCTGCTCGGGAACGTGAGCTAATCGGGGTCAATGAACCGCTGACCCTCCCACTGTCCCGCTGGCCAGGGCGGCGTTCACACAGAAGCATGGGCACCTAAATCTAGACCCTCTTTACTGAGCCTGGAAGCCTTGGCCCTCAGGAGACATTGAAGGACGCAAAGACCGTCCTTCGTCCTTACCTGGACCGCAAGTTTCAGCCAGCAGGGGGCACTACACAAGTCTAAAACAATTCAGATAAACAAGCAGTATGTAAAAAAATAACTATATGCAGAGTAACCAAGCATGACACAATAATTCAACCCAAATAGCAGGCTAGTGCAGGTGGGATGGCGCCATCTAGTGGCATCTTTTTGATGTGGCCACTGACTGTGGGACTGAGGCCGGGTACTAAAGTCTTCAACTGACGTTGGCCTGCTCTGGGACGTCCATACAAATCTTGGGCAGCGATTCCCTGAACATTGGACCAACACAGCCGTTCACCGGCCCCTAGTGCCCCATTGCACCACAGAAATCTCTGGGCTAACCGTGAGCTTGAGAGGTGATGTTTACACGCCCATGAACAGCAGAGAACATCCAGACCACAGCCGGAGTGAATCAGGCAGCCAATGGGCAATGCGGCCCAAATTGGCTCGCTAATTGCGGAGGCGAGGGCCGCGTGTAAACGTGTCCAGACAGCGTGAGTGAAATTTTTGCGCCGTGACGGGAAACTGTTACACCCCCACTCCTGCACCAGAACGCCTCCTTACACTGGATCCCGCATGAACACGTGGGGGCGCCGGGGCACAGC
This sequence comes from Hippopotamyrus pictus, assembly GCA_026781145.1. Classification (NCBI taxonomy): domain Eukaryota; kingdom Metazoa; phylum Chordata; class Actinopteri; order Osteoglossiformes; family Mormyridae; genus Hippopotamyrus; species Hippopotamyrus pictus. Next base: position 2,404,850 of record JAODLC010000045.1, on the reverse strand, counting down.
GGGCGAAAGAACACGCCGAACGAAACACCGGGGCCGCAGGGCCAGCCGAAATCGACGGGGCTACACGTCGGCACGCTGCAGCCACTCCCTCCGGCTGCCTGCCGTGCCGTTACCTACCAACGTGGGCAGCCCCGTGGGCTTGCCAAAAAGCCAGCCTAACAGATGACGACGTGTCTGCCCCGCCCGCCGTCTCGCAAGGTCTGTCCCGTCAGCTCTGGTCTCGGCCCGGCCTGCCCCCTTGTGCCGGAAGGTGGGAGCGCGGCTTAGACGCATCGTCGAAATGAAGCGCACATGTGACGGATCAGCTCAGATTCCGCCCCCGCGATCCTGCTTTGTGTCAACATACTCCAACCGGCGCATTTCTGACTGAATGTCCCGTCAGAGCAGCCGGGCATCACAGTGCACGTGTAGCGCAGGGAAGGCGACCGGCGGGACAGAGCGTGCGTGTGCGCTAAAGCCAGCGGGCGCGGTGAACCACGCGATCACATACGCATCACAACGAGTGTGATAGCGTGTGCGTTTAACGTCTATAAAAGCTCTACCGTGAGCAGCTGTCAGACAGCCTGCGCACCTTTGTCACTAATTACTTTTCACCTCATTAGTGGTTTTGTTTGATGTCGCTGGCTTTGAGATCACACGATCTGGCGCGTCCACGTAAGAGCCAACGTTACATAAAGAGATAAATGGAGCGAGACTGACCGTCGACCATGAAACATACAGTCTGGTTACTCTGTAGGCCTCTGGTGACCCATCAGGCAGCCGATAAACCGCTGCGGATGGGTCTGGACACGACCTTCCTAGACGGCGAGGAGGCTCAGATAGCTGGTACTTTGACCCTCACGTTCCAGGTGGCAGAGCAGGACACGACAGTGAGCGAGTGGAGCTTTTAACTCCCATTAAGGAGGGACTGCCTTGCAAACTGTGGAGCTCAAACAGGTCAAACCTATTGACTTTCCAAGTGTACATCTGAAATATTAATGGCTTTCTTGATAAAATTCATCAGTATTTATGAATCACCTGTGTGTGTGTGTGTGAGTGGAGGGGGGGGGCTGTTATGACCTTATATAACCTCTTAAATAACAGGGAAGCTAGCTGTGATATTTGAAGCCCCCAGTGCAGGTGCAAGCTCGGCTCTGGGTCGCGTCCGGAGCTGCATCACTACACTGAGAAGCTTGCCGGAGGATCGGGGAGCCCTCCCCCATCTGAGAAGGAGCAGACTGGAGTGACCAGGAGCTGCAGTGATTCCTGGAAATCAGGGCAGGAGTGTGTCCGGCAACACCGGGTCCTGGTAACGGCACCTCCCACCCCAGAAGGAGAGCAAACACCCCTACAAATACAGGCCTCAAGGGTCGCCCCCCCCCCCCCCCCACCGGGGCCCTGGACCAATCAGAGGCAGGATCTCTAAATGCCAGCTGAACGGTTGCCGGGAGACATGAAGAGCGGTGATTAGCGTGCTAACCGGCAGACTTTGTTAGCGAGGGGCTCGTTGCCTCAGAGCTGCTGCTGCTAATTTCTGAACAATAAAAATGTAAAACCACACAGTAAAGTGGAATTCTTTCAATATGACAGTGTGTACACACTCAGGGCCAAAATGCATATAAAAGTGTGTGAAAAAGTGTAAAAGCGTGCTGGCTTTGAATGGGTACCAGCTGTGTGTGAGGTGCTACAGGCGAGGACAGCAGCCCTCAAGGTCAGACGGTGGGGGCCTGTCTCGGCACAGCCTGCGGGGGGGGGGCTGCGTATCGAATGACACGTTCATGGCCGCCTACTGTGGGATTTTCTCAAAAACAGTCTCACCCTTTTGAAGGCTTTTAAAAAACAAAATAAAAATCCAGAGGCAAAGGTACAATAAAACAGGGAGGCAGCCATATTAAAAAAAAACATATATAAATACACACAAACACACACACACACACAATTATATACGGCCATAATTGCACTCAGAACCAAAAATGGGTTCTTTAATAACACAGAAGGAACATCTGCAGAATGAGAGTCGCACAAAAACATAAACGACCTCAGACGCTTTAATCAACACAAGGAGGAGATTTGGTACCGTAAAGGGGGGCCTGACAGGAAAAGCAGCAGCTAAATAACTGGGGGGCATTTTCCATGCACTGACTACCCCCACACTCTTTAGCATCAATCTGGGGCCCTCTATGTCCAGAACGTCCCCCCCCGAGCATGTGGCTCAGCAACCGAATATAGTGGACCTTTCATTATTCCACCATAATGTAAACCCCCCCCCCCTAATTAATTGAGATTGTTTTTGGTTGTTGGCCGTTCAACTCTCACAGGCAATGACAGTCCATGTCCTTTGAGAACACAGCGCCCCAGCTCCATAGAGGACATGCCTGGGGGGGGGGGGCTATCAACCAATCAGAACCAGTGCAGCTTGAAGCCAGTGGACTCTATCAAGCAAAGAGCCCCTCCATGTGCCCCCAGAAACCCAGGCAGGGAGAGAGGGATGGGAAGCAAGGAGGAGGATGAGTATGAAAGAGCAGAAGGAGAGAGGGAAGGAGGGAGGGAGAGAGGCAGAAGGACCTGATGAAGGTCCTGCAGGATGTCAGGCTGCTGGAGAGCCAGAGGATGAGGAGGATTAGGGGTAAGCTTCACCAAAAACAGCCCAGGGCACAGCGTGCGACGAGGGTGGGAGGCAGGCAGGCGGCCCCTGGTGGATGGGGGAGGAGCCTCACCTGGAAGTTGCCCACCATGATGAGGCCGGTGGCACAGATCCAGCACATGGAGAGGGCCGCTGTGTTCAGGATGCAGTTCCTGTGCTTCTCGATGACGTGGGCGTAGCGGAGCAGGCCAATCAGCATGACTGGGGGGGGTAAAGGCACAGTCAGCATGTGTGTGTGTGTATGTGGGGGAGGTCCTGATTCCTCCCCCTCCCCCGGGCGACCTCACCCAGCAACAGACCGAGATCGACGCCAACAATGTCACTTCCTGCACGCTTCGCTAATATGAGAGCGACCGTGACGGCGGAGTAATGCTCAGCGATCCTTCAGCGTGTGCATATTCACGTCCATAAATGCCCGAGTGGAAACTCGTGTTTTTCTGAATTCCAGGCAGCCGGCCTGCCCCCCCACCCTGGGTGGCCCCCACCCCACAGTACAGTGCCAGCGCCTCTCTCCGCACTCGTCTTTTTTTAGCGCCGACAGAAAATAAACACAAAGCCACGGATGACTGCCTTTGGTTTCCCGGGAGGGGGCGGAGGTTAACTGGGGGGGGGGGGGGGGAAAAC
>JAODLC010000045.1:2371663-2391399 GCA_026781145.1 Hippopotamyrus pictus | reverse complement strand
GAGGAGGCCAGCAATCGAGACCGCACCCCCCCCCCCCAGGTTCCCCTCTGGTTGAGCCCCCTGCTGCAGGAGCGCCGCCCGCCATTTTGCCCACGCCTCCCCAGCGGTGCTGACTGATGAACCCACGGGCCTGTCCAACACCGCTGGCACAGAACCTTTGTTTTTTTAACTCCCTACTATCCACAGCATTCCTGCTACGTCGTGCAGACCGTACCGCAGACTGCCAGGGGCAGACTTACTGTGCTGGGGGTCACAGACGGTCATCTTCAGCATCTTCATGAGGAAGAGGAGCTTCACATGCAGGCGGAAAACTATAAAATAATCCCGGGGGGAAACAACGATGGGCCAAGAAGCAGATGAGCGATGCGACCTGGAAACTTTCATTCGCTCGCCTCCCTTTGAGGTCAGCCAGGTTTCCACATGTTAAAGGACAATTAGCACTATTACAGGGGTGGGGGTCTGGGGGTCTGAGAATCGCTCTCTGGCAAATGCCACCCAGCATTCTGCCACATCATCACGTCCCCCGGCATGCTACAAAAGCAATGATAATCGTTCTTCATCTTATCATCATCACTATCATTTCTAGGCATTCCTGCATGTTGTCCTTGGACAGGAAGGGGACCCCCTGCACTTTAATCTCTGACCTTAAACTGAACCAGAACCACTTCCCAACACTGGGAAGAGCCTAAGCACCAGCTCTCTCCCACAGAAAACACCAGCACCTCAAGGCCCCGTCAGAGCCTTTGGGCCCATTTAATACCCCCCCCGCAGGCCCTGCGGCCTCCTCACTAAATGCAGTCAGTACTGCAAAGGCAGCGCCAGTTAGTGAGTGCCTTTCCAGTCTCTTTGCCCACAGGTCACCCGAGTGACCCTCAGCTCCCTGGAAACAGCAAACTTTCCCATGTAGGCCAGCTGTCAGGGTTCCGCTGAAGCAGCCTGACTTCCAGCTGAAGTTCAGTTTGCACGAGGGATCCTGATGTCACCCCCCTCCCTGTCATTTTAGGGCAGCGACAACCTCACGTCTACAGATCAAGGAGGTGTCATACCCCAATACACACAGAAAGAACACCACTGCTTCCTTTAAAATAACAGCAATTCGTCCGTGCCGTTTCAAGTTCATTAGGACAATTCCGGTGAATGTGTCTAAATGAAATCATTAATAAGTTTAAAAGTGAAAACTGTAAATGGAAATGAAACCACATAATTATCAAGAGCGATACACAAGAGCGTTTTGCGGTTAGGTTAAAACTCAATGTATCACCCTCGAACCCGTGAGAAACCTATCTAACCTGTATTTCCTCGCTATCAAATACCCAGCTGTGAAAACTAATTTGCTTAAGGAGAAGTGGAAACGACTTATTTAAATTCAAGCATTTTGATTCTTAACACAAAAACAGAATATAAGTTATTACTATATATGTTGTTAAATAAGGTATTCAGGAAATTTAACTCGTTGTAAACCAATAAACACGCTCACTGTGCGTGTGCTCACTGTGAAGCACAAAAGCATCGGAGAATGAATTAGGCTGTAACTGCACAATAATGACCAAAAATAATAGAAAAAGTCATATTAATACTATACACCGATAAACTTTCAAGGGACTTTAGAAAAAGTTAAGCGCAGCCCGATCATGGTCATACAGCAGAGCTCCGTACTTAAACCACCAGCAGTGTGTGCAAAGCCAAGCCAGTTTAAAGTTAAAAGGTGTACTTACACGACCCATATTCCGGTGATGGTCAGGACGGGAAGACTGACGGGTAAGATGGTCCAGGGAGACATGTCCGAAGGCCGTCTGCGCCGGGGAGGGGGGAAAGCCGCGCCGTCCGCCTCTTTCTCCGTCGCCAGCCGCTCGCCACCGCCTCCGTCCCGGTTACCATTTAACTTGGTAACCAGATAAGTCTGCCATGCACACGATGCTGGGAGAAAGCAGCAAGCCAGGCTGAGGACGTATCTGAAAAGCCCAGAATGTTTCCCGTTTTAAGACCCGTATCATTCTTTAAGAATTCTAATCACTCCTAATAATAATAAAACGGATACCATTATTAAAGGAAGGGTGACGTGGCACAAAAGTGCAAAACGGAGTATGCAGTATAAAATCAGAAAAAGCTGGGGGGTGCAGGTCTGCCCGCTTCTTCCCGGAAAACACCGCAAAATGGCTGAGAGCGTAATTAACTTCAGCCTCTCCATGCTCCTCGCATCTTACCTGCGCCTCCCCTCCCCACCAGTGCGCCAGTAAACTTGGTTTCTCTTCTTCCTGCTCGACTTGTAGGGACGCGCCGCCTGTCTGAGGAATGCACATCTGTCACAGCGCCTCTTCCAGCGGCGCAGTCTCCTTCCAGCGGCGCCGTCCGAAGCACCCCTTGCAGCGGTGCCGGTCTGCCGCCTTTCCCTGCCAAACTCCACACCACGGCCAAGGTGGATGGAACTTGTCGCTCCTTTTCAGCGGAGTCGTGTGCGTTGAGCCCGCCCAGAAATCCGCCGCACTACTTCGCTTTTCTCTCAAGTGTGTTAAGAGCTATCTGATTTCGGGCGGTTATCACGAAGATACAGTGAACACACACATACGCAAGGATAAGACAGAAATAGAGTGATAAAGCTTTGAGGGCAGATACTCCGTTATGATTAATATAAAGAAAATTTTAAGAATCAAATCAGATCTCTTTATTTCAAATGAGATAATATTTGAAGCAAAAATAACAACCGTAGGTCTACGTATTATTATTTTTTCATTACAGACTGCATTTGGTAACGTATTAGTATATAGTCTATATATTAAAATCGTATCTTTTAGATGGGATAAGGATTCCATGCATACTGGCGCTAATATGTTGATTACACATCACTGAAAAATCCCTTAACCTAAACAAGCAGCAACGATTATATAGTTGAACTATATAAATGAACTATTACATAAGTTTACAAATTAAATTGTTTAAAACAAGACAACATTCGGCAAGTTGATTTGCCTATTTTCATATGGAATAACGGGAGTTGGGATGTTTTAGATACTCCGCGTTTTCTACCACACACGTGCCTTCTTTTACTAAGAACAAACGGAAACTTAAGCGTTTCTCTCCTCGGCTACACCTCATTTTACCATTAGAAAGCTCGCTGTTACTACATACCAAAATATTCCTGGGCCCCATTCATGTCACAAGTGCTGGTTTCCTGCAACAACAGATAAGCTAGCGGCGTGGCAAGAAGTTATCGAACATTTCCCGCCCCTTCAATCATCTGAACCCACATTTCATTCTTCTGTTCTGGTTCCGAGGTTCTGCTGTTTCTTTTAGCCTCACTGCGGACATTCAGCAGATCTCAGTGTCAACAATCTAGCACATTTTTATGCATTCTACTTTATGTCGTACTGCAACATTACAGGTAATAGGCTACTTATTTTTGAAAATATTCTTTTAAAACGAACCCAGAGTGATGAACCAGTCGACCATACTTGGTGATAGATAATCATTAACTATTTACAGCAACTAAGGGTCGTTGGTCGTCAGCGTTTCATTTTATGCGCTTTCAGGTATGTGTCTGTCTCTTGATGATCACACCCTTACTGTTAATTACTGCCAATTAGCACCCCAGTGTTCAAGAACAAATGCGACGAGTCTGGAGTGATCAATGCCTTCTCTGAATTCAAATGTCGAAATGTTGATTGAGTTTCCCTTTTGCTTGAGAAGCCGCGATCATAACGCCCTCACAGGGACGGCGAAACGAGGTTCTCTGTAGCACTAAGGCACACCACCCGATGATTCGCCAAAAACTTTTATCACTGGAAGCGCTATTCAACACAGTGTGAACTAGTGACACCTATTGGTGAAAATATAGTCAACCACTGGCCACTTCATTAGGTACACCTGTTAAACTGTTTGTTGCAGAAAATATCTAATCAGCTAATTGTATGTCAGCAGCACAATGCATAAAATCATACATGTACAGGTCAGGAGCTTCAGTTAATGTTCACATCAAGCACTAGACTGGGGAAGAAAAGTGACTTAAGTGACTTTGAACGTGGTGTGGTTGTTAATGCCAGACGGGCTGGTATGAGTATTTCAGAAACTGCTGATCTCCTGGGATTTTAATGCAGAACCGTCTCTAGGGTTTACAGACAATGGCCCGAAAAAGGTAAAATATCCAGTCAGTGGCAGTTCTCTGGGCAAAAATGCCTTGTTGGTGGCAGAGGTCAGAGAAGACTGGCCAACGTGGTTCAAGCTGATGATGCTATGAACGGTCGGAGAACAGGGGAATTACGGAGTGGGGAATCAGGGTCGGGTAGTTGGAGAGTCGGGAATAAGGGGTCTATTCCACAGAAACAACAAAGCAGGTACAGAACGGCAAACCAAGTCAATGACAAAAACATACGCTAACGTGGACTGAAATACGCAAGACTAATTGAAAATAACATGCAACAGCTGATGACATCAGGATTTCACAAAAGTTTAACGAGGGGGGGTGGCACACAGGAGGATCGGACGAGCAGGTCATAGCAGATGTAAAAACAACAGTAACTTAAATAACTGCGCTATACAACCAAGGTATGCAGAAGAGCATCTCTAAATGCACATGTCAAAACTTGAAGCAGTTGGGCTACAGCAGCGGAAGACCACACAGGGTGCCACTCCTGTCAGCTAAGAACAGGAAAGCGAGGTTTCAGAGGGCATGGACTCACCAATTTCGGATAATAGCAGACTGTAAAAATGTTGACTCAGATGAGTCTTGATTTCTGCTGCAACATTCAGATAGTAGAGTCCGAATTTGGCATAAACAACATAAAAACCTGAAGCTATCTTGCTTTGTATCAACAATTCAGGCTCGTAGTGCTGTTATGGGGGCGGGATATTTTTTTGTAATTCTTTGGGCCCCACAGTACCAAATGAGCCTTGTTTAAATACTACAGCCTACCTGAGTACTGCTGCTGACCATGTCCATCCCTTTATGACCACAGTGTACCCAGCTTCTGATGGCTACTTCCAGCAGGATAACGCACCATGTCACAAAGCTTATGAAGGTGCAGCTGACAGATCTGCAGCAGCTGTGTGATGCTGTCATGTTAGCATGGACCAGAGTCTCTGAGGAATGTTTCAAACACCTTGCTAAATCTATGCCATGGAGAATGAAGGCAGTTCTGAAGGCAATAGGGGGTCCAACCCATACTAGTAAGGTGTATGTAATACAGTGGCCAGTGAGCATATTATGTGCATTAATGCATGCTCACTGTGCTGACTAGCATGAACAAAAAAATAAATATTGTAGTATATATGTTGGGCTTCAGTTGGGCAATAAATGTATTTCAATAACTGGAACTGATACTTTAGTAAGGACAGTGCAATGTGTCTGTGAATTGTGACATCTTTTAACAATTCTTATTCAAAAACAAAAATGAGTGATGGTGGCACGGTGACGCAGTGGTCAACACTGTTGCCTCACACCTCTGGGATCAGGGTTTGGGTTTCCACCATTGCCGCAGTTCAAAAACATGCTAAGATGAATTGGAGTTAACAAATCGCTCATAGGTGTGAGCGGCGTGTGAATGAGCCCTGTGATGAGTTGGCACTCAATCCTTACTGTTCCCAGTCTTGCACTCATAGCCTCTGGGATAGGTGGTTATAGAACATGGATGATTGCATGAAGTTATTTCGCTGTATTAAGGCTTAACAGGTTTCTCATTTTAAAAACGAATATATGTCCAAACTTGAGAATATCGCCTCTTTCTGCGTGTTTTTATTTTTTAGATAGAAAAGGAAGGACAACAAAAAAAGAACAACTTCAATTATTTCAACAATTTCCCCCTTGGGATCAATAACATTTATCTTGTCTTAACTTCTCCAGCCAAAATCTCTCAATAGTGACCTCTTTGGCAGAACACTCAAAATCTTCACACCAACCAAAACAACCCACAAAATGCATGGGGCTTCACATACTTGTATTTGCATCCCGTTGGGAAGTGAAGTCTTGTTTCTTGTCAGTCGCGTGATTCTCTGAGAACAATACAAGCCTCGAAGCGGGAGTCGTTAATACGCGCCTCTGAGTCTTGGTTTCGGACACAACATCACTCCTCATTACTTTTTGTCACCTTTGTTCTCAAAGATAGATGGCTTAATTACCTGATCGACAGGTGCCTACCGTGCCCTAGTGACGAGTGAGTAATGCTGGGAGTGAGTCTCAGTCGTGCACAGGTAGTGGAGGGCACACCCCAGCAACCTGTGACTAAAATGTTGGCTATGGTTTCATGAATGGAAGCAGACCGGAAACCGTCCATACGTTTTTTGGTTTTGTTCTTACGACTTCACCTATTTAACATGCCAGTCTGCTGCTTCCTGAAACGTGCTCCTTGAGACTTTCTTTAAAAGCCATTGGCTTGGACCACGTTGTGTGTAGGTAGGGCTGGACTGGCTATCCAGCATTCTTCAGGTGGGTTAATGGGTCTCCCCTGGCCTGGCACTTAGCAAAAATTACCGTGAGGCTATGGAGGACCCCAAAGTCATGGGCTAAATTTTAATCCCAGTGCAGCCCTGTGAGTAGGCAGCATTAATGCAAGAAACCAGGCAAAAATTAAACATGTCTATAGCTGCCTCATAGTCCCTGAGACCGTTCTAGATAAACATGTAAGGCAGTGAACGTCGCAGTATCCTTCACGGAACAGGGCAGCTCTTTCACAACATGCTCTTCACTTTGTTTACTTTTATGTTTTTTTCCCGTATTCCTCAGATACATACATGCATTTTGACTATGAGGGGCTTTTCTGAAGTTTATAGGAAGTGGATCGGACATCACTACCCTCACTCTTCTACTGTGTACGTGACATCAAAAAAAGAGTTTTTTGGTTGCAACAGGAGATGCAAATATCTTCCTTAAATGGACCGCTAATTGTAATGTGCTGAGAAAGTGGCAGAACGTGGAACTTCCACCAGCTGGTTGCATCCATCCATCCCTCTAAATATCCATTTTCTAATCCCACTTGTCCCATGCAGGATGTAGGGCCAAACCTAACCTACCTTTATTGGATGTATGACGTCATCCTGCACAGCAGTAGCTACTCCACCAGGTTTGCAGCACCCCGTCTCTTTATGCTTTTTATTTCAGCCAGTTGTGATTAATTAACATTTATTTTGCAAATTCTTTAATCCAGAACAACGTATAATTGAGGAAGTAGAGTCAGACAGTCCCTGGAGCCTGTTCAAGGGCCCAACAGTCATAGAACTCCACCTGCTTAAAAAAACAGCTTGAAGATGGGTAAATGGGCCTTAAATAGTGCAGCTGCTCTCTAGTGAAGAAGCATTTAAACGCCGCAATTCTACCGCCGCCTGCAGAACAGACATCTAGATAGACGCTATGATTTTGAAGGAATATTTTCCTTAGTTTGCTGCCCTCTAGTGGAATACTACGTGAAGCTATACTATTACTACGTACTTGAGACTTCCGGCATTGAAAGTCAATGCTCTTTTAATCAAGTATAGCGAAATTGTTACTTTTTGTCTCAGTTTGATACCCGTCTCATCTAAAATATTTTAAATATTATACCTCAAGGTGCTAAAAGTACCTAGAGTGAATTAAGTCATCCTAATATTTTTAGTCGGTCATAAGAGCAAAAAGACAGTGGATTAATTCTAGCAAATGTAAAATGCATAAACTCCGCGTCAGATATTCAAACTATGTACAGGGACGTTTTTACATGGCTTACTAAAAACAAACCGCTAGATTTCATGCAGCCGGGGACACCAGTAAAAAATATCAACTGCTTTCTGCCAGGTGGTGGCAGCATTGCGATACAGATGTATAAGGATTAACAATCCGGGATCATTCAGACAATACGAACTGGAATCAAGTGGCCACAGGGGGGTAAGGCTTGTACGCCATGCCAGTCCACTGCATGGCACACACAAGCAAGAGCTTCGCTTTGGTTTAAGATTTGGAAGGACCAAATCAGCCCCTACCCCGCCCCCAACCTGATCACACATGGTTATGCCACAATGTCCCTACCGTCCATACCCAAATCTGCGCCTTTCTCGCGTCAAGTTAATTATGCCGTTCATCATTTGGAGTACTGTTGAAGAAGGTTCCTATAAACGCAATGGTATATATTTGTTAGGTGCTTGTTTGTTTCGGTCCCGTTGTCCGCTGTGTGCAAGTGAGTGTCCGTTGTCAGAAAACAAGACAGCAACAAAGTCAGTGTAATCCATACATATGACTCACTACGTCAATTTAGCAGACATCTTTCTCCAAAGAAATGTATAACAGAGGATCATGGGCTACGCTGTCCCATGAGCGAATGGAATTAAGGGTTTTACTTAAGGGTGCAAAGGTAATTGATTACTCTACCAGCCATGCTCCTATTAATGCTACGTTTTACCCCATTCCACGAAATGTTTATGTCGACCTACGCAGAGGTGGACATTTCAGGTCCAGAAAGTAAAAATCCAGACCAGGATTTTGTTCCAACCAACCAGTTGAACATAAAGAGTCACAGTCACAGAGTACTCAACTGGTTGATTGAAACTAAATCCTGGTTTGGATTTTTACGTTCTGGACCTGAAATGTCCACCTCTGAACCTGCGAACCCTGAAACAAAAAACCGTAGATAACTTGTACAGGCAATTATTTCTTTCTCGGCAAAAAAAAAAAAAACTTTTAAACTACAGTATGCATTTCATTGTTTTAAATATGACTATGACTATATAGTATATATAATATTTATAACTTGTACGTTTTATTTAACTTGAACTCCTTTAGACAATTACAAACATAGGGAAAACATGACAAAATGTTTAGCAAAAAAGTAAGGACAGCGCAATGTTTAGCAGTTAGACTTAATACTGTTTATTACAGTATCCCTACACATTAAAATGGTAAGTGTGGGCTGCATTTAGGACCAAGGCTATACCAGATCTGTTTCACCTTCACGGTACAGCTACGACTGACTTTTGGTAATTAAAAAATAGAAAACAAAACACATTTTCAGTCAATTGATGTTCTTTTATTAAAACATTTAAACACAAAGCCCTTAAACTTTTGTTTTCTTTAAAGACTGCAATATGCTACAAACCCCTACACTGTTTGTTCTTGCAGTTGCTACAGATGAACAATGAGACGCTCCTGGAGAACGAGGTGGATCAGTCACGTTACCATTAACGTCTCTGCTAAAGCTTCATCTTTACCTATACGACCGATGCTGTATCACACACAATCTGTGTTCATTTAAGGACGGGTTTTTGGCTGAAAAACACACACGCGTCGCCATCGTGGTCGTCATTGTCAACTCCGGCACAAACAAAGAACACTTCGTGGTTTAATATAAATTCGCGCCTTACGTTTGGGATGGACTGATGGATGTTAAAAAGTAGGTTTTGCAATGCAGACAAGATATTTGGCACAAAGTAACGGACTCAGATCACACATCTAGGATGCGCATATCAACATAAGACCTGCTATGTTGTTATACGATTTTATTCGAAAGGTTTATCCCGATGGATGTCTGATGATGCTCTGCGGTCATCGTCCTAACCCTGGGATATGGACATTAGCCACCTTCTCTTTTAACAGGACCGGGCGCGGTTTCGGGAGCAAGAACTACACACCAAATCTCTCTGTTCCTTAGGTGTGCCTATGAACTACAGCTTAGCGCTGCTCTCGGTATATCTGCCTCGCTACGTCTGCTGTTCTCGCGCCCTCTGTCCTATGTAGGAAGTAAAACAACAGAACTTTTAAGAAGAGAATTAAATCTTAGTTACATAGCTACACAGCTAAACTGATATATACAAAAAAAACCTATAGTGACGTTTTAACACAAACACAATAGAAATATTGCCTTTTCCACTATGTACTACAGAGTGGATACATTAGTATTACAGTGTCTATGTTTTTCATAAGAGACTGACCACTGTAATTCGAGTTGTTTTTTTTTTTTTAAAGTAAAAATCAATGAATTCATATGTGGAGCACGAGTTTATCTACTCCCAGTAATATTTCCTGTGTGGCCTGAGAACAAATCAATGACCTCAAAATTAGGCTTAAATGATGAAGTTACAGCAGCTTCAGTCTCCTCAGACATATTCACCATGGATCTAAAACACACTAAGGAACTCTGATTTGTTCATGACCGTTTTTCAAATAACATTTTCCCTTTCTTGCCTTTATGATAATACACATTTTGTTTAAATGTATTTTGAACAAACATTGAGTTGAATGCACCACCACCGTTGCTAAAAGCTCCATTTTTTCGGGTGTTTTTGTGCCATAAGATCAGCTTGGCCGAGAGCCTTGCTTTGGTCTAACTCTGCTGCTGGTAGTGCTCAGACGGTGAGCACCAACGACAGATCCCGGATTCCTAACTACCAGAGAGGGAGCTTTGCATAAATATAGAGCATTACCAGGTGTAGAAAAGATAAAATGTTCACCAATACTGTCTGTAAAGATTGATAGGCATTGGGCTACTTCTAATATTTCTGCAGCTGCCATGCAGTTAAGAAAATAAATAACTTCTCATTATCTAATTTTACACAATAACCGTAAAACCACACATTCCACATATTCTGGAAACTTTCTGCTTCTCTCCAACTAGCTGTTTGCAGATTCAGAGCGCGGCCTGTTTAGCGGTATATAAAAGTGTCATTTCAATCTGGAAGCCAATTAAGCGATGGCTTTGCAGAGTTCCTCTCAGCGTTATCGAGAGGGTAGAACTTTCCAGGAGCCCTTGGTCGGCTGAGGGTTTTGTCAACCTCGGAGAAATGAAGAATGGAGAAACAGCTAGAACGAGGAAGCCGGTCTCAGTGACATGATGTCCTTATCGCCGCTCAGGTATGGCTTGGGAGGCGGGTCTTCCACAGGACCTGCTCAGGCCGGTTTGGCCAGATGCCTCAGCTGACAGCATTCATGCAGTCTCACATCTCTTGAATGCTTTTAATGTCACACCAGGCTGATGGAGACTGAGATCAGCCCTCAGCTAATACTTGTAGTTGTGACCCCAGCTTACAGCTTCCTGCCTCGAGCGACTTGGGTTTGACATGCATGTTTTTGTTCTCTAGTTGTTTTGGAAAGAGATGTGTTCTGCCACAAGATAGCGACTCTGGGGAAAATCAAGAATATCAGTGATTGTGAAGGGCAGCCCGCATCGCAGCAAGTTGGTTGCGTGGTATCCTATACCAGGATTCCCCAGTCACGGTCCTGGAGGGCCAGCCTGCATCACAGTTTGCTGGTTTCCCTCTTCAAACACAACTTAAACAAATTACCAGGTTAAGTAGGTGTGTTTAAGCAGGGAAATCTGAAAACTGTGTTGCAAATTGGCCCTCTGGGACAGGAATTAGGGAACCCTGCCCAAAACCTTCACCCCTAAACCCCCTCCTCCTGATCCCACCCCCCACCCCCACCCCAACCCGGTTTTAGTCTTCTTTGCCACCCTTACTGCCCCTGCCCTTGAGGTAGGACTTGTAAAAGAAGGAGGAGAAGAGGAGTAAGTAGCTGAGGTACATGAGGGTGGCCCACACAATGTTGTCCAGGTAGGAGGGGCAGTGGCCTTCCTGCATCCAGCGGTAGACCAGAGCGCTAACGGCCAGCCCCATGGCCATCTGCACGATCTGGATGGCGGTGATCACCATGGCGCAGGGGCGAGGCACACGCACGCCGGCCGCCCGCACGGCGTAGTAACTGTACATGAAGGCGTGCACCAAGTAGTTCATGGTCATGAACCAGCCCCCACCTGCAACCTGGTCCTTGTAGGAGTACCAGGAGTAGAGCAGGACGGTGATGTGGTGGTACCAGTGCAGAAAGATGAGGCGCTGCTTTCGCAGGACAATGAACACCGTGTCGCCTGCAGGGGGCGGTAGAGAGAAAGCATGGTTGTGGGGTGCCGTTCAGCAATGCACTCACAAGGACTCACGTACACAGTGGATGCTGCAGTGTGCCCTGTGGCTGCTGGCCCTATTCCCTGTTCTTTCCTGCAGGAGAGGTGTCTTAACAGTGACGTCCATCCTTCCGTGAGTGACTCTAGCTGGCTCAGCATTGTTCCTGTCCCCAGCGGCTCTTTATTGTCAGTAGTTATCACCCGATTATTCTGCGGACCTGACCAACGCACAGCAAGGACACTCACGCTGCTGAGCGCCTGACTGATTAAGTCAGCGCGTCGTAGGAGATCTGGCAGTTGTGCAAAGTAAGACCTTAATGTCATTCAGCTTTGATCTTGATATACATTGACTAGTGCATTTGCTTTGCAGAGATGGGGGTTAAGTTTTTCCCTCCACAGTCCTTTGCCAATCCCATGCACCTTCCTTCTGAGGGCCTACCTAGCTCAGGAGCCTTGCTCACGACGAAGGCGTAGGCCCAGAACTTGCTGACCGGCCCGCTGTAGAAGCCCTGGTCGCAGACGGACCGCTTGAAGCCGTTGGTGTGTAGGATGTGCAGCATGTACCAGCCAGTCCGCACAGCCCCGATGATGCTGTGGAAAGAGACCGGAGAGTCACAAAGGGACGCCAGCTGATTAGGGGTTCATTCTAAAAACCTGCTAGTCCTCTGTCTGAAGTACCAGAAACACCACGGTAAACACATGTAAGATGTGTAATGTGACGTCTTGTCTCCGCACACGGAGCCCGGGGCGCCAGTGAGCCTGTCTGACAGCCAACCGCTCCGGATGCAGAGATGCATTTACTCGGCTCTGAGGGGAGTCCCGGGAGGTCATGAAGATCACTGTCCTGCAGACCTCCCTATAACCTACTCCGCTCCTGTAACACGTCCAGCTATGTGGAAAAACCGCAACACGCTCTGTGTAAAAGCTTAAGTGCCTGAGTGTAAATGTACTCGTTGATGCCGAGTTCCTGCTCGCTTACCACCGCAGCGAGGGAAGCCGTGAAATCCGAGAAGCAGCGTCGCGGCCGCCTGCCGCCAGCCCGCGCTTTACTACACGTGTTCCTGACCACACCCACCCCTCCTGGTGTTTGGTTTCCAAACCTCTGCATAACGAGCTGGCAGCGTGTCGAGTGAGACACGCCATCTCTGCGTTTGCAGGGCCCCCCCCCCGAAGGACCCTACCTCAACACGCTCTGCATATTTTTCTGCAATCTGTTTGACACCCTGTCTCAACCCCCCCCCTTCAGATTTAGTCAGGAAATCCTAAGAACGGGCAATCTGTTCCACAAACCCTTACATAAGTAGGAATTATCTCCTCCGTACCATTCAAAGAACCTTATAGTGTAAGGCTAGATTTACATAAGTTGACTTGACGTAAGGTGACTGCCTGCATAAACTTCACTTTGAATAAATTAAGACTGAAAAGCTCTAAGGGATATTCAGCTGCAATGAAACTGGACATGATGTGTTTTTTCATTCGGTGAAGTTCCTGCGTTTATGTGTTTAACACTCTAAGAACAAGGATCACATTTGTTCAAAATCTGGGATTTTTATGGGGCTCTTTATGGAAGTAAAAGCTGGACGGTGAAGAAGCAGGACAGGAATAGTATCAGTGCCTTTGATCTTTGGCCAGGACAAAGACATTTTAGAACACCTTGGTCTGCGGGGCAAACAAACAAGCGGATTTTAAGTCAAACCAAGCCTGAACTTCCGGACTGAATAACAGGCCTGAGCGTTACTTTGGTCAGATCAGAAGATCCAATGCTTTAGAACAGACCATAATAATGGACGACATTCAAGATAAAAGAGGAAGAGCTGCAACAATATGGGTGGATTCAGCCGTCGAAAGCAATTAACATGCCTTTGGGAATCCTGAGGACGGAACATTCCGGAGGAACGGCATCTACATGGATACTGGTGGTCAACGCCTTCTTAATGGCACCTCATTATAATAACAGGCGTGTCACAGGTTACTGGCGCTGAGTCAGATATCCATTTTCAGCCTATAGGGTGGAAGATCTGCCGTCTTTGCAGAGCAGTATGAATGGGCGGAATCTATTGACGTGACTTCATAACCCAGACATTGTGGGTTCCAGTCCTGGGAGGGTCCTTTTCAGCTACATAGATCAACAAACAGAAGCCTAAAATGCAGCCCCCTTCCTATTTTCACTTTCATTTAAAGGTGTCAGTGTTTACATGCCTCACCAGGTAAAAAATGGTGCTGTTCTGACAGAGCCCTTATACCAGGGCTTCATTCTTCACCTGCCGAATAAATACCACCCTTTGTCTCTGTCACTGGAGAATGCCTGGTCTACCCCCCCCCCCCACCACCTCGGCCCAGAACGCTTGTCGTGGGGTTTGCTAAACAACTTTCCAGGACAATTGGCAGCCGGTTGACACCCCTAACGATTGTCAGCCGGGGGCGTGCACTGCAGCCCACTGCATACTTGAAGGAAAAATCTGAAGCATTCCGTGTGAGAAGATGAGTTATTCCAAACATGGGAGGCTGTCCTCCAGTGCTAAAGGAACCAGAAAATGTATTTGCTGATGAGGGAAATTCTTAAATTAGCGGAGAGTGCTCACGCTCCGTCATGATGCAGGCGTTGCCCCAGAGGTGCAGCGTAACTTTGCTCTGCTGCCGCTGCCGTTTTGCAGGTCTGACAGCTGCGCAGTGCTGCGCGTGTGTTCGAGCCGCCACCACGCAGGCCGTTCCGCGCCTGGATCCCAGCTGAACTCTCCCCATGAGGCTGATCCTGGGTCAGTGCCCGTCCCATCAGGTCCAGGGTGTGCGCGGGGGTTTCACTACATCAGCAGAGGCACTGTCATGCCCATCTGGCAGGATGCAGCTGATTAGGGGAGGACACGCCGCTGACCTCACTGGCAATAGCAGTGCCCAAACTGGACATATCACCACTGCATTTATGTATGTACATCTGCAGCCCTCAGTGGATCCGGCTGCATGCAATCTAGCCAGAACCTGCACGCAAAAAGGCAAGGAGCCCCTGACACAACTGAGATCTCAAAAGCGTCAACGACACGTGGGCCTCTGCTGCCATGGCTAATACCTTAACAATGTTGCTTGGCAACTGCCTAACTGGTAAAGTCACATTTATATACGTCACTTATTGCGAGTGTTGATAAGCGAATGACGCCTCGGGGTTGCCCTAGCAGCTGTGCCGGAATGTTCCAGACACTTGGAGAGGAGCAGGCGAAACATCGATCCGCCCACCAGGCCGCGCTTTGGCCGCCGCTGATGCCACTTTCGCCTCTCGGAACGCTGAGCACGCTTCTTTACTTCGACTTTGCTTGTGCTGGAGCCACGCCGTGCTGCTGATGTCAGACCTGCAGAGGTGCTCTTACACGGGCAAGACTTACAGTCCAATCAGCAAGAGCCGGAAGGTTCCACTGAGGATGTCAGCCGCAAACAGAATAAGACTCATTTCTGTAATGGCCACCATGCTCTGCTGTTTTGATCTGAGTTTGACTCCCCTGGTCTTTATAATGACACTTTTAAATAGGTGTTTTAAGTGCAGTTTTATGCAGCAAGTGCACATGCTTCATAACAAACTGTCAGCCAGGCCCCTGCTGTGTTGATGTCAACTGCCGTTAGGGAAAACAAGTTGGACGAGAGCTCACGCTTCTGTTTCCAAGGTAACCTTTGAGTACCCTAACTTGCACAGGTCATGCTGACCTCTTAGCAATGGAAATTACACTGAAGAGCAAATACTCAGTGCTCAGCTTCACCTTACGTTGCTTAATTGACCGGCAAGGTTTTGATGAGACAAATCATTCTAAAAAAAAAAAAAAAAAAAAATTCTAAAAAAACCCCCAAATCTTCCAGAAATAATTTCAAGTTCAAATAAGTTCAAAAGGGATGTGATTTCTGAGATCGACGTTTGCGACCCTGACGATCACACTTACCTAAAGATGGCTAGGCTGAGCGACCACAGCACCAGCGGCTTCCGTAGGTCCAGCTTGGGTCTCTGCCTCATAAAGTACTGGCCCCCAAAGATGAGAGCCGCGTAGAGGCCACAGAACACGAACGATTTCCTCCTGCCATGGGCCACAAACACACACATAAGCACAAGTGCATCAGTGAAAGAGGGAGGTATCAGTGTTCTCCGGGAAGTCTGCTTTTGCAGAAAAAACATTTAGGAGAGCAGAATACTGACTTTATAACATCTAAAAAGAACCATATCTGCATGAGAGGTCCTAACACTGAAGTTAAAGATGTGCATTCATGACGAAATGGTTATAAGTTCAATCTAGCTGCTGTGCTACATATTATGGGATGGCTCATTGTGTTTTTTGGGCTGACCAGCTTCATCAGAGGGCAGTACAGACTGAAGCTCCCTGGTTTGTGTGTTTTTTTTACCCTTAATGTTTACGACATGGCTCAGGTGAGGGGGGGGGGGCTGTTTGTGAGGAGAATCAGGGAGGTGAATCCGATGTGGGCCGGGTTCATGAAACTGGGGAACATCGAGCCGCGACCCGTGTCACAGAGAGAGAAAGGGGGGGGGAGGCAAAGAGAGTGAAAGTGTGCTGCTTCAGCTAGCGGCCCGCGCTAATCAGCAAAAGCGATGACGGAACAGCTTCGGACCATTAACCTGCGCAGCTGAGTTGGCTGAACAGTCACAGCGAGGAGCCCCCCCCCCACCCGGTTTGTCAAGACTGATAAACCGTTCATTTGGCCGGTTCCCAGTCCAGCCCCCTTCATGCCGCCCAACAAAGTGCTGCCCTTCCCAGTATCAGATCCTGCTGTCGGTCATGCCCCACCCTGTTCCTCAAAGTACCCCCCACCCCCCACACACACACACCAACACAAACACACTTCTGAACACGATGCTGTTTACTCCAAACTCTGTGGGTCACTGGAAGTAGTACAGAAAGTCCACAGGTGAGTGTTTCATAGCCAACCTACTGGTACCATACAGACCACTTAGAACTGATAAGGTTACCCTGGCAACACGACCGCCCTCCCCCACCGCTACTACACATGCATACATGTGCACCGCCGATACTACGTGTAATGCCGCCACTGTCATTCCAACGGTGGTGGGTTCGAATCCAACACAAGCATCCACATAGACAGGTGTCAGAAAGTGTCCTTATCGATTGACTTCAGCATAGGAAGCGGCAATTGATAAGTTCCGAAAAAAGAGACGGTTGTTTAACACTTTACGGAACATGACCTGCACTTTTTTATTAATTAGAAACCTTGTGTAACCCGGAAACAACGTGGCTGTGGAATGAGTCATTCAAGATGCCGAAGATAAGCTCAGCGAGCAGATACTTAACAATGGCAGTCAGCTAGGAAAAGTTCATCCAGGGTGATCCTGCATAAGCATCACAGAAGCGGGCTTTCCTGCGGGTCACGCAAGTTTAGTTACGCTGCATCCGTTTGTTTTAGATTATATCAAACCAATTCCCCGCGCCATTTAACCCGCCTAATTTTTTTGCACTGTCTAGAATATCTTCACAACTTTGGTAAACTTTCCGTTTCAGTTTCAAAAGCCGCTACAGTATATGAAATTTCGCTAGGGCAATAAAACACAATTACATTAGGGAATACTTTACAATTTAGACCGGTTCATACTAAGATTTAGAATAAAGGATTCGTGTTACAAAATGGTTAAACGCCAATGCCGAATCATGTGTAAACATTATAAAAAACGCTTTGACTGAAGGGTATATATTTATTATAAAGTTGTTTTCATATGGATAAGCGTCGCTTTCCTTCATCCCCGTTCCAAGCACTAAGTTAACGCTGCTGCTCGATTCTCAAGGACATCCTCCGATAATGCAGGGAAATTAATGAGACACACGGGGGAAAAAATCATATGAAACGTTACAAACGGAAATAGCCCACGGAAAGGTCTCGGTGGAGCGGCTGAGTCGCGGGTGACCGTGACATTGCGGGTGACCGCAGACAGGAGCGCTCCGCCCGGCGTGCAGACCGCCCCGCTGGTGCCCGTGCATCCGCTGCACTCACCAGTTTTGCTGCATCCACTGGATAGCGACTCTCTCGTCAAAGTGTCGCTCGAAATCGTACTCGGTGAGGGGCAGCTGCTGCTCGCTCTCGTTCATTTTAGCAGTCGGTTTCGGTACTCCTCCGTGATCTCCTCCCTGCAATGTTCACGGTCGGGGTTGAAACAAGGATGAGCAGTTCACAGCATCCGAGACAGGAAAATCCAAACCCTCTAGTAAAATAATATGAATATCTATGAAAGCGAGTTTGTTGGCGCCTCGCTGCTTTCCCCCCAACGCCGGCCGTCACTTACACACCTTGCAGGTTGCACGCCTTGCGAAACGTCCCTAAGTAGGGAAGGGACGGATCGATGGGAGACGGAGGAGGAGCTCCTGCGCTCCCGGCAAATAGGCGCTGTCATTTACCATTTTTGTTTAAGCCGACGCGATCCGCCGTAGGCGTCCGCTTTGGCTCCATCCCAGTCGATGTGGAAGAATCTGCAAACGGTCCGTGCGGGGAAAACTTAAGGCGGTTCGAGGCAACGACATGATGACATGCATATAAAACGTAGCCTAAGTGGTTTTAAGGAAAAATATATATCTTTAATAATCGCAAAACAGTACTATCGCTGCAGCCCTTGGAATATAATTTGTATAATTAAAGCATTATTTCGGCATACAGGCATATGCCTAGAAAATCCATATGCTTTAGGTGCATTGTAGTCAAACAAAATTTGATCTCCTAGAATCCCTGCTTCTCATTTTATGCATGTCTGTCTCATTTTAGTGAATTGTTCGAACATTTATGCAAATTAAACTAACACCAAAATATCAATAATTATTTTCCCACGGTACGATTTAGTGAAATGCAGGGAATCGAGTACATCTACATTTCGAAACCGGATGGTTTCATTTTAGCTATACAAACACGGCTAACCCTTTCATTGGAGGTGTGTGGTTGTCCAGTTGTTTGCTATGTAGCGTGATGTATGATGGACATTACCTGGCAAACCCCTATCAAGACTACAGAAAAGTTCTCGAGCTGTGTAAGTAGCCTATAAAAAAATCCCTATTTGTGAGATAACCTTCGGGAGCAGTTGAGCAACTTATAAAAGCCAATAAATTATCAATCGGCTGGTGGCGCTATTGCTAAGACACAGTTTTTAGTTTTTGTACAAAACCCACTGTTTTAGCGTCTAGCTATTCTGGTAGAAAATCGATTGATCGTTTCCCCCAAAGATTTTCCAGTGGTAGCTTGGTACAAATCTAATTCGTAAACCCCAATGTGACAGCTTGGGGGGTTAAGTATGGTGGATGCCTCACTACAACAAGGAAGTGTTGACTTTTTTTTAATAAGAACACTGGGGTAAAAGAGAAGGACTTTGTGTTATAATGACAGCATTCCCAAGACCACGAAGTGGTGCCACTCTTACGGTGTGTACGCCTATGCCCATGTAATACGTTTGATAAGCTCCGGCTAATTTTGTGCATGGATCCTGTTTTAACTTCATATATATGCTTTTTAATTGTAAGGATACCGATGTTTTCAGACCCGCACACTGCACCTGCGAAAGAGTATAATGACCATAACGTCAGATTTAGGCTATTACCCAGATAGCAAGCACAGTCGGCCCGATTTCGGCTGAATGTTGGCACTATCGGCTGAGGTCCGGGTCGCCTGAAGCACTGTATCTCTTGAATGGCCCGTGTCTGATATGGTGTAGTCGGCCCTACTACACTGTATTTTAATTGGCCCGATTATGATTTGATGTTTCCCCGCCGTTGTTTGGCGCAGCTGGGCTGTTAAGCGGCAAAAAGGGTGCAATACAGTATCTGGCCCGATACTAATGGAACGGACATAGATTGGTGTCATGCCGTTTCGCGCCGGAAAAAAAAGTCAACACGATATACGGACATTACTCGGTACACA
>JAODLC010000045.1:2344778-2354920 GCA_026781145.1 Hippopotamyrus pictus | reverse complement strand
ACAGTTTGTGTATGTCAGGCTGTGATAGTTCGTGTGTCAGGCTATGATAGTTTGTGTGTGTCAGGCTGTGATAGTTCGTGTGTGTCAGGTTGTGACAGCTCGTGTCTGTCAGGCTGTGATAGTTTGTGTGTGTCAGGTTGTGACAGTTTGTGTGTGATAGGCTGTGATAGTTTGTGTGTGTCAGGCTGTAATAGTTTGTGTGTGTCAGGCTGTGATAGTTTGTGTGTGTCAGGCTGTGATAGTTTTTGTGTGTCAGGCTGTGATAGTTTTTGTGTGTCAGGCTGTGACAGCTTGTTTGTGTCAGGTTGTGACAGCTTGTGTCTGTCAGGCTATGATAGTTTGTGTGTGTCAGGCTGTGATATTTTGTGTACGTCTGGTTGTGAAAGCTTGTGTGTGTCTGGTTGTGACAGTTTATGTGTATCAGGTTGTGACAGTTAGTGTGTGTCATGTTGTGTCAGATGTGGTATACGGCCCTGCAGGTTTGAATTGTGTCTGTGGCAGGTCTGTGATTGGCAGGACACTGGTTCAAATACTCTGCCTGGCAGAGTGATCTCATCGTTGGACCCTTGAGTGAGGCCCTTAACCCCGAACTGCTCCGGGAAGACTGGCTGATCATGCACACTAATCCTCAACCATACATTGGGACCATAGTGCCTGCTGGATGTGTGTGTGTGTGTATGTCTGTGTGTGTGTGTGTGTGTGTGTGTATGTCTGTGTCTGTGTGTGTGTGCTGGAGCGGAGCTGCATTTAAACAAGTGTATTAACGACCTTGGTGGGAAGGGGTGTTTTTTCCAGTGTTGTGAAATATCATGGCTGCTTCCTCCATCTTTTGCAGTCTTTTAAAATTGCTCCCTAGCAGCTGGACACTGTGCTGCCTCATTAACTCTCCTAAGTAAATATTTCTCTGTGTCTATCTGTCCCTTCAGTTCACCCTATTACCCTGTTTCATTTTTTCCGCCTTTCTAGCTTCGTGTATCTGCCGTCCTACATACTTGCTTAGTCTTTCTGTCTGTCTGTCTGTCTGTCCGTCTGTCTCTCTCGCTCTCATTCCAACTTACCTATTTTCTCTTCTGTTTGTCTCTCACTTGATCTGTGCATCATTCTAGCCCATCTTCAACTTCCTTTCTGTCGTTTGATCTGTGTGTCCATAACTC
Organism: Hippopotamyrus pictus; assembly: GCA_026781145.1. Taxonomy (NCBI): domain Eukaryota; kingdom Metazoa; phylum Chordata; class Actinopteri; order Osteoglossiformes; family Mormyridae; genus Hippopotamyrus; species Hippopotamyrus pictus. The sequence continues at coordinate 2,353,766 of JAODLC010000045.1, read as the reverse complement.
TAGCTGAATAATTCCCAGAATGCACCTCACCAGCCCCCTCTCTCCCACTTCTATGTTCCTGATTAGTTAAGTACGTGCCCATAGCCTTCCCTTATAGCTCTCTTAGAAGCTAGCTGCTGGGACCGCTGATCATATATAGCACCCCTGGGGGAACATTCCAGTGTCTGGCTTGGCTGTGCCACAGTCCATGTTCCACTTTAAGCCCGTGACCAAAAGCTTAGTGTTTTGCCCTCTGCTTACATGAGGTTCATATAGCTTCTGGGTAACATGCAGTGATCCGTTGGCCTGATATTTTGCTATGCAGCTTTGCAGTTGTGTACCCAGTGTGTGGCCTTTGTCACTGCTGGAGGTGAACCACACCTTGTGTGGTCATGTCCTTTTCGGAGTCCCAAGATAATACCTTCTGTCAATGATCAAGGAGCTCAAGTTTTCAGGCTTGGTGTGGATGCTTGCAGAGTAGATGAAATGTCCTGTCCCAGCTTGCAGCCTCTCTGGAGGTCTAACAGAGCAAAGATAAGACCTCAGGTCCATCCAAAGCCAGTCAAATGTTTTTGTTTCCGGCACGTGGCTGTTTTAGCTGATGCAGTATGGGGTGACTCTCCTTTCCAGGGGCTTAAACAGCAGCTTCCTCAGTCGTGAACTGAGCTGAGCTTCTTGGGTTCCTCAACCTCAGCTGAGAATCATTGTGGTTTTCCTCAATCTTCAAGGAGGTCCAGGTTGGGTCCACCTCATCCCTGTAGTAAATAAGTCCACATAAACCCCTCCCCCCCACTGAGTATACACCCCTCAGCATAATGCCAGTTCCTTCCTTCATCACGACCAGAACCTCACGCCACCTTCATAGCATCTTTCCTGTAGCCATCCAGCTCCTTAGCAAACTCACCTAACATCCCAATAATCCTGTCCTGGTGTTATCCATTCACCCAGGAACAATCTCCCTCTTCCCATGTCTGGACATTTCTCCTCGTTGTCTATTTGCACTGTATTGGTACATTTGCACCACAGTGTACAACTGATTTAGTTTTTGCCCTGCATTGGCTTATTGATCTTTTATGACATCTGCGTATTGATCCTAGCACACTGCTTCCCCTGCACTCTGCACTGTAGCTCCTGTAAATTTGTAGTCTCCCTTCTACACATTTGTTGTTACTCCTGTGTATCTTGTTATATTGTCCTGTACTTCATTTTATGCACTGAACCACCATCAGTTCTGGTATGTTTGTTGTACACTGGCAGCAAAGTGCACTGAGTCCTTTGTTTGGCTTCTCAGGTTTTCTTGGTGCTTCCTCCTAACCTAAAGAGGTTTTTTTGTCCCTGCAATTCCAGTGAAGGCAAGCCTTTATAGATACATTTTCTATGAGTTCATTGTGTTGCCTTTGGATGGAGTCTTCCGGAACTTTCTTATTTACATACCTCCAGGGAGATGGAGGCTGAGGATTGTGGGTATCACAGATACATTTTTAACGTGACTCTCTTAGCTGAAATTGGGGTGCTGAGCAGCTCGCCCTCTCCTAGCACAGAGTGACGTCCGCATGAGTCATTCCGGCACCTTCCGTGTGGCTGCCGCAGTCTTCCAGCTGCAGTCTCTGTGAGCGTCAGGTGGCACACAGGAGCCATACAAAGTGGGTCTCCCTGCTGCCTCTACCCTTCAAGCCCCTTATAGAAAGCCTGCGTTTGTGTCACAATAAGCATTTTAATACTATATATATATATATATATATATATATATATATATATATGATCGACCTGCATGTTGTTTATATAAACAATACTTGCACACATAACTGATGAGAGAGTAGCAATGATAAACATCTTGTACAGTGATATAATGACTGACAGCTCATACAGTGATATGAGAGTAATGATGACTGACAGCTTGTACAGTGATATGAAGGTAATGATGACTGACAGCTTGTACAGTGAAATGTGTCATGCAGCGAGGCAAGATGGAGAACACGGAATCGGGCATTGGGGCAAACAAAAGATGATTTATTAAAGCTATGAACAAAACCAGATCATAAGGGATCAAAAGGGAGAGACTTTGGACCTGAGCACACGAAGCAACACAATGTTAATGATGGACCTGGGACGTACAGGACAGGGAAGCTCTTATATACAAGGATAATGAGAGGGCGTAATGAGAGGTGAGTGCAATGGATTACGTGAAGGCTGGAACAAGAGAAGGGAGCAGTAGATATGGCTTGCTATAGCCATGCCAGAGAGGAGACACGAGGACCTGGAGAGGCAGGACATGACATATGAGAGTAATGATGACTGACACCTTGTCCTGGAATACAAGCGTAGTGATGACGTGATGCAGGTGGGGGATGCTTGAGGTTTCTACTGGTCTGACTGGTCTGACTGGGATGTGTTCTGTTTCTTACAAAGAAGTTTTAACCTCACACTCATCCTGTTGAGGATATTAAGCATTTTTAAGAAGCTGTGTTTTGACAAAAATGACATTTGTGTATGATTTATTTGGGTTCAAACGTAACATGAAATTCCCGAAGTCCTGTAAGTGGCAGCAGGGTGGTACAGTGGTTACCACTGTTGCCTCACATCTCTGGTACCTGGGTTCAAGTCTAGTCTATGTCGTGGGTCCATGTGTGTAGCGTTTGTATGTTCTCCCCGGGGCTTTCCCTCTAAGTTTCCCCCCGTACTCCAAAAACTTACTGAGCCTAATTGGAGTTACCAAATTGCCCACAGGCATGCTTGTGTGAGTGCCCTGCCAGGGGTTGGCGCCCAATCCTGGGTTGTTTCCTGCCTTGTAGCCATAGGCTCTGGACCTCCCATGCCCCTTAGTTGGACGAGTGGTTTCAGGAAAAAGTACGGATGAAATCGTGTACCTGATAAGCTGTTATGAAGATGGATGTATTTAAAATGTTATATATTGCAGCCTATATGTTTGGCTGGCTTATGCTTACATCTATCTTGTGTGTAGCTGGGTAAGGAGGGTAAAGAGATGAAGGATTAGTGATCATCTTCATCCCCTGTCTCACATTCGCCATCTCATGTTTTTGTCATCTGAAGTAAAATTCTTATTTCTGAGCAAAACTTTTTTGTTTGAAGGAACTTAAAAGTCCCAAACTTTAAAACTTGCCTTTACCGGGAGCTGCAATCCGCCGTAGCTGTGAGACAGAGCCCCGCAGGTCTAATTTTGCCGTGGTTTCACAACAAATAGCAATGCATCTGTTAGCTTGGCCAATGGCCTGCATAACATGACAGCAGGTATTTGTTTCGTCTGGCCGCCGCTACGCTCGCTTGTACTGTTTCCAGCACTCTGATATCTTTCTCTGCTTGCTTTCTTGGACAGGAGCTGTTAAAGATACACAGGCCTCATTTCTCCTGAACATGGATGAAGACGCCTCTTCAACTGTTGGAGCAGAGAGTAAAAAGCAATAAAAATCACTGAGTGATTGCTCAGATAATAAAATGATTGCCAGAAAAAATAGTAATTGAAGAAGAAAGAGGGTAACCATCTCTGTAGCGTTTCAGGGTCATGTCTTATGGATGTGAGGGCACTTAACGGCGAGGCACGAAGGCCCTCTCGGGATGTCAGTGCAGTCGGCTCAGCCTCAGTGCAGGGAATGGAGGTCCTGGCTCTAAATTCAGGTGCCCTCGAAAGACAAAGAACTAAACACATGGTCAATGGTGTCAATGGACAGGACTTTAGTCCTACTGGGTCTCGTTCCAAGCCCCGTGGAGTCAAGTTCCAACCCCACCCTGTAGACAGCTCTGGCACTCACAAGCAAAAGTTGCCAAATGGCGGGGATGGCTGCTTTGCGTCCACGGTGCTCCAGAACGGCACAGACAGAAAGTTCGGAGACCCAGGAGTACCTTCTGGTGAGATTCGATTGCCAAATGTGGTGTCAGGAAAAGAAGGTATGCGATCTGTTGTCACCTTCAGTTACATCAAGAAGGCCAGCATTAAGACAATTGGAAGCCCCCAGGGAGCATTGCGCCACAACTCCGGGAAAGCCAACGGAATGGAAACAATGTGCAGGCCCAAGGAAGAGAGGTTAACACCTCGCAAGAGGCTGAGCAACCCCTGGTTCAATGGTCCTGACTCTCCATGTGGCTCCAGCCCAAAGCTGTCCTATATGGCCTCCAGGGGCCGGCAGGAGAACCCCCCAGACATCCGCTGCACCCCCCTCGAGGCCATAGGTCGAGCTGCCACACAGAGAGCCCTGAAGGAGTTTGGGTCCCCTCAGCTGAGGCTCAAGGTCGCCAGAGGGCTCTGTGGCCATAACTCTATGCACCAACATCACCCACGCTGTCTGTCTTGGTCAGGCTCCCCTGGCCTGGTGCGACGTACTGACTTACAGCCAGTTGGCCCCCATGCCAAAAGAGACCTGCCAAAGGCAGCATCCAGCCTACCCAGAAGTCCGGCTACCAACCACCTACCTGGCCGATCCAATCCAACTGTGGCAGTCTCTTCCAGAGTCAAGTTCCAGGTGTCTACAGATGCTCAAAAGCAGACACTATCTAAGAGTGCTGTGCCCCATTCAAACAAACCAGCTTCCATTCCTCATAATGCATCTGCACTGAATGGTACATGCATTCCAACTCCTGTACCAGGGTCTGGCTGCAGTGCTTACTTGAGCTGCAAAGCTCACCTCCATGTGGGTGAGAAATCAGAGGGAGGGATGAACCAGCTGAGCGGTACGAAAGTCGGCAATCCAACTAATACTCCAAATATGGCTCACAAGATAGCTATGGAAGCCACAAAGCTATCTGCCAAATTCACAGAGGTCAGGAGGTCTTCTTTACCCAATGCTTTAGCAGACGCTCTTCCATCGGGGAATACACAACTGACAGGGAGCCAGTCGCAGGACTCGAACCAGAACCAAAAACCTGAACAAGACAGAGGACCACACCAGGCTCCGATGAATATCCCGGTTCATAGCCACCAGCTACCTGAAAGTAACAACATGGCAGACGGTATTCCCCCACAGGGTCCTCCATCGTTTTTATATATGTGTGATGAAAACTCTTCAGTCGTGCAGAGAGAGGAGAAAGATCGCAACACTGACGTGCAGTACTGCCAAAAACCTGCCCTGCATGGGGGAGACCCCGGGGGGTCCCCTGCCATGCCGTCCCGGCTGCATCGGTTCCGACCACGTTGTGGGGAGGTCAGCTCTCCCGTGAGGGATCCAAGGCTGCGATGCGTTGAAGCCCGGCTGACAGACAGCCCCACTCCCCATCGTCACCGGCTGCCACAGTACACCAGGGGGGGTTGGTCACCTGCCACGGACAGACGGCAGGAGGGTAGGAACGACAAAGGGTCGAGGAACATCCTGGAGACGGCCCAATGCATCTTCCTGGGCCAGGGTGCTGAGAAGCCCGGAGCAAGCCGGACATCCAGAGAACAAGAGGCGGAGGAGATGAAGGCGGAGGATGGCAATCCATGTTCAGGACCCCAGGTTCGGCAGAATGCGCTCAGTGCCTCGCCCCTCTTGCTGCAGAAACAGGCAGAGTTTAAGAAGAGAGAGGCTCTGCTTTTGGGCCCTATCCTGCTGGAGTGCACCCAGGCTGGGCTTCCAGTTACCTCACACCTACCTGATGCCCATGAGGTGGAGGGGCTCCCGGAGGGTGAAGGAAACGGCGTGCAGGCGTCCTCGCGAAGCTCCAGCGGCGTGACGGGCAGTCTGCTGGACGGGGACAGCTTCTCCAGTCAGTCCAGCCCAAGGGACAGCGAGACGGGGAATGGATCCTCAACAATACAGGTGCAGAGCATTACACTGGGTTGGGGGGGGGGGCAGCATCCCTGGGACTATATATAAATCACTTTTAAGTGGTCCTACTGACTGTATGCATTGAGATTGAGACAAGACGTGCAGAGGTCAACAGAATAAATGCGCAAGTACAAAAAAAAGGCAAATGATTCATGATATTTCATCTCTAGAGTTTCCAGTTGAGCCACAATGGTCACATGACATTACCCTACATGCAGGGCAGGTGGGGAACCACAGGCATTCAGAACAAGTGCCATTCACAGAACATAGGAAGGAGAACCGGAGGTTTCAATTCACGGTTTGACCCTGAGGACAAACTGGAGGACTGCATTGTCCTGTGACCTAGAAATGTCAATGCTGTATTTATATGCCACATTAATTGTGTTTCTAATGCGGTGCTTGTACTTTAGAGCAGAGGATTAAAATGTAAATAACTTCTGAGGCTTGTTTCTCCCAGTCAAACACTGTTATGGGTTTCTGTTGCTCCTGACTAGTGAGGGCACTAGGCTTGTGGAAAAGAGCAGCTCCCATTTCCCAGAACAGCCAATGAGCGAGCAGAATTGGAGAAGGCATAACTGTGAATGCCTGCTTTTTCAAAGCTTGGTGCTGTAAGATAAAACTGTATTCATGCACCACTGAATGACCAGTTTGGCAGACTACCGAGTTTCTTGTGTGGGAGTGCTTATGCTCATTATACCCACATGTGTGTGTTTGTGTGTCTGCGTTTGTATGTATGTGTGCGTATCCCAGACTGACAGCGGCTCATCTGTGATGGGACCTTCCCTTCACTCCCAGAAGATCGCACGTGCTAAGTGGGAGTTCCTGTTCGGGACGTCGTCTGGCGAGGGTGCAGAGGCGGGACGTAAAGGTAACACTACACAGAAGGTGCTGGGATAAAAGACATCCATTGACCAATGAAAGCCCACCCCCCTCAAAAAATACAAACATTTAATTTCAGCTAGAAAACTTCTATTCTGTGAACAAGGAAAGGAAGTGATACACACAGCCAAATGGATAACTATGAATTTCATATTGTGTAGATCTTTAATTTTTATTTTTAGACTATTCATTTTAATTTATGTCTGTCTATTTAATGTCAGTCCGCTTTTGGTATGAGCTGCTAAATAACTAACATATTTTATTTCCCCATCTCTGCGCCTGAAGATCTCCCAGATGCTGCCACTGCCCCCCCTAGTGGTACCAGCAGTGAGTCACCGACTCCCACCCCCCCTAACTTACTGCCCTTGGCCTCACTGGCCAGCCACGATGTGCAGCACGTCTATGTGGAGCTGGTGACCCCTCCTCCGGCAGAAGCAGGGGCATCATCAAAAACGGGTATCATCCGGCGGACCGTAAAGTACTCGGAGACAGACTTGGATGCAGTTCCGCTGCGCTGCTACCGCGAGACGGACATCGACGAGATGCTGGCTGAGCAGGACGAGGCTGACTCGGCATTCGGCAGCAACCGTAGTGTGATGGGCACCTCCGGTGCTGGCAGCAGCCCCCTCTGGGGGGCGCTCTATGGGCACGTGGATGAGGGGGCGGAGGAGGAGGAGGTTGCAGACTGGGTCAGTGTGAGGATGCAGGGCGACAGGAAGAAGCAGCTGGCCTGTCAAGTAGAGGATGACTTCTTCAGCAACATCTTCATGAGGTGACACTTCCTCATACACAGTAACCATGGGAATTCTGAGCAGCAGGTTGATACTTCCTTACACGTGGTAACCATGGAGATTTGAGTAGCAGGGTGACACTTCCTCATACATAGTAACCATGGAAGATTCTGAGAAGCAGTTTGACACTTCCTAACACGTGGTAACCATGGAGATTTGAGGAGCAGGGTGACACTCACTCCATAAGTGTGAAAGAATGAATGAACAGGCCACCGGACATCAATGAAATGACTCACTCATCTGGTTTCAGAAACCAGCATTTGATTCATTTTCATTAAAAGCTACCTGAGCTTAAAGAAGCAGAATGATAGATATTGACATTTTCATTGACTCGTTCATTTTCATTTCTCTTTCATTTTCTGACTCTGGTCAGAAAATAAAGAAGCAAACAAAATGTGTTAATTAATTAAAATATGCTGATGAATTAACTTTAACATTATATTTAGAGCACCACAAGTAAATATATTTTTCTGAGACTCACAATATTTCTTAAAAGAATGTTTGAAATGATAAACTGCTGCTTGGTATATGTATGTTATATTTTCATAACAATTACATATGGAACCCATCTCAATCCTCTCCTTTCTGTGTCGCCCCCCCCCCAAAGACGGCCACAGGAAGAGCCCCTCGATGGCCCCCCTGCCCTCAGGTCCCCACTGCAGGTGTTGACCCCCCTGCGTGCCTCAGAGGAGGTGGGGCTCGACACCTTCAGTCACCACTTCGAGAGCATCGTGGAGTCGTACCGCGCCAAGGGCACGTCCTACAATAGCCTGGATGGCGCCAGCCAGTCTAGCTCCTGCGAGCCCACGGGCCTGACATTCGACCCGCCCACTCTCATGCCCGACCTGCCGGGTCGATGCTTCCAGAGCGCCCAGCAGATCGTCCAGCTGGCCTTTGCTCCGCTGGCGCACGGCGAGCTCGGGGCCAGCCAGTCGGAGTCCTCGGACGCCACACGGGCACCGTCTAGTGAGCGACTGAGCAGCGAGGATGCCCCGTCGCTAGGCAGCCTGGGCCTGGCCGAGAGCTGGACTGCCAATGGCCCTGTGTACAGGTCAGCACTGACCAATCATGATCTGCGCACATGAGGCTAGCCCAGGGGTGGCCAATCTTAGCCGCAAAGGGCCGGTGTGTATGCGGGTTTTCGTTGCAACTTCCTAATTAGATTACTAATTAGAGGGCTGATTGACTGAAGAGTCCTCACACCTGGGTTTGAACAGCTGACTTACAAATTATTCCAAAAACCTGCATACACACCGGCCCTTTGCGGATAAGATTGGCCACCCCTTGGCTAGCCCATCACGCTTATTAACACCTATTGTTAATAGTCAAAGAGATTAGTAAACTAGTATAAGCTTTACTACTTTGCCAAGTTAATTAGTAAATATCCCTTATTAAAACAAACTGGTGCATATTTAACAGTTTTGTTGCAAATGGCTTATCGTCCTGGTCAGACTATTTTTATAGTACAGTGGTACCTCGGTTCTCGAACTTAATCCGTTCCGGACTCTGGATCGAATCCTAAAAAGTTCAAGTTCTGATCGAATTTTTCCCATAAGAAATAATGGAAAACCAATTAATTGGTT
>JAODLC010000045.1:2298042-2312576 GCA_026781145.1 Hippopotamyrus pictus | reverse complement strand
GAGGCGGGGCGCCATGCCGGCACAGGCAGGAGGCGGGGCGCGATGCCAGCACAGGCAGGAGGCGGGGCGGGATGCCAACACAGGTAGGAGGCGGGGCCGCGATGCCAGCACAGGCAGGAGGCGGGGCCGCGATGCCAGCACAGGCAGGAGGCGGGGCTTGTGGTGGAGGTTCAGGCTTTTCACCTTGACCAGTTTTCTGCAGAAAACCTGCTGATGCCTGATACCATATTTGGGCCTTTGACGCCAAAAAAGCTCAAATTATTTGCATGTTTTAATAAAAGCCTTTTGGTCCTTAGTTGTGATGGACAAAATGATGCCTCATGAACCATTTGCTGTATCTTTTTACCCCACTAGATGACGCTCTAGGTTGCTTTGGGGCATGCTTTGTGCCCATTTTCAACAGAGAGCACCATCTATTGAGGTCAAAATATACAGTAAATAGTTCATGAAGCATCGTTTTTGTCCATCACTAGCACTTAGCTATTAGTGGCTGAATTGAGCAGTATGAGGAGTTTATAGTGCCCCCTGCTGGAGAGAGTGTGTAAGGCCTGCTATACAGAACCTCTCTACTCCCACAACGGGTTACTTGCCATGTCTTTTACCACCATGCTGATTCAACTCATCATGATTTTATGGGTGTTGCTGTCTAATAATGTTAGTACGATGGCGGCGTCCCAGATGTGAAGGATGGGGGGGGCCTGACGGGAAGGGAAAGGCACCTCAGTGATCAGCGTGAAGGCCATTCTGAAGAGGTTCTCCGTCACAGCGAGGTGCAGAGCGGTGCAGCCACCCTTCAGCTCCGCCGTGTTGATCCAGGCCCCTGCCTCCACAAGGGCCCGTAAGCATCGCTCCGCCCCCTTACGCACAGCCAGGTGGAGCGGGAAGAGCCCTGGGGGGTCCGGGGGAGAGCTCAGAAGTCAATACAATTCATTTCTCAGCCGTTACTATGCAATTCCATGCAATACTTTCTCAGAGACATTCTCTTGCTAATTAACTGTTAAGTATTAATTGTTATTAATAATAATTGATACTGTATTGATCCCCATGGTTAAATTCTCTTTAAGCCTCCCACAACTTGCTCTCTGTAGGTGACAGCAAGCTGGCTGTGAAGGGCAGCCACCCGTAGCAGCACCCAGGGAGGTGGGGGTGAAGGGCCTTGCTCAAGGACCTGCAAACATGCCGAGGCTGGATTCGAACCGCCAACCTTCTGATCGCAGGCCCACTGAGGCACGTGGCTAAATGTGTGTATTATGTTGCAATATACCTGCAATTTCCTTCAGGATAAATCGTCTGTCTGGCTGGCTAACTAGCAATCTGGCTACCTATCCTAGCAAACAGGCTGGAATTGCAGACCTGCAAAGTTACAGACCACAGATTCCAAGTGTTTATGTCTGCAACATCTAAGCGCAGGTAGTGGCCAGGAAACCTGCCGCCTACGATAAACAGCCATGACTATGAGCTGTATGAGCTACCTTGCACTGCATCTACTGGCACCTCCCTCACATGGAAACTATGACTGATGATGCCCTGCTATGAGAGGAACCCTTAGTCCCTGGGGTGGCTGTGTAGGCGTGCGGATATTCTGCACTGATACTGCATGAGTCTCCATGTCTGTGACGTATATCACCTGCTGGTGATGCGCATGTAACGTACCGTTGTGGTCGGGCACGTTGAGCAGGTGGGCGTGCCGCTCCCCCAGGGGGGCCAGCACCGTACGTAGCATGGTCTCGTCCCCCAAGGCCGCGGCCAGATGCACCGCCGTCCGCCCGTCCCGATCCAGGAAGCTGGGGTCAGCTCCTGCCCCCAGCAGAAAGCCCGTCACCTTGGACTGCCCCGTGATCACCGCCAGGTGCAGAGGCGTCTGCGGAGAGGCATCATTACTCCACTCCAGTTTTGAGGGAGGGGGGTGTGTCTGTACACTGCTGTGCATGCTGGGCTCTCAGCCCACTGCTCTCCAAGGCACCCACTATGGTATTTTTCACAGTGTCACAAGTTCTCTCAACGCAGTCCTAGGAGACCCCCAGACTGGGGTGGCGGGGGGCAGTTCACATTTTTTCCTCCCTCCCAGCTCCCAGCACAACTGAACCAAATAATCAACCAATCACTGAATACCAGGTACATGCGTGTTGGAAGCTGGGAGGGAGCAAAAATGTGAACTGTTTGGGGATCCCCAAGGCCCGGGTTTGGGCTGGGTGTCTGGTTCCTGTTACCTGCTGCAGGTGGTTACGTGTGTCCAGGATCTTCTGCTGGTTCATGCTGATGATGGTGCGGACCAGTTGCTCCACCACGGACGTCTGCTGGTTGATGATGGCCAGGTGCAGAGGTCTGGGGGTGGCACAGAGGCACAAGCGAGCTTCAGGGTGGGAAACTCATCCTGAGGATCTGCACAGGGCCCTGGCTGAGGCGAACGGAGCGACTCACGTGTCACCATTTTCATCCTGGGCTGCACAGAGGTGCCTCTGCACGGCCAGTAGAAGGCGTACGTCTCCGGTGCGGCAGTAGTCCAGAAGGGCTCTTGCCATCTGCTGGGACATCGGGGAAGTCCTGCCTTGGACTGTGGCGGCTGGAGACAGGAGGGCTCACAGTCAGCCACACTCATACATGCGCAAGGTCCATTCATTGGCCCAGTCATTAAGCCACACCCCTGTCATGCTTCTTACCAACATGCAGGAGGCGCTGTTGCAGTGGTGTCCCCTGACCCCGCAGTTGGTTTCCCGGGGCCGCATCCTGTGGCTCTGACGAATCAGACATCTGAGCTCCAACCCCCCCGAATCGGCCATCCCCGCCCAACTGGCCAAAGCCGCCACCCATGGCAGGCTCGAACTGGAAGCAGGAACCACCTGGCAGGGAATGAGGGTAGGTGGGCGGGATGGGGAAACACTTCAGCTGCAGAAGCCCCACCAGTAGGCGGCACCAAGTAGGGCACCTCCTGGTCCTTAATCCTCACCTCCTCCTGCTCCTCCTCCGCTGCCTCCAAGTCCTCCTGCACCCCCCAGCCCGCCATTATCCCCAAATGGCCCCCTCCAGTGGTCGTACATGTCAGGCAGAGGCTTCTGCTTCTTACGCTTCACCTCCTCCTTGTCTGACGGTCCAGAAGGAGACAGAGTGACAGCTGAGCTTCATGGCGACAATGTTCATTTCACCTCCACCACGCAGCCACCCCCCCCTTCACATTCTCCCTCCCCTTATCATTGCCATGGTAACACAGGGCCACCCGGCCTCACCTTCATTGTGTGGCACATAGGTGAACTGCTTGGGCTCGCTGCAGTCACCACCTTTTTTGCGTTTCAGCTGCAGGAAGACGGTGACGGGCCGCTTGATCTCTGTGGTGTGGTACTGGGGGGTCTTAAACACAATGGCGTACTGTGGAGGAGTGAGGTAGCCATGTCACCACCAGGTGGTTTAGGTACATAGACAGACAGCACAAATGAACACACAGAGGCACATACAGGAACTGGACCTGACCTGCTTGTGGACGTCAGTGGGAGAGAAGTCACCCAGCGCTTCCCAGCTTCCATCTTCGTCCTCGAAAAAGCGAATCTCAATATCATCTGGAGTGGAACAGACGAGACGGTCCATAAACATGCACAGACACAAAAGAGGCTCAGGTCTGCCCCGTGGAAGCCAGGACAGCAGCTCCTATTGGCTGAGATCGGTGAGCAATGGGCCAATCGACGGTACTGCTGGGTCTAGCCAACTCACCTTTCTGCACCTTGTCACACAGCAGAAAGACCTCATCCCCCCCAAGCACGGAGCCACATGTCTTATCCATGCGAGAGATCTTCAGGTTGGAAGCATTGGGTGACTCTGTGGGGGGAAGGGAATCCTGTTTCAGGTTTAACGTGTCGATTTACCTTCATGTAAAGATACACCAATTTCTGCTCTGTTTTCCCATCATCTGTCGGTGAGACCCTACAGTCTGTTGGACGGTGTACGGCGTGGTGCGGGGTGGGGCATTGTGGGGGGCACTCACTACTGTCGTAGATGGGGTTGGAGATGACCGGCTTCAGGGCCAGCGTGTACTCGCCCTGGCTGTCCTGCAGATAGGCCGTGAACTTGAGCCTCACCACGTTGAGATCCATGGAGACGCTCAGCTCCTTAGCTTCTTTGACAATGGCCTGCTCCTCTGACTCTGCGTGGACACTCACAGGACGTCAGAGCCCGGCTGGGTGAGTGGGGGCGTGACATGCAGGGGGCACGGCCAGCGGTGGCCTAGCGCTCATACCGGTGAGGTGGCCCCGGCCTCCTGTTTGCTTCATCCTCTCCTCCTTCAGCCTCCGGGTCAGCACGTCCACCACCCCCCGCCTGGTGACGTGAAGGATGCCCAGGTTGTTGAACCTGGACAAGAAGAGGAGGGTGAGACGATCATGGAGGGAGAAGGGGAAAAGAGGGATGCGGAGAGGGATAATGACTGAACGTGTGGTGCATGGAAGTTAAATGACACAGCGGAGACACACAGATCGACACAGAGAGCTGCAGATGCAGACATTTCTGCTGACTCAGCGCTTACTGTGCCATCAGGTCCGTGGGGCCCACGATGACATTGCAGCTGCCACCGTCGTTACAGTGCTTCCCCACCAGGCTGTGGGCGTGGATGCGTGGGGGGTCTGTGTGCGTCACCAACTGCACCTCCACCTTGGCACGGCCTATGTGGTTACCCACCTGGATGGAGACCAAAGAGGTTAATCCATATGGAACTTACAGAGAAAGTCACTGTCACAAGCAAGCAAACACATTAGGGGCGGGGTCTCACATGAATACAAACACACTGGGGGCGCTACTCACATTAATACAAACACATTAGGGGTGGGGACTCACATGAAAACAAACACACTGGGGGCGGGGACTCACATGAATACAAACACATTAGGGGTGGGGACTCACATAATTACAAACACACTGGGGGTGGGGACTCACATGAAAACAAACACACCGGGGGCGGGGACTCACATGAATACAAACACATTAGAGGTTGGGACCATATGAGGTTGAGGTAGGCTCACCCTCACTGTGGGATATGTCTTCTTCTTCTTCTCACTGGAAGCCCCTGGCAGACCCCCATGGGATGGTCCCTCACACTCGTACCGAAATCGGAATCCCCTCTGCACACAACAGTTTCGTGTCATAAGTAAAGCGGGGCCGCTAACACCTCAGACGCTAAACTTGTTAGCACTTAGAGCAATCGCTTATTTGTCCTTCTGCTCTTTTAAAAACACACTCGTGACAATCTCTGGCATTTGACAGCTATTGTATCTCAACATTTCGGTTTGTCCGGTGTGTCCTGGGGTGATCCGATGTGGCCACTGGGATATTACGGGAGCACACACCTGCTTGGGCTCCTCGATGATCTGCAGGTACGGTCCATGGGCTGCAACGAACAGGCAGCTGATCGTTATTATCTGCGGAGCATTGCTTAGCCTGTTCCAGTGAACCTCATAATTCACAGACATGTAATGCAGAGTTAGTTACCTGTCTCCAGAAAGGGCTCGACCGTCATACTGGCCGGAGACATGGGCTGGTACATCAAGTCAGGCATGTTGGTCATCAGGATCTGCAGGAGATAACAGCTTTACGATTATGAAGAAGTGTCACCCATCTGTAACCAAAGGCAGTCCCAGGGATTTAACATAAATCCATCCATCCACAATCCATCCATCAAGCATACCTTATCAGCTTAGCTATAGTTTATCAAACAGTTAAGACAAGTGAAGACAACTATATATTGTTTTACAGAAATAGCAATAAGACAGTGGTTAGATAGAAAACATGCTGAATATAAGCAATTTAAATAATTTAAAGTTGAGGGGAGGGGATGTGTTCTTTCCGGTCTCCGAATGATCTTGCGTGACATTAACCCCGGAATATTCCGGCAGCCTAGCTGTTCGGTACATTTTCACTTTCACTTTCTCTTTTCATGTCTTCATATATAATAGGCAAAAAAAAAAAAAAAAAAAAAACAAATGAAACCGCCTCCCCGTCCCCCGAGTCTTACCTCATTGTCCATCACATTTAAGTTAAATGACAGTCCGTCCATGTTGGGAGAAGAAAAGGTTGAATTAGCGCATCACGTCTTCACAGTGCGGGTATAAGCGCCAGGTCCTGCAGCGGCTGCTCGGAAAGCCTGTCCGCTCACACACAGACCGCTGCAGGTTCCTCTCTCAGCAGTCAAGCTCACGGCTGCCGGCAGATTTAAAGCTTCCTCACAGCTGGGTGTGTTAGATGCGTCCGAGTGCGGCCGCAACGGTTACGTCAGCCACCCCTCCCGGAGCTTCCGGTCACACGTCCCGACCCCCTAGCCGAGCGGCCTGTCGCTAACTGCTCGTCACGGATCCCAAAGCCATCTGCGGGACGGAGAGGGAGCGACACGGCGTTAAGGCGGTGGAGTCCCCCCCCAGAGGCGCAGAGGCGGAGCTTTCGCTGAGCGCTGCTCGTTCTAATGCGGCACTTTCCAGGAAGCGGGCCAAAGGAGGAAGCCAGAGAGGAAAGTCCCAAGAATACCAGCCACTATGATGAGCACGCGCGTGCACGCGCGCGGGCACATAGGCACTCACACATAAGCGCGTGCAAGTCCCAGCAAGTACACACAGGCACGCATTCGTAGCAGAGTGAGCACAGGTACACAAGCAGACAAAGATCGCACACAAAGGAATGTGAAGACAGGAACTCACACAGCCAGCTCTCCTCTACATGCCATGTGGCCTGTATCCTGGATGCCCTGCCCAGTCTCCCCCTGCTCCAGAAATCGCTGCACATCCCTCACTACAGTGACACCCCCCTTTATAGAGAGAGAGGGGACAGCAGTAATGGTGCAAACCAGAGCGTCTGGCTGGTTGATTACCCAGTAGTGGGTCCCTCATACTTTCATATCCATTCATTCTTTGGAGTCTCCAAAGTACAGATCCCAGCTCTGGATTACAAAATTACAAAACTAATTGAACAGATTCTGTGCTCCAGGCTCCATCTGCAGGCCTTTAGTTTTTGAGCCTGTAGTCACCTGCTGAGACCCTGTGTGCTCGATCTGATTGGTAACCTGGGTCCCGAGGCCTCCTATAGCGTTACAGCGGTCAGCAGCTCACGGTCACCGGCTCCCCGGCGAGCCTGATTGGCCGTTCATGAGGAGCAAAGGCATGTGGCCAGACAGACACACGACCTTCAGAAACACGACCTTCAGAAACACGCTGTATGCAGAAGTGGGGTTTGGCATCAGGAGGAGGTAAGGATAACATCAGACATCTTACAATTTAAGGACTATATTTCTGATGCCAGGATCATGTGACTTTCTGGTGGTCTTATTTTCAAAAGCTGTCTTTTGAAGGTTTTTTAAACATGAAAAATACTCCTGTACTATATTTTACTTCAAGATACGAGTCCTTTCTCGTGAGTCTTTGGTGCTTTAAATCCCAAGAAATACTCTAGGCAGGTCACTGGAAAATGTATGACATCACCAAACACCACACGCCTTTGCTGTAATCCACAAGACTGTAACTAAACCGTAAAAAACCTATTATGATTCCCATAGTAGCAGCTACCAGAGAGTTGGGTACAGAGAAATGTAAAGGGCTCTCATTCAGCCTGAGAGCATAGGAGGAGCTCGTCAAGAAAGACTCCTAGACAGATTTTTGGGGTTATCTGCATCTCTAAAATTACTTAGGGTGAGTTCCTACCTCCTAGTTAGGACCGAGTCATGGTCCTGAGCCTCTGCTTTAAATAGCGTCAGATGGGAAGTGAACATTTCAATATGGTAGCTCTGTCTCCAGCCAGTTGTTGGTGGGCTGATAGGAGCATTTCCCTTCTGGGAAGTATGCCGATTGCTTGGTATATGTGGGCCAGTTAAAGGAAGGCAGTTTCATGTGATTTCTTATATATTCTTGCAGTTTCCTACCTTACTGGGGCAAAATTCCCTCCAGGGATGGGGTTTTGGGAGGGGGGTGGCAAGACTTCGTAGATGAAAAGAAAACTCCTCCCACCCACACTAGAAAGTGCATCTTCCTGTCACTTGAGAGACTTTTCATACAGACTAGCTGGTGACACTGGTCTCTCGGGGCAGCTGGCATATAAATACATCACTGTCGTCATGAACCTGAGCTGTGCATTTGTCGCTGACACAGTGTGTATGTCACTGGCGACCTGACTGGGCCACTGCTTGCCTCTCGCCAGTCTGTATATCCTTCGCAGTTATCTGTGTTATGGAAATCACAGAACAGTCCTTGGCATTGACCAAATCCCAAGAGCACGTAAGTTGGGCTTGAGGAGTTAAGTTTCCTCAAGATGTGCAATATTTCCATGGAAAGACATGGAGAAACAAGCAGGTCGATAATTACAAAACAAAAAAACAAAAAAACAAATCAATGATTCAATTAACTGATACGGCACATTAGAAAACTTTTTGGCCTGGACTGTAAAATCCTGCACCACAGATGAGAGGGATTCCTGGAGCCACCAAATAAGAGGATTATTTTTTAACTTAATTCTCAAGGGTGAGAACCCATGAAGTGTGGCAGTGTTGGTGTGGGGAGCTGAGAGTGTGGGAGGCAGAGAGAAGCGACGGTAAAAACGGAGAGGCTGCAACGGAAAAAAGCCGTTATCGTAACGAGGAAGAACGCTCAACCTGACTCAGATACGGAAGCCAGCGTTTTTCGTAAGGATTTTTAATAATGCAAATGTAACGTTTTTTTTATGGGGTCGAGCTGTTTCTGTAGCTATACAGTAAATGCAGTAATGCAGCCTGACTCATGGCTATACGATACTGTCTGTATTATTTCTTCTAAAATTAAACAGGGTGACCAGATAATTCAGGTCAGGACGGACATGATTCACAATTTCAATGAAAAGGACCTAGATTTCATTTAAGCACTGAGTTCCTGTTGTGTGCTGATTGATCAGTCTCCTTTAATCATGCATGTTTCACAAATGTTAATGTGAAACAGCTGGATGAGTCTTTCAATAAAGGAAACAAACCAGTCAAAACACAAGAACCAAACTACTTAGCCAAGTACAGGAGCCTTAGGGTTTTAAAGTAAAACCTGAAATAGTTGAATGTGTCCTCCATGACTTGGCTTATCTGCTTGCCCTAAATGAAACCTACTTTAAGATCTCAGTTAAACCTGTTTCAAAAACACTCTGAATACAGCACAGAGACAGAAGTCCGGTCCTGCAGCATGTGGAACGGAGCCAGTCACATTAATATCTCTGCGGCTGCGCGAGATTTCAGCTAGATTTTGTAACCGAACAGCTTAAGTTGAGTTTCTTTGAGATTAAGACGTTTAAGTTCTACATGTATTTGTGTGTTGTTTTCCCAGATGCACAACGGAGCATATGAGAGATCCAGCCTCGGTGCTATTTATGTGACTCACCTGTATTTTCCTACGGGGGGGGGGGTTTAAAAACAAACTGGGCCGCGTAGACGTTTCGTAAAATGAAAACGGAATAGTTCTTTGAAATTTAGTACTATTTCTATTTCATTGAGCTGGTAAACATTTGTTTTGTGGACTATTCTGCTGGGGATCATGCCAGTAATTAAAACGAGAGCATAGGAGGCATCAAGGTATTGGGGTCAGTAACACGGGTATGTGGACGAACCAGATCTGGTACCGCAGACTCTGCCGCAGAAGCTAACATCTGCTGTCACAACCCTGACTCCTCTTTCTGATGGGTGTTTAGGTGAGTGAAACCGGGAAATCCCTGGCACAGGGGAATTCCATAAAATCAAACATAAAAAAATGAAAAGACTGGTGTGAATGATAACAGGGAGACATCTATGAGGCAGCGTGAGATTTGAAATTAATATCACAAATCTTAACGGTTGTTTGGCCAGCAAACAAATGCTCAATAAACTCATTAAGAAGGCTGCATCTATTCTGGGAATCCACCTTGATTCCTTTGAAATAACTGCCAAAAAGGGAACACTCAAGAGCATTTGTTCCATACTGTGTACACTAGTGTAGTTTGTATTTAATTTGTGATATTGTTGCCCTGGTGTCTGAAAGCCACTCTGTGGATCGTCACCCCGCTGTGACAACATGCTTATTTTGCTGTATTTTAAAAGGCAGGTTATGCCATTTTGTTCTTTTAAATAGATCCTTTAGTCCTTATTGTCATTTAAAACTAGAAAATATGCATCCATCCTCCATAACCATTTGTAGGTTCATGGTGGGCCTGGATCCAACCAAATATATCACAGGG
Source organism: Hippopotamyrus pictus (assembly GCA_026781145.1). Classification (NCBI taxonomy): domain Eukaryota; kingdom Metazoa; phylum Chordata; class Actinopteri; order Osteoglossiformes; family Mormyridae; genus Hippopotamyrus; species Hippopotamyrus pictus. Next base: position 2,302,394 of record JAODLC010000045.1, on the reverse strand, counting down.
AACACCCACTAAGGGCCCCATACACACAAAGTTCCACTCTAAGCCCCGGAGGTGTGAGGCCACAGTGCCACACTCTAAGCCTCCGTGCTGCCCTCTTCAGACCGTTGTTATTTATCAGCATGAACGTACCACCATACTGTGGCTCCGAAGCTGAACTCAGATGTCAGCATTTAAATCTGAAATAAAATCACCACTATTAATTGATTGTATGCAGCGTTACAATAGAGGCAAATTGTTGATCTATGAAATGCTTTAAAAACATCTACACAGTCTATCAGCCCAAGAGAAAACTACATGTTTATACCACAGCTCATATTTTTGCATCAGTGTGAATTTGAATTCTTGACTCACAGAGGGATATTAAACACCTGGCTTCTGACTAAAACTTTGGTTAGTGTCACTCATTACCATCTGCTCTGCATTTGGATCCTGGAATCCAGTGAGGCTCTATTACAGTTATAAATCACAGTTATTACATGGTCACTGGTGTGAGGTTTTCATTTAATGCATCCAAAGACCATATTTATGCATATCGCATGAACAAGCCTGTCATGTCCTCACCCTATGCCTAGAAATTCTGTCCATTAAAGTATCGAATAGAACCGGTGACGAAGGGCAGCCCTGGGGCAGTCCAATGCCCACCGAGAATGAGTCTGACTTACTGCTGCCTATGTGAACCAAACTCTCGCTCCATTTATACAAGGACCTGATGGCCCACAACAACGGGCCCCTTACCCCGTACTCCTGAAGGCCCCCCCCCAACGCAAACCCACTCCAGGGACACGATCGTATGCTGGTCCAGTTCTCCATGTGCCTAAGGCCAGATATGGACACCAGTGATCGGGCCACCAATGCCCTTGCCTTCAACTGCCACATGATATATATGGCTCCACGGCCCCTCCTGCAGGGGTTGGGCCCACTGGTGTGTGGACCCATGTAACCCATTTGGGCTTTCCCCGGCTGGGCCCCAAGGGTAGATACCCAGTCACCAGGCGTTCACCCATGAGCTCCCCCCCAGAGCTGGCTCCAGGGCGGGTCTCTGGTCTCCCCAATCTGGGCAGGGTCACACAGTCCTTTATGGTATTCTTCATGGGCGTCTTTGTGAAGTCTACTTAGTCTGGCCGCTCACCTAGGACCAAATTGCCCCTGACATCATAGCTCCTAAACCATTTCCTAAAAATTCCAAAAATGTTCAGGTAGGTGAGGTTGGGCTGATGAATTGACAGCTGTCTGGGGGTGGAAGGGAGGGGTCACCTTCAACCTGATAAAGATCGAGTCACATTTTAGTCAAAATCTGTTTGGATGGGCAAAATTAATCTAGCCCCTAAGAAGACAGAGAGATACTAGTTTGTAAGAGGAAAAGAAGTGATATAATCCATTTAAGCGTTTCGTTCGGTTAGCTGTTGCCTAATTTGCACAAGATGAATGACATAATAAACAATAAAGGCTCGTTTGGCTTGTAAAAATGCACTTCCTGTTCTAGTTTAATCATGGAGCCCTGGAGGTTTTATGTAATGTACTGTGCATTGTGTTTGTCAGGAATCGCTGCCTGTGTTTGCCTAGATCTGTCTGAAAGAGGAAGGTGGCTTTAGGCTTTTGATTCTGTGCACCGTATAAGTGTCCTTCGCTGTCCTATGGTGGCAGCCGGCAGGCATCCAGCAGGGCTAGTACTGTACTAGCAATTCCAAAGGGTTAGTACTGTACTAGCAATTCCAAAGGGTTAGTACTGTACTAGCAATTCCAAAGGGTTTGTACTGTACTAGCAGTTCCAAAAATGTTGCCGCTGGTTCCACTGAAGCTGGGGATGGATGGATAGCAGAAGATTCTACTGAGAAAGAATTTCTCTTTAAAAAAATCTGAAAAAATGAATGTGAAATGGATCATTTTGGGACTGTGAACTTAAAAACTGCGAACTTTGAGCATGAACCAATTCATTTTAATCTGTGTGAGCTGAACTTTGAGCTTTTGTTAATTGTGAACTAGCGTTGCGCCCGTTGATGGGCAGTGTGTGGTTTAGTGGCATAAGCTTCTGTGCTTGTGGTCAGAATTTTGCTGGCTTGAGCTCCTGCTTTAGCAGAAAAACCACATCTATGTATAAAATATACAATTACAGAACATAACTCAAACATGTTCTTCAAAAACAATTTATAAATGAGGGAAATTAACTGTCTGAATTCCTTCACTAAGCCATTTTAAACCTTAAAAGGAGGGAGAAATATATAGTCTCGCAGGCAGTGTTGGGCATGCAGTGTAAATGTGTTATCAAAACATTTTGCTTAACATATGATTGTTCCTCCTGGAGCCCTAATTATTGCACAATACCTGCAATGTATGTGACTTTCTGAAGACGTACAATAACAGTAAAAGAAAACATCCAGTTCCCGCTCCTGCCAGTAGGTGTCGCCATGCCCTTATGTTTGGCTTGGAATGCAATATTAACTTAGTAAAAACAGATATTCCACTAATGAAAAGTGCTTTGAGTACTATTTGAGCAAATATTTTTCCTTTTTATCTTAATAATAATTAGTGTTACATATAGATATTAATTTGACGCTCTGTTCTGGCTTCTGACTACGTCACCAGTTACAGTCTGCTTCGTATTTTGGATTCCCAGGTCGTGTGAAGCTCTCTTACACTTATAAATAAATTATTACAGGGTCACTGGTGTGAGGATTCTGTTTAATGCACCAGAAGCATATTCCTGCAATGCACACGAACAAGCGTGTCATGTTCTAACCCTGTAAGTAAAAAAAATATTTCTGGGGAATCTGCAAAATTCCACCAGGTGCTCGCCCACGAGCTCCCCCTCCCCAGGCCTGGCTCCAGGGCGGGACCCTGGTTTCCCCAATCCTTTATGGTATTCTTCATGGGGGTCTCTGTGAAGTCTACTTCTTCTGGCCGCTCACCTAGGACCAATATGCCTTGGGAAACACTATTGGGGCAATAGCCCCCGACATCATAGCTCCTGTATTTTTAAAACATTTCTGGGAAATCAGACAAATGATATGGACTGAAAAGTTTGTTGGGGTGAATATTAGGGGTCAGTTAGGCATTGTGAGACCCTAGACATTCAAGAATGTCCCTACTCTGACTCAAAAACCAACCGTGGTGAAGAAAGAAACCTACACAAACAGCAGTAGCGTGGATCAGAAGCACAAGTTTAATATGTCGTGGACAAAAACCGAGTCTGAAACAACCACTTGGAATCATACTTGGGGTTTGAACTCCACTGTGTCTTTTGAATTTGAATTTGTAAAAACTGAAGTCTCAATGTCATACTCAGGATCGTACGGCACCAGCTCCACAAAGCAGAAATCCATCACTATGGGGGAAGAGACGGAGGTCACCATCCCACCCCGTAAAAAGGTAACAGCTACTTTAATAGTCAGCAAGCAGGAAGATTCTGACATCCCATTTACTGCAAAAATCAAGAAGATCAAGGGCAATGGAGAGGTGCTGGAGTTCATGGAACAGGGCACATGGAAGGGGGTGATTTATGAAAATGTGTATGTTGACATCAAGGAGGAGGATCTGTGAGTGAAGTGGAGCAGTGATACTTAATAAGCCACATGCTTTCTTCTAATTATCCACAAATAAACGAAAGGAAGAAATGAATATTAGTTTATCGTCAGGAAGAATTATACCATGGATTCAATGTCCCAGCCCCTGTAACAACAAAAGCAGGACCAGCGGAAAGATAATCCTCCTGTAATGAACTAGATGAGTTACCCTGATGTATATACAGTCCTCTCTGGCTATGTGTCTTATATCACTTACTTCAATTTTGTAAAATTTCCGCTTTTAATCAGACTCAATTATGTGTTTTTTTTTGTTGTTCCTGCATAATTCACTTGTCAAACAGCAGCATCTAGTGGATCGCAGAAGTTATAGCAGGCAGCCTGGATGAATTACAGTAAATGTGGTAGACACTTGTTACAAATGTAAGTTAGTATGAATTTCGGTGTTAACCAAAAGTAAGCTAACTAATGAACGGACATTATGCGCATATTAAATCTATGGTTTACAAATATGTTTTCACTGTGTATGTGGGAAGTATATCAAATATAATTTTTGTTATATTTTATTTAATTTATCCAAAACTTTTACCTAAAACTGCTTACAGTAGAGGGAATGGTTACATGTTGGCTCCCTGGTATTCGAACCCATGGCTTTTGCATTATAAACTAAATATTTAAATCTTTTTAGTATTTCTGTTGGTGGTGAAGAAAAAAAATACATTCATTTTCTGATTGCCCAGTAATTATGAATTATGTCGTACAGTGGTGGAATGTAACAAAGTATTTGTACTTCGTTACTGTACTTAAGTACATTTTTACGTATCTGTACTTTAC
>JAODLC010000045.1:2263786-2277669 GCA_026781145.1 Hippopotamyrus pictus | reverse complement strand
ATTTTTCTCGCATGACTTAATGGTCGTATTTGGCTTACTCCTTAGTACTATTTAGCCTAAATAATAGGCTATTTTTTGACATATCGGAACAGAAGTAATTCTGATCTAATTTATGCAAAACAGGGAGTGCTACTGAAGGACATGGTGAACTAATCTTTTAGGTGAACTGTATCAAATGATCTGTGTCCTGAAGAAGAATCATTTCTCCACTCACTACTTAGTGTATTACACCATGTGCTACTTTGCTCTAAGTCTGTATCACACCATATGCCAGGGGCTCGTAGATGAGATCCTATTAGGTGTATATATGACATTACCCCTCCCCTCCTACTCAACATTACCCCTCCCACTCAACATTACCCCTCCTATTTCACATTACCCTCCTACTCCACATTGGCCCTCCCACTTGACATTACCCCTCCTACTCCACTTTGGCCCTCCCACTTGACATTACCCCGTCTACACGACATTGGCCCTCCCGCTTGACATTACCCCTCCTGCTCGACATTGGCCCTACTACTCGACATTACCGCTCCCTCTCGACATTGGCCCTCCCACTTGACATTACCCCTTCTACTCCACATTGGCCCTCGCACTCGACATTACCCCTCATACTCCACATTGGCCCTCCCACTCGACATTACCCCTCCTACTCCACATTGGCTCTCCCACTCGACATTGGCCCTCCCACCTGACATTAGCCTTCCTACTCCACATTGGCTCTCCCACTCGACTTTGGCCCTCCCACCTGACATTACCCTTCCTACTCCACATTGGCCCTCCCACCTGACATTACCCTTCCTACTCCACATTGGCCCTCCCACTCGACATTACCCCTCCTACTCCACACTGGCCCTCCCACTTGACATTACCCCTCCTACTCCACATTGGCTCTCCCACTCGACATTACCCCTCCTACTCCACATTGGCTCTCCCACTCGACATTGGCCCTCACACTCAACATTCCAGTATTTAATCTAAGTCTGTGTTTTAATAGTTTTGTAGCACAGAGGTTCGGACCTGAAAGACTGGTCTTCATGGCTACCTATTTGTTCCTGACCTTTACTATTTTTTTCCCCATATTTTTTCCTCAATTTTACCATATACTCTAAGTATGTAAGAAGATTTTGGAGAGAATAATTCTAAAAATAAATACATTGTGTCAGGCAGAATTTGACTCAGGAGCATAGCAGATGATGTTTTTGCTTCTCCTTCAGGGTCTTAGGGGAGCCTGGAGATCATCCTGGGCCCAAGGCTGTAGTATTCCCTGTACGGGATGTCAGCCTTTCGCACACACATACACACACACACACACTGTGCAGATTACAGATGGAAATTAGCCTAACTGCAACCCACACAACATGGGGAGAACATGCGAACTCCACAGGCATATAGGAGGAGCAGTGCCTCACAACGAGGCACCAGCCCACGCTCTCTCTTTTTGTACTTTACAGTATCTTCATTTACAATTGCCATGCCACTCTTGTAGTAGATATTTACTTTTTAGCAGTATTTCCCAGTCCGGTCCTCAGGGCCCACAAACCGTCCACATTTTTGGGAGCTGGGAGGGAGCAAAAATGTGGGCTGTCTGGCAGGGAGCTGGGAGGGAGCAAAAACATGGACTGACTGTGGGTCCCTATGGGCTGGATTGGGAAACGCTGCTTTGTAGCATTCCATTTTAGTGTTCTTGCTACTATCACGGCTATGTAGTTGACGGTTGGTTGTTAATTGCCATGTTTGCTTTGACCAACAGGTGTGTTATGGGTGGAACCTCTGCCTTCTGCTGAACATAGACCCTGAGGCAGATTGGTCAGTAAAATATTAGCTCTGATTAGCTTTGATTTCAAAACTATGCCAGCAATATTAGCTGTAGATAAAAGGTAGAAGCTTCTTCACTGTTATTCACCATTGCTCATGTCAGAAAGTGTTTGGGTTACTATGAAAAGAAAAATTCTGTTTAATAAAGGCCACCAGAATATTACAGGTTTTGCAGGATTACTTTGAACATGTGATAACCGGTCTTTGTTTCTATTTTATTTGCTTTCATTATACAATAATAATAATTATTAATTTAATGGTTTACAGTGTTAAGATGGAATCCATGTTTATTTCTAATCAGCTGCTGTGTCAGGTACATATTCCATCTCAAGTTGATAAGTAATCCATAAGACCAGGAACCTGCTGATGGACATAAAATAGCTTTTTTTTCTTCAAGTGGCAGCGAAAAGGGGGAAAATTTGGAACATTTTGTGTTGATGTTTTATCCTGTTTGGTCATTCTGGCTCAACTTAACAAGTATTTCGTATCGTCCACGCTCAAGCATCTAAGAATTGTAGCTGTAATAGTAAAAACATATTTCGGATATCTTATTTAATTGCAATTTAGCATGTTCTTTATTGCTTCCTTTGTTGCCTCTTTGTTTGGCTTATTTTGTTTCTATTTCCTGTTTCTTTGTGCTCTAATTGTAACTTTTATAAACTGAATAATAATAATTGTTGAATTGAATAATTCCACCTCCAGTATACTACAGAAATGTGTGGACTATACAAAGGTAACATGCAGTGCACTGAGTGATTGTTGAGCTTCCATTGTTTAAATTAAATATTTAATAAAGTAAGATTTCTGAAATATGTTCTTACTTTTTCAGGTGCCTAGGTGTTACCAGTCACAGGCATCTGAAAATGGCCGACCAAGCAGTTTTGCAAACAATGGAAAAATCTCATTAAAGTTAAAGCCAGTGTACTGTAACTCCTAAACTATATGAGCTAGGTCAGAGAAATTTTGGTTTTTCATATTGGCCCAGGGGCAAAGAAAGTGCCACAAAATGGCTCAATTCTGAGATGGTCGAGCATGGACCATTTGTTGAGTTGACCCTGTTATATGAGGTATTTTGCAGAAAAATTTCAGATTATATATATCAAAATACTGGCGAACACAGTAGCTTTTGTAATATCTGGCAAATCATCTTCCTTTATCAGGGAGCTACATTTGTTTGAAACTTTTGTGGTTCTTTATTTGGAATTTAAAGTCTTTTAACACGAAGAGTTGGTACTTGCTGTGTCTGTCATAGCCTTTTATTAAAAAGCTGTCATTGTACCTGTATGATCGTAATTTGCTTGTTTTGGGAAAAGGTGTCCGTTAAATACGTAATGTAGATGGTTCAGACCAGATATAGATATATATGTCATTCAGAGTATTTTGCCAGTCTTCTCAGGCTTGCTAGGAGTTCTTGGAGTATCGTGATGTGTTCAGGGTTGCTGTGTGAGAGGTTGTGGGGTCACCATGGCATGTATGGAGTCGAGGTCAAGTGATGCCAACACCAACCATGGATTCCTGCAAACATATGGTCAGATCTCCACACTCGATAAGATCTACATGCTAGACTGATGTCGCTGAATGAAACCCCCAACTCTCACCAACCTCCATCACACTACCAACAGCTCCAAAAGCAGCCCAGTGTTCTCTAACAACACAAACATGTCACTGACTATCTATACCAGGGCTGCCCAATCCTGCTCCTGGAGAGCTGTCACCCTGCAGAGCTTAGGTACAGCCTTAATTTAACACACTTGATACAGACAATCAGGCACTTCAGTTGTATCTCAGTATGAGAACCAGCTTAACTTCAACATACCTGACTCTAATACTGAGATATAACTGAAGGGCCTGATTATCTGTATCAGGTGTGTTAAATTAGGGCTATACCTAAGCTCTGCAGGGTGATAGCTCCCCAGGACCAGGATTGGGCAGCCCTGATCTATACTCTTTGCAACAAAAATATGTCAGTGACTACCTACAGTATATTCTGTGCACTGGTCTTTTTTCTATGATAGGGGAGAGGGAGAAGAGAGGAAGTGGAAAAACAAGCTTAATTTATAATCCCTTGACACAACCCTCACCCCTCCGTGCCATGGGTGTTGTCTGTGTGAGCCAATCACAGCACAGACCCAACCCTCCAGTTGCTATGCCTTCTGCGAAACCTGGGGGGGAGTTAGGGAGGGGGACTGAGGATAAGATCACATGGCTGACAAAGAAGCCCCAGCACCAGATCATGCAGCATAGTCTTCATCTTCATCTTCTGTAAGGCATGCAGAGCTCCTTCCTCCCACATGGGCTGTGGGTAACAGTGAAATAAAGACTCCAGACTTAGGGAGGAGGAACACACCTCCAGGGTTGGGGGTTTGTGGCTGTGGAGCCCCTCCTCATAATGTGTAGATTTCCTGCTGCAGTCCAAAGGCATACTGTTATGCTAATTGATGTCTCTAAATCACCCATAGCATATGACCGCACGGGCCCCGCTGGTGGACTGGTATCTCACCCAGTGTGTAGCCCAACATCGTCCCCTTTGCTGCCAGGGATAGGCTCCAGGCCGCCATAACCGAGATCAGGAAATGTGGCTGGAAGATGGATGGATGTTCTTGAGATTATTGCCTATGAATTTGACCAGTCAGTCATATCGAAACAATTTCAATGCTCATCTGAGGATTTACCAAAGACTGGTAAGGAGTAACCTTTTTCTAACTGTCACCTAGGGATTTGCTGTTGTGTCCAAGCTTATTAAACTTGAACTGCTTCCATAAGCATTCAGCTGAATGAATAATTAAAGCATCATTAAAACTCTAACCCAAGTAGGTCATTCTGGTTAAGTGCATTTAGCAGACAGTGTAATGTAATAATATAGGAAGGACAAGACCCAATGGCCTGTTAAGGCAGAACGTCAGAAGTCGGAGTCATTTATTATACAGTTACTGGGGTTCAGCAAGACAGTGCATGCGGGATGAGGGTGGTGGTTGGGGGGTTATCAGAGGTTTATTTGGCCATTCTGCCACTCCCCCTCACAGAACTGGGGACAGTTAATAATTGTGGGATTTTTAAGCAAAGTAAAGGGAACTGTTTGTGCCAGGATCCACGGGGATCAGAAGATACCTTATCTGCCTATCGCAGTGCAGAGTCCAGTCAAAGGGCTGAGCGCAGGAGGGTTGCAGAGGGGATCGTTTGGATGGGGACGTCACAGTGGGTCCTGGTAGGGGGTCTGTCCTCACAGCCACGTCCCACATTTGAAATGGGGGTAATTATCTGTTTAATTGATAATGAATTGAATTAATAGTTGCATATGTCTGTTTCCATATGTGTGCCCTTATTGGTCTAAAGAGCGCTATAAGAAGCTGCACACGCTGCAGCCTGCAAATGACGAGGGATGAGGATCATTATCCATGAAGATGGCATGTATGCAGACTTGTGGGAAATAGATATTTGTAGTAAAGTAAGTAGTGAGTGTTTGCAATGACCTTTCACTTTTGCCCTTGCGTACGTCAAGCAATAAAAAGAGAAATCAAGTACAGTTACAGAATACACACACTTTGTTCTGTGGAGAACTACAGTAACTATATGCATAAAAAATACATTTATAAAGTGTGAAAAGCCCTAATAGCAGTCAGTCAGGGATGACTCACTGACTCACAGAAAGCTAAGCTGATGTTCACAATGACATGAAGCGGAACCCTGTCATGTAGTAACAGCAGACATATCTGAGTATGGCACTGGTTGAAGAAGCCTGGGATACTGACAGAATGTGGCACTGTGGTCTCTGGTCTGGTCTTCTCACAGTTCTGCCGTGTCTCATTATAAATCTTCGCGCTTGTATACGCAAGTCTTCAACCTAGTTCAAAATTAGGCCGACCCAAATCACCCATGTTTATTGAGCCGACAGTTTTATCAAAGGCAATGTAGTAGTTATGATCAGGGTCAGTCAGTGTCCCTGGAGCAGTTGGGGTTAATGTTGATATCACTCTGCCAACGAAGGGATTCCCAGCCTGCACATCCATCCCATAATAGGTCAGTAAGTCCTCAGGTCATAGGGGACCCCCCACATAAGAAATAAAATTTCATGCCATGCTAGTTGATGATTTTTAAGGAGCTGATTTTATTGAGTCACTGGTGAATTCAAGCTCTTCATTTCGTCAATGCATTGAAACGCTCGAATGAACTAATTGTCATGCTGATTAAATCGCAGATGTAACCTTCTCTCTCAGTGTGGCCTGACCTGAGAGCTGCTACAATAATACATGCATGAGGGGCACATGAGGGCAGCTGGGAGTAAAGAAAGTAGGGAAGAGGATCCCCAGTGGTCTGTTTCTAGGTGACAGAAGGTCCAAGACACAGCAGTACACTGGGATGAGCCTGCTGCCCTATTCTCCACCTCCTCTCTCTGTCCCCCACTGCCCCCTTTCATAAAACCACTAAGCCTTGGTTATCACCCAGGCTTCTGTCCACATAACTCTCAGCCCATGGAAGGATGCCAAGGCAAGAAACCCCTAAACACAACTTTAGATACACAAATCAACTACAACACTGGATATGCATCTCAATGCTGATCACAGCAAGTAGGAAAGGGGTGTATTTCCAGATGGGCTCAGCAGGAAATGCAATGCAAGGGCAGGAGATAGTCTGGTCAAAGTGCTATGGGGAGTGAATAAGACCGGTGACTGCTGGACAGAACTGGTTGATGAAGTCCATCAACTACAGACCTAAACACTGCTCATCATGCTTACGAATGAACCTGACTCATTTTAAGAGGTACATTAGACCTGTGCTACACTGTACATCCATGTTAAAGTACCTTTAACCTCAGTATTTGGTTAGACCGTCAAAATGAGCTTAATACAAATATGTTATGTATAGTATACTATGCTGTGTACACTATTACATCATCTGCTCTGCCTGGGCAAGGTCATCCTGAGAAATCTACCATGAACTGGCTAGTCAAATTAGAGGAACGTCACCACTGATGGCCGTATTACACAGACCCAAAATGCAATTCTTACTAGCACGGTAGAGATTGTTCTTAATTCACACTGTGGATCGTAAGCATAATATAGTTTGATTGATATATTATTTTTCACATTTTTAAATTAACTTCTCTTTCATCTTTTATCTCACTTTTATCACCAACCCATAATAAAGACAAGAAAAAGAGTAACAAAACATGAAAGATATCTACAAATAACATCCAGGTGGTAAAGTGCGCATCATAAAACATGCATCCAGCCAGACTGTACTGGTTCCGCACCTCCGTATTGTAATGCTGATCACAGCACACAGAAGAGGTTTATGCTTGCAAACGACACCACAGGAAGAAAGGGTCAGTCAAAGTGCTTGGAGCTGCAGCCTGCCAACTGCGAATGTCAGTGTGTGTCGGTGTGAGCGAGTCAGCGATCAGCCCCAGCCAGAGCAAACCAGCTGACCAAGCCCTCCAGTATTTTTAACCAATAATGAGTATCCATCCTTTAGCGCCTATTTGTGCCTTTTCTCTAGTGCGCCGACATTCTCTTACTAGCTGCATGATCGATACTGAAGTGAAGGCCTGAAATCAAATTTTTCTTACTGTACTGGAGAATGTACATCATTCCTTATGCTCTATATGCTGAACTCTCTTTCACTGACTACATTCAGTCACTGACTCTTATGTATTTAGCAGATGCTCTTATCCAAAGTAGCACAGACGTAAGGATCAGAGAGCAGGGTCAGCCAGTGACCCTGGAGCAGGTGAGGTTAAGGGCCTTGCTCAAGGGCCCAGTGGTGACATCACTCTGCCAGCCACAGGGTTGCAATCCACAAGCTCCTGCACATGGGCACAGTGCCCTAACCTGCTGGCTTTCACACTGCCACAAAGAGAACTGACAAGTGGGAATACAGATTAAATGAAATACACGCCGTCACTTCAGCAGACACATGTCTTTGGCCTGCATGGGAGGGTCAGAAATTCCCACAATAAGGGAAGAACATGCAAACATACGTTAAGTGGAGGCAGAATTGAACCCCCTAACCCGGGAGATCTGATGTAACAGTGCTTCCCAATGAGGCAGCCCTCCCTGATTTACTCTCTGTCTGTAAATCTGTTTGGGGTATCTATGTCCTATCCTATTATTCCTAGTGGAAATAAGCTAAAATGTTCAGCTGTGACCCAAAGGTGCGACCCACAGATCATATAATAGCTGACAAAATCCTAGCAATGAAAATGTTAGTCTCAAAATATTTGTTTGTGTTTTCAGTTCAAATCTGTGGTTGCAACTACTTATGCAAATTGTCAAATGAAATTCTGAAATTCACAATCTATTCTCGCCCGTCAGATCTGTCCTTGTTTTTCTTAAAATCTAATCAAAAGGTCAAATTTCTCATGGCACTAACTAGAATTTGAATTTATTGAAAAAGTTCACGAAACAGAAAATTGACACAACTCCGAATGTAAGCATGGACTACGAGCGAACAGCTCAGGGGCTGGACCTTGTACAAAACCCAAGGACACATTGTGAGTAAATGTTCATTATTTTGTATAGTTTTTAGCTAGAAGCTCATAAACGCTTTCATTTCTATGGTAGTAAATAACATGACTGTATGGCAGGAATAAATAAGCTTGGCTGTCCTTCAACTGCAGAAATTGAACTTGACAGGACAATTGCTGTATTATTTGAAGGATATTAAAGTTGTAGTGATAAGGAAAAAAGATTCTTTAATGAGCCGCACTTGGCTGGAGTGTTATTAGGAAAAGCTCAGTGAGCACCTGCCCCTCAAAAAGTCTGTGCACATCACTCTGTGTGTCTGTAAATATGACACTGTGAGGAACAGATGTCCCCACAATGTAGTGAAAACCTTTACTTTGTAAAAACAATAACCTAAATTTTATAAAAATCTGTGACTGCTATCAAAAAACTAAAAATGCCAAAACACATATATTTCTTTGGTTACTTATGGTTAAGGGTAGGACTGGGTAGGGGTTAAGGCTGTCATGGTTGGGATTAGGGTTTGCCCATAGAAATGAATGGAGAGTCCCCATAAAGAAATGAATTCAAACGTGTGTGAGTGTGTGTGACCCCCTGGCATCTAAGATCTCAGAAGCAGATCCTTGACTCGAGGCATAGAAATGTTATGATTGACTCACCTATTTATTGCTCATTTATTGTTCACTTATTCTTATATTGCACTGCCTTGCCTTTTATTGCACTGCTGTTTGTCCTATTCCCCCTCCCCCCTGCACCTCTGGCAACAGAATTTCAGTGTTCCTCCAAACACGTGACAATAAAACTTGAAACTTGATTTGGTTCTGCACCAAAGTAACAAATTCCCACATAATGCAGACGAGTAGAATCTTCAGAATCACTTATACAGCTATATAAAGACGCACTCTGCCTCCTGTCATTGACAGTATTCATGACTGACCCAAGTACTCACGCTTTTTTCCCCCCTAGGTTGCCAGTACCTATTTATACTGCGTATGTCTGTGGAGTACGGCGGGGTCGTGCACTCGTAAGACTCCGCCCCTCGTGGCGCGCCCCGGCGTGAACCCGCCCCTACGCTCGCGCCGGCGCCACTGCAGTCCGTCGTCTGCTTTTTAAAGCCAGCGGACTGTATGTACGCCGTCAGTTTTATGTTGGGTGGGATTTGGTAGGGAGCTGTCATTGTCTCCTTTCATAAATATTTTTTTTTATTTCGCATTGCCCCTCCATTCCCTCTTTCAGTCCACGTTACTGTCATCCCAGTTCGCGTTTTCTTTCTTTATTTTTAAGCCGTTTAGTTACCTCCTCTCATTCAGAATGTACAGGTATTTAGGAGAGCTGCTGACTCGAGGAGCCAGCGGCACGCTGGCCTCTGGATGCGCCGACTCCATCCTGCCGGCTTCCGCGTCTTTGATGCGGGTGCGTTGCTACAGCGAAGCCGTAGGGGAGAAGGAAGACGACCCCAACTTCTTTAAAATGGTAGAGGGCTTCTTCGACCGTGGCGCCTCCATCGTGGAAAACAAGCTAGTGGAGGACCTGAAGAGCAGAGAGACGCCGGAGCAGAAGAGGCATCGGGTGCGGGGCATCCTGAGGATCATTAAGCCATGTAACCACGTCCTCAGCGTGTCGTTCCCCATCAAGCGGGACAACGGCGAGTGGGAGGTGATCGAGGGCTACCGGGCCCAGCACAGCCAGCATCGGACGCCGTGTAAAGGAGGTGAGCCGATCCCTGTCAGCGGAGGGGCGGCGATGCGTCTGCGAGGGTCCCGCGAGCCTCCTCTGGCGGAGGCGCTTCATGGGACTCGAGCACGAAATGTAACGGCTTGTTGGCTGTTCTTGCTACCGTGTTACCGGTTAATAGCGATAAGGACGTTAGCCGTGACTCAGTGCCCGCTAACCAGCCTCCCCTCAGAAAATTAACAAGCAGACAATAATCAAACAAAAAATAGCTGGTTTACTGGTTGCAAGTGTAAGGTAGGCGACCGGCTCGTTTATTCGTAACAGTATGCGCTCCTGTCCCGGCGGCTTTACGGCCTGAACCAGCGTGTAATTCCATTTTAACCAACCACAAACGCGGGTACTGGGGTCAACCGGTTATTTTACTTGAGCCGCTATTGATGGCTGCTGTTGATAATCGTTTGCTTTTCTAGGAAAGGCGGTGTGCGAAATGGAAATGCTCATGGACGCACTGTGCAGCGACGCATAACGTGTCACGTAATTTAATGCTGACCCGGCCTGAGTGCCCTTCTGGATGACCTGTCACGGGAATTCATGCGGGCCTTTCACCTGTAAAATAACAGGTGGCCCTGGCTATGGTCGCGACACAGCCGGGCCTTGGATCTGGCAGCCTTCCGTAAATGTACTGAAATAACATTTTGACACGCATCAGGATCCGTGTGATGCGTGAATAACTGTAGTAGACAGGTAGTCTAGTTAAGGACATGAACTTTAAAATCACAAGCATCTGGCTCGTCGTCTCCAGGACAAACTATATGCCTGATTCATGTGTAAAAGGGACAAATTCAGCCCTTACTTAATTATGTGTCTGACACATAACCTATGATAGCCTTTCTGCCTATATGAACTTTAAAAACACTTCTCTCTAACTTAAACTGTTACCTGATGGTTCTTTTTTTTTATTGGAGGCAATTGATAAACTGGTTTGGGTGAATCCATACTATATCTATTCAAATCAGTCCAATTTTATATTGCCGGTCTATGTAAGTAGTGGGTCTAAGGACAGGACACTGGGCAGGAATGGCTCAAAGAGGCTGGGTAGTTGCATGTTTAAAACATTGAGCAAGACAAGGCCAGCTGTAAGGTGGGCTGTTGGTGTGGGGGTGTGTCCTGTGAGGCGAGGACGAGCCCCCACATGCCTCTATACATCATACCCGAACAGCCACTTGAAGGTGGGACAGCTTCAGCTGAATTTTTCTGCCTTTTGCGCAGGGGGAAATAGCCCTCTGCCCAACTTTATGAATTGACATTTGTTGTTAGTTCATTCCTTTTATATTATTTTATTTAGCAACTTCTACAGTTTAAAAGGGTGTCTGCAAACAAGAGAAACATGAAAAGACAAAGTGACACATTTATTGTTTTAAGTTTAATGCAGCTTAATCCTCATTTGGTGTCAGGCTGTATGAGTTTCACATTTCTTAAAGGGCCCACGCTGTACCTCCCTCTCCCCAGATCTGAGCAACCAGTAACGGACAGGCCCCAAAGCCACCCATATTTCTTTAATCCAAGTTTCAGGTTTTGAATAAGGTTCAAATAAGTCACATGCAATTGAAATCCGAAAGTCATCATTCTATAAATTTGTTCTTGCATGCTTAAAGAGAAATCTTCTTCAAAACTCGTCATTCCACTTAATACTCGTCATTCGTTATTGTTGAGTTTCAAACAGATGGGATTTGCGGTGTTGAAGATATAGATTACAAAACAGCTTAGAAGAACTGACCTGGCGCATTGCCATGGAGATTGAGACAGAGATATACTGACGATTAATGCCACCATTCTGCAGATGTTTGGCTGTTCGTCTATGCCACTCCAGGAAGTGGAAGGGCAGAGTTTCCTCATACTTTTCTGGTGATGGTGGAACCTCTGGGTAGCGACTTTGTCCTTGTGTGACAGTTCCTTGGTGCTCATGTCACTCAGTAAGCAGGCATGTGCAGCTCCTTGCCTGCCATGTGCTTCTTGCCTAAAGCAATTGGTGGCTTAACCTAGATACCTGGTGGAGCAAAATTTGAGTACAAGTAGACCAGTCATGGTCAGTGGGCATGGTGTAATAAAACTTTTTATTGCTTTGTGTTGTTTTTTGCCTCATTAATTCCAACTGAGTGATAAAACATTGTTCCTCCTCCAAGGAAGAAATGAAAGTTGCCTCTGTGCAGGGTGACACACAGATTCTCCGTGCTCTGAAGTTTTGGTCTTCCATTCCCACCCAGCGATCCGGACGGAGGCAGTTTGTGACTAGTCACATCCCAGAATCTTCCTCTTATCAGAGCTGCAGATATTTATTCCACTAACAACTACAGCAATATTTACTGTTTTATAATAAACACTTGCTTGCCTGAGGCCCAGACGGCAGTGTGTTTGACTGAGCGGGCAGCGTTTGGTCATCCTCTTCGTCTTGTTTCACCTGCTGTTGAAGCTGGTTTTCTCTGAGGTTCATTGTCTTCACTATGACTTTGACGTGCCTGGATGATATGTACATTTATTTATTTAATGGACACATTAGTCCAAAGTGATGTATGGGTGAGAATCAGAGAGCACGGTCAGCCTGCGTCCCTGGAAAAAGTGGGGTTTTGCTCAAGAGCACCATAGGGCCATTACTCTGTCAGCCACAGAGTCCTGACCTGCAAAGCCACACACCGCCCCCTACAGTTTAGGAGTGGGGATTACCCTCAGCCCTAGGGATGGAGGCTCATAACACCACCCTTTTCCTCATATACAGTTTTATCTTTTAATCACTTGTCTCTTCTGGTGGGAAATCTTATGGTTTTCAATAAAGCAATAAGTACATGCAATCTGGATAAACGCACCATACTTACAGTGTTTGTGGGGTGTTTTCATAAACCCATTTTGAGCATCGGCAGCATGGGGCTGCAGAGCAGCAGCACATGTGAGATGTTTAATAAGCCTTGCTCTTTTGGAAGGGCTGTATGCAAGGGTTCTACTCTGCAGCGGGAGACACTAATTAAAATGGGCAGCTGCTTGTCAGCAGGAGAAGACCGAACCAACCATCTTCTGATCGTTTGACCGTCTGAGTCCAAAGCGAAAATTTATATCCAGCACCTCAGGGCAGCCTGTGTCCTATTAAATCAAGTTTTATTAAAAATGGCAATTAATTTTCCTGGTATATGTTCAAACCCATTACCTGCATTAAGGTTTGGCTGATGCAGCCAAGGTGACTGACTACCTGTACTTTACGTGTGCTTTAGGTCAGTGCTCACTGGAATTGCTCCCTCCCCCTTTTACCAATTTGGCATTCTGACTTGTTCAGTGATCTGGAAGAGGCCAACTTTGCTGGATATGTTAAGCAAAACCCTAGTAGCTCAAGGAATGATGTGAGTGGGACTGGCTTGGCATTGTAGTAAACATCAAAGGTCACAGGGTCATTTGAACGCTTACTGAAGCTTATCTGAGCTCGATAGCATTTGTATGCACACATTTTCAGTGGCATGTGTTAATGCTGTTTTCAACAAGACCCTTCAGCAGTAAAAATGAGGCCATAGCAAATGTTTTTATCAGGAGAGTTTAGTGAATGAAAAAAAGATTTACATGTATATAAATATTTAAGAAGTTGTTTTACACTTGGAGACCTGATTACCTCCTGGTGTATCACACGCAGAACAGTGGCCAAGGTTTGGAGTGGGATGGTCCTGTATTTCAAAACAGGAGGTGGTGAACCTCAGCCCAGGAGATGTATAGGCTGACGATATAGAGTATGAAATGCAGTGTAGGGCTGCACGATTTTGAGAAAAAACCTAATTGCGGTTTTTCTGACAAATATTGCGATTGCGATGCGATTTTTGATTTTTGCGTTCGATACTTTTAAGTGCATAAAACCTAAAATTATGAATAAAATATGTTGTTACTTTTACGACACAG
>JAODLC010000045.1:2251896-2263686 GCA_026781145.1 Hippopotamyrus pictus | reverse complement strand
GTGCACTGCATACAACCTTGTTTCCATTGCCATTTCTAATTGGCCAGCAAGCCAGGAACGTGAGATTCGACCATTTTTATTGGCTAATAGGTTTGTCACTCAAATGTCAGAGGCGGGGGAAAAAACCTCAGACTCCTGAGGTTAGGTTATGGCGAGAGTTAAAACCTCAATATCGATGCGATAAAGGTTAATCATGCAGCCCTAGTGCAGTGTGTAGCCTACTGTCCCTCCTGGGATTAAAACCCATAATTCCCTGGTCTGTTGAGCTGTTGCTTCTCTTACTTGATGCTACTTAATGTTATGAAGCTTTATACTGGTAAAATTATCACCAATCACTAACTTTCTTCACCGTTGCCTACTCAGGTATCCGATACAGCACGGATGTATCTGTGGATGAGGTGAAAGCCCTGGCCTCTCTGATGACATACAAGTGTGCAGTCGTGGGTAAGATCCTCTCTCTTTCCCATGGACGTTGTGAAATCATAGTGTTGATAAAATGCTCTGCAGTGCTCTGTAGTCTGTAGCTCTGCAGTGCTCTGTAGTCTGTAGCTCTGCAGTGCTCTGTAGTCTGTAGCTCTGTAGTCTGTTTTGCCTTACACACTGAGTCTTCCATTTCAGATGTACCATTTGGTGGGGCCAAGGCGGGAGTAAAGATTAACCCCAGGAATTACTCTGTAAGTTTTGGGTGTGACCTTCAGAATCGCCTGTGGGAGTTATAATGTCTTTCTTCATTTGCTACATTTTCTCTCCAGTAACCTATGCTGTCTTATGTTCTGTGTGCACACTGTGGAGATGCGTCTGCTGGCTGAATGTATGAAGTCCATCTCCAAGCTGGCTTCTTTGTATTTTTTTGTGGCTATCATTATATACCAAGCAGAGGTTTCAGCGGCAATCCTGGCATTTGTGTACTTCATGCTACAAGTGCACTTTCTTTTTAGTCCCACCAGGAAGCTCTAAAAATTCGTTATTATAGTCATTTTGTAGGTTCTGCATTGGGGTTTTTCCCAGTTGGTGGGTCAGCAATTGCAGTCCTCTTCCTAGGTGGCACTGGATCCATCTTGTGCTTCTGTTTGATTGTTATTCCTGAAGCAATGAGTGCTGGTGCATTCTTTTTACTGTGTCCCTCAAGCATGCTCGTACAGATTAAATAATTCAGAAAACCACTTGAGTATTGAGAGGGAGGTTAAGTGATTTTTTTTTATTTCACTTGTGTGTGTTTTCTTAATACTGGACAGCATGTTATTTTTGTTCAGTCAGTTTCTGGATAGAAAATTGAGAGACATATTTGCATGTATGATAAGCCAGCAAATAATGTTCTTGCTGTTTAGTTTGTCGGCTGTATGCTTTCTGCTTAATTGCTGTGTGTCCACAGTGCACAGGAAGTAGTTCATTTCCGCAGCTGTCGTTGCTTCCTGTGGCCGGCACGCTGTCACGTACTGATTGGTGGCTGTTCTTTCCTTGTCCTTGGACAGAGAACAGCTGAGTTGTCAGTTGGCTGCCAGTCCTGGGGCACTTTTGGCCTGGTTTCTCTGAGCAGGCGCTATGTCGGTGCCTCGCCGCTTCGCTACATTTTTGTAGCTCTCTGTCACAGAGAATGAGTTTGTGAAAATTTTGAGTGACATGTGATGGTTTTTCAGTCCAAAATGGCATGTAATTTTGGCATCTAATAAGAATGTTTGCCATTCATCCCATACAGGACAATGAACTGGAAAAAATCACCAGGAGATTCACCATCGAGCTGGCCAAGAAGGGCTTCATTGGTGCGTGATCCCACTTCAGTCTGACTGACGGAACGTCGGCGTCCATTTTTAAAAAGACCCCTGACCCCATTTTTCAAGCCAGTCCTATTTGCTCAAGCACATTGACTGCAACCAATACATTTAAGTTTACTGTTGAATAGCTATCAGATCTTTTTATGCAACGTGGACACAGAGGGCCAGTGTTCTATGTGAGTTAGCCTGGCTTTTTGGATGTTTTCCCACCTTCCTACGCTCAAAGCGAGGAGCGTCTCAAACTGCTCCTGTCAGCCTGTATGTATAATTAGTCCCAAACTAAAATCACCCTGACCTCCCTCGGCACGTCAGGAATAAACCTTCTGGGCTTTTCATACCCTCATGCTACCATCCTCCAGCCCAGATAAAGGGGCTGGCATGTGGTCATGGGCAGGTGAGGTTGGAGGAGAAAATGTGGGGAAGGATCCTGAAGTGTCTGGGCTCTCAGGCTGCTAGCAAATGTGCCACTTCCTGCATTGTGATGTTCTGTGTGTTTGTCTTTATGCAGGGCCTGGCATCGACGTCCCCGCCCCTGACATGAGCACGGGCGAGAGGGAGATGTCTTGGATCGCCGACACGTATGCAAACACAATTGCCCACGGTGTAAGTCACCACCAGCAGATTCCCAAATGCCACTGAACATACTCACTGCAGATGAGATGGTAACATCTGTGTGGCAAGTCTGCAGTGGAGTAAATAGCCACAGGGATGAGAAGTGGCTTTATCACCAGCTCCGTTTGGGGCTGGCACACTCCCCTCAGGGCTCGACTTCCTTGGGGTATGAGAAACGCTCATTGAAAAAGACAAGGATTAAATGTGAGAAAAGGAATGCTAATCAGGGCAATGACTTGGGGGGGCAGCGCCGCGGTCCCTGTCTGCTTCTGTGAACTGCCCAGCATTCAGGGCTCTTCTGAGGAGTTCAGTGAAGGTTTTCCGTACTGAAGAAACCCAATCGCAGGGGGCTTTGGCAGGGTGAGCATTTCGGAACATATTGGAAGGGTTTTAATTTCAGAATGCTGTGGCTTATTTAACCTTATCTATCCAGAGAATGTGAAATGAAAACACACAAAGAGGAAAGGTCTTTATCGCTGACTCAGGCTAACCTAGACTGATTGGAGTGTTGACGTTTTCATCAGCCGCTGCCTGATACTGCATACCGTACCTGCTGGCCCGTTTCAGACACCCTCCCTGAATGATGTCATCCGACATGCTGCTGCCTATTTGGGGTCACACAGCAGCATACCACAGTCTTGCAGCCATGACTTATTACTGCCCCCTCCCCTCCCCAGTACCCTTAAAGTTGTGCCATCTGCCATCCTGGGTCTCAAGTTAAGCTCAGAGGTACAGCAGAGACAGAAGGAGGTCAGGACGGCACTGGGGTCTTTCAGGTTCCACATCTCCCAGTAGCAGAACCTCAGTCGCAGAAGTTTGTAAGTCCACCTTAAAGAAGGAGCAGGCCAAACGATTAAACAATAAAGATAATGTGCATTATGAGCAATACTAGTGACAGTGCTGGCTTTTAAGCACAGCAGAGAAGTGGGGGAGGGGGGTGGCGGTGGGTATGTGAACAGAATCATCCCTATTCTGGGAATCACTTTGCCAGGCACCAGCTGCGGTGGGTGGAAACCAGCTCGCAGCAGGGGCTCACGTTACCGTAACGCACTTTCCTGTCGTGCCGCTTTAATGCTTGTAACGGGTTCAGTGGCTTGGATTATAAGGGGGTATTTTAAGGAAGCCGTGCTCTCTCTCAAAGTGCTTATCGAGAGACTTTAATTGTCTTTATTTCTGCACAGTCACATTACCATGGCAGCCAAGGAAGTTTGGTCTGGATTGCGGGGAATTGATGTTAACCACATTGTTCCCATAGTCACAGGGGCTGGGGAGGGGGGGTGGGGCTGGGGCGGGGTGAAAGGGAACAGAGGACAGATTTTCTTTTAAAGAAAATTCCTCCTTTCTCAGTAATTATGTAGCTAATGCTTTTCAGCCACCTAACAATAAAAACATGAGTATGGCATATCATATAGTGCATTACATTGCATTTTCCCTGTTTTTTTTTCTTTTACACAAAAGAAGCTTGCAAATTGTGATGTAACAAATGACTGTTTAACTTGGAAAAGTGCTTTTTCATGCCTGTTGGGGGCTGGGTAATGGCTACAATTGGCTTTCACACATTCATGTTACGAGCCTAGCCATGAGGCTGACCTCTGAGAGGATGTTAAAGGGGTCTGATTAGATAGGAA
This sequence comes from Hippopotamyrus pictus, assembly GCA_026781145.1. NCBI lineage: Eukaryota > Metazoa > Chordata > Actinopteri > Osteoglossiformes > Mormyridae > Hippopotamyrus > Hippopotamyrus pictus. Next base: position 2,259,674 of record JAODLC010000045.1, on the reverse strand, counting down.
AGGGCTTGACTGTCTCACAGTTTGAATCATGAGCATGGGGGTGTTTTCTGTAAGAGGAACTTGTTGACTCTGCTGGCGAGGAGCGTGAGAGTGGACGCACCATCCCTCTCCGCTGGTGTTCTATGACGCCCGCCTTTGCCACGGCTCCTCGGGGGAGTCTGGAGGGGCCATGGCAGACACACAAAGTGTTTTTGTGAGGCTTGGAAAGCAGGCCAGGTGTGAGCTTGTGCTGGAGCCCCATGCCTGACTGCTGGTTAATTTAAGCAAAAGAGAAAATAATCTGGATGTAAGCGAGGCTTTGATGATAATATTGTAACTGACGTACTAATGGCTGTGTCTGCTTTTGAGAATAATCATCAAGGTTCCTGACTGGCCATAGTAGGCAGCCAGAAGCGTAGCCTCTAAACCAGCCAATCCCACGTGTTTTGGCCATCTGACTCCGCCATGTCAGCTGGTCATAGCATAGCAGTACCGCCTGTCTACCATGTGATAGGCCCTTTAGCCCAGCTTGACTTAATTGGCTTTTAAGATTTTAACTTGTTGCCCACCCTCTTCATTGCTGAAAATCACCGCCTTTTTTCCTCTGTCCCAAACAACTATAAATGGTCTGAATTTAGAACTCTGAAATGTATTTAAACATTAATTCGATGCCAAGTGTGTCACGTCGTTCCCTGTGCTTTTCCACAGGACATCAACGCTCACGCTTGCGTCACAGGCAAGCCCATCAGTCAGGGAGGGATCCATGGCAGGATCTCAGCCACCGGCCGCGGAGTCTTCCACGGCGTCGAGAACTTCATCAACGAGGCATCATACATGAGCATGGTGGGCCTGACGCCTGGCTTTGCGGACAAGACATTTATCATTCAGGTTTGTGGAATCTCCCATTGCACTTAAACCCACATCAATCGCAGAGTCGTACGGAACAGAGTGAAGCGTCTTTGTGACAAGTTACCAGCATCAAGAACCATTGACATCATTTTAACTGCATTATGATAAACGTGCAGAGTTTGTGGCTTTATAATGAGATACATTACAGCTTTACATTAAATGGAACAGAAGCGCTGCCATGGTTTGCCTGTAACAGGGAATGGCAGCTTCACTTGCTAACAGGACCTGATCAGTCTGATTACCCGCATCCTGTGTGAAGCACCGCATCAAAGTGCTCATGTGACTGTGAGGTCTCTTCCGTCCCACCCCCACTCTGAGTGCCTGTCTAAATTTATCTGCTTGTTAAATATGCGGGGGCGTGTTGCAATGTCCTGACGTCATCGCTGGGTTTCAGGGGTCACATTAGTGTGAGTCGGCTGGTGTAGATTACTGGTAGACTGCACACGTGCACAAACGCACTCACTCCCTGAGGTCGCACAGCTGGGGGATAGCGACGATAAGTTCATGGTCTCCCAACCAGGCGTTTACTGTGTTGATGGGATTTAGACTGCTTCGAGATGGGGGTGTTCACTGTGCACACAGAAAGTGTGAGTGACGTGACAGCAGCGTCTTGTGTTTCATTTATAAACACTAAATATTTTCACCATGTTTCAATGGGTGGTCTGCCGTGGACTAGTCTGTTCTTGCTTTCTAACCGGGGTGGGCAAACGAATGGGAGAGCTATAAAATTCTTTACTAGACAGAAGGCCATGATTGGCTGCAGCCTAGGTTTTAGAAATAGTGAGCACTTTTCACCTGATATAAGGATTGTGAAACTTAGCCACGCCTCTCCCCCTGCAGGGATTCGGCAACGTGGGCCTGCATTCCATGCGCTACTTGCACCGCTATGGTGCCAAGTGTGTCGGTGTCGGTGAGGTGGATGGCAACATCTGGAACCCCAATGGCATCGACCCCAAAGAGCTGGAGGACTACAAACTGGTGAGATCTGTGTGTGGGGGTATGTTTGCTGGGACTACTATGGGGCATCCTTCTAACATGTCTGAAACCGCATGGCTTCAGAAATGTTACTGTCCTGTGGACCCATGCACAGTTTTAAGCATTCAGTTCTCAATCTCATTTTCTTCAGGGTGAGTATAAGCAACCTATGTGAAATCTGGAGTTAGGGTGCCCCCTAGGGAACTGGCAGGTGTACTGCAATCAGTCCCATTTCAACCTACAGCTTTGTTCTTCTGTGTTCTTCTGTGTCTTTGCATCTATAGACACTGATCCAATTTTGTGGTTTGTCCATAATCTAGATAGAGCAGAATATATTGATAGTGTGTTAAAAGGCTCATCTGTGTGGCTGACAGATGCTATTCCTCATTAGAAATGATTACATACATTTTACATTTACTTATTTAGCAAATGCTTTTTTTTCCAAAGCAACATGCAATTGAGAAAGCTGGGTTAAGATCCAGGGCCTTCCCCAAGAGCCCAAGAATAAGGTCAGTTTTTGTCACTATTCCACAGCAACATGGTACCATTGTGGGCTTCCCCAACGCCAAGCCCTACGAGGGCAACATCCTGGAGGCCGACTGTGATATCCTGATCCCCGCGGCCAGCGAGAAACAGCTCACCAGGAAGAACGCACACAACATCAAGGCCAAGGTCCGACGGGGTGCTCCAGCTTGTAAAGATGTCATCTACTGAAGCCTGTGTACTAACAAATGAAACGCGTGTGGTTTATGTGTCCTGTATCCTATTGGATTAGTAGGTGGATGGATGGTGGATTTATGTAACAATGTATCTAACAACAACAGTAATGTTCTCTTTGTTGGGGGTGGGTGCTGGCTACAGATTGTCGCAGAAGGCGCTAATGGGCCCACAACCCCCGACGCCGATAAGATCTTCCTGGAGAGGAACATCATGGTCATTCCGGTAAGAACCCTCTTGAATATTTGATTCGGCCTGCTCGAGCAGTACAAAGTCTGGAACACCCTGTTAACCTGATTGGCTTTCAGAAGCATGGCACGCAGATTCTGCTGTAGCACCGTAACTGGCTCAGTGCCTCTAATCCGCTGCCCCAGAGGTTCTTGGGAACGTTCCTCTGAGCTGAAGGTGTGTCCGGTGCGTCAGGTCCCACATCACCGTGAGGACCCAAAGCGTGGTGTTCCAGGTCACGCTTGGAAGGTTTAATGACCTGCCTGCCTTTAATTTATGGTGTGGGGCACGCTGCTTCAGAGTGGCCTTTCCGTTGTGATACGGTCTGAAATCCTCTCTGCGGGATCCATCAGGCGGCGCCAGGCGTATTAATACACCAGGTGTAGGTGTATGTGGCGCAGATACTCCAATAAACAGGCGTAAGAATGTGTTTCCTGAAGCTATGCTGCATGCAGATGTGTCACAGCTTAATCTTAGTGTGGAACATCTTTGGAAATAACCCATCCGCTCTCATTTGCCAAAACAGACTCTTGTGTTGGCCTGTGGACAGGCGCATTTGTGCATGTGGTTCTTCATGCCATGTCCTGTGGTCGGCAGGACATGTACCTGAATGCGGGGGGGGTGACCGTCTCCTACTTTGAGTGGCTGAAGAATCTGAACCACGTGAGCTACGGCCGACTGACCTTCAAGTACGAGAGGGACTCCAACTACCACCTGCTCAGTGAGTCTGTGCATCATTCGACCAATAAACTGATGTAGCCATCCACTCTCACCCGACATCTTCAAGCATTTGGGGAGAAAGTGGTCGGACGTCCCACATACATGGCATAGCAATTGCATAAACTCAAACATGAACCAGTAAATTTTTGCATTCGAAGTCTGCCAGTACAATTTTTAGATTTACGAATACTATTAATGTAGTACATCTGTTCAACCACAAGGTGGCGAGTGACTTCAACAATCACAGCTCCCTGCAGAAAGTTATAGCACTTGAGCTTTGTCACATTGAATTGATTCTCTTGCATCTGGCTTGCAGCGGCTCACCTGATTCTCCTTTGTTCCTTTACATAGAATCTAAACCGTTATATGCACTATGAGTAGTGGCATATTTTTCCGCAGTAACACAGAGCTTTAACCACACCGTCTGCTTTTCTGCGAATGTGCCAGGTTTTGGGCTGGCGGGGTGTACACCGCGGCTTCCGTAGCGTGCTAAATATCTGCTATCTGCTTCCTGTACGCCCCCAGTGGCCGTGACTGATGGGGAGGCTGTCACGTTAGTGCAGCCCCTGGGCATGTTTTTTTTTTCTTTTGACTGCCAACTGCACACTGGGGGGTGGGGGTGGGGGGGGGCATCATGTCATCCCCATCCTGGAGGGAAAGGTTCTAGCACTAACCAGCCCAGTGATAATCGCATGCTCGGGAATATGCTGTAACTTTTGTGAGATATATAGCACAGTGAGGTTAGACAGTTGATGGGTGTGTGCAGTATCTGAAAGTGTCTGTTGGGTAAGATGACGGACACACCCTCTCAAAGAGTTAATGCTGTTCATAATACAGTAGCGCAAAAGCACTAAGTAGCACTAAGCAGATCCAGTAAGAAGATTAAACGATGCTGTGATTGATCTTTTTTACCATTATTCGACCTTTTTTTCTGTCGTTTTGTAGACTAGTTCAGAAACAAGTCACTGTTTTCCTGTGAAATGTCATTTGGCTCACTCAACAAAGGCAATTTTCCATCGCTGAAAAAAATAACTAAAGTCATGCCAACTATATCCCAGCCATGGCCACGTCCTATTTATCTGCCCTGCAGTGTCCGTCCAGGAGAGCCTGGAGAGGAAGTTTGGGAAGCAAGGCGGACCCATACCCATTGTACCCACAGCTGACTTCCAAGCCAGAGTGGCGGTGAGTAACTGGTGATTACTGTTTGCTGGACATAAAAGATGCCCTCCGCAGAGGCATGCTTTGTGCTGTTCACACTGGGGACCTGCAGCCATTACTGTTCCCACAAATCAGTCCTAGAATAGCAGATCATTAATTTGCAACAAAATTTGCATCTCTGCCAGTTGGCCACTTCAGTGTAGTCACTGCAGGGTCAGTGAAGTTGCCCGGGTCTTGAGCGCAGCCTTTGCACTGAAAAGCTCGATCTCTGTCTGCCACCAGGGCGCCTCCGAGAAAGACATCGTGCACTCTGGCCTTGCCTACACCATGGAGAGGTCTGCCAGGGTAAGCGGCTCATCAGTACATCCACAAGCTTCTAGGGCTTCCATACATAAATGGGTGATGTATTGTGCCATAACTTTTTTAAATGATATATTGCATAAAGTTATAGTGTTATTTGGCAGTTAAATGAGAATCTGACAGGTTTGCAGAGTATTTCACTGCTTGGGGACTGGGCGTTGCTGCGATAAAAACTTGTTGTGTTCAATCTGGCCTCCAGTGACTCACTGGGCCTGGTATGTTGGGAGTTTCCTCTGTCTGGCTGATGGTTATGGCTGGGGGTGGGGGTGGGGGTGGGGGTGGCTTCTGACACTATAAATAACAACAAAACAACCCACTGTGCTGCTAGGCCAGTGTGTCCAATGAGGTTTTAAAAGCACAGAGACTCAAACAAACGAAACTGCAACATGAGTCGAAGGTGCGTGACTGAGACCGCGCTAATTCCGTTACTCTTCTCCATGCTAGCAAATCATGCGCACAGCCAGCAAGTACAACCTGGGGTTGGACCTGAGGACAGCCGCGTATGTCAACGCTATCGAGAAGGTCTTCAAGGTGTACAACGAGGCCGGCCTGACCTTCACATAGGCTGTCCCCTCCTGCCACTCCTGCTGTAAACTCCCACCCCCCAAAACCCAAGTCTCCATTTCAGTCTCTGCTCTTCTGTCAGCTTGTAAAACCTCCATCCATGTCTCGATTGCTTCTCCAGTCAAAAACATGCTTTATGAAAACATGTTGGGCAGACGCCATGCAGTTAACAGACCACACTGTGACAACCTCTGAGGTCCGTCTGTCTTCGTTTGACTTCCTCTGAGGTTAGACTCTGTGGGAGTTTGCTGTCCTACTTTCACAAACCCAGACACACTACATCTGCACGGCATAACTGCGTCTTACCTCTTTGCTCTCGGCTCCAGGCAACCATGTCGTATTTTAGTGCCCACTTTCATTTTAGTGCCAAGAGATTTAGGGTTTTTAAGGCTCTGCCAAAGTAGTCCAAATGTCTAAATGAGTTGAGTTGCTGTATTATGCACCTGTACATTTATAAATCAGCTATTTCTGTTATTTGATATTTTTGTGAAGTCAGTTCCGAACAGGACATTTAAACAGTAGGGTATTTGTGAACAGTTTGTCTTCTTTACTAAGGTCCCTGTCCTGTCTTACATGTCATGATTTTATTGTTTTGTTTTATACTGCATTTTGTTTTGTCCCTCAACGCCCCTTGAAAATTCCAGTTTTTAACCTTCTCAGGTTTAAAGGCACGGCTTTTAGCTCTCTTGTAATCTAGCTCTTAAAAGTTGGAGGTTCAGCCTTTCAACCTAAACGAGCACATTTGTGTTTGTACTGGAATGTCAGTTGATGAGGCAGCTACAGATGTAAATACCAGAGACTCGGTTCAAACGTCAGGCATTTTGGCATCTTAAGCTCCACGAGGGCCATTTTTTCCACCCTGTTTTGGTTAAATTTAATTTATTTTCATGGAAGAGAGATGAGATAAGATTCTGTAAGGAATACATTTGGGAACAATGACTCATATCCCCGCACCCCCTACTTGGTCATATGAGACTCGATTTGGACTCCTTGGGGAAATTTGTATCGTTGCTTGTTTTCTTGAAAACAAATAAAATTACGACAACAATTCAGCTGTTATCTTTGCCGGTTGTGTCACCCATTAGTTGTGTTGTGGAAGACAAGTGTCTCCCTTCTTCCAGTGTAATGAAAAGAATTTTAGAAAATATGAATGAAAGAGCATAAAGAAACACATGAAACTGGACCGCAAGGACCAAGGGAGACAGCAGAACAGCCCTCAGCTGGCGTGTATGCAGCAGGAGATGGTTGAGACTACATGAAAATAACCATGTAAAAGTGGCTTTTATTTTTATTTTACATTGACATTGCAACAGTTATCCAGCCTACCTGATGGGAATTGCGGCTTGACGATAAAAGGAGGCTTAAGAAGCCATTATATAGTCACGCTAGGACCCGGATTTGGATATCTCCACGTTTAGTATTAAAATCCCGCGATCAGCCGAGCAGCTTCTTGCCGAAGGCTATAGCGGAATCCGCCGCCTTGTCCTTGGCCGCGTCGGAGACGGCTTTTTCTGCGGCGTTGGTCAGTATGTCACACAAGCCTGTGGGTTCTGCAATTTACAGATCGTTCGTAATTACGTTAGTTACATATTAAGGCATGTGGTGCAAAACACTTAAATAATATGCAGGGCTGATCCGCCACCCACCCGTCTTCGGCGGCGGCTCCGGCTGCTTCTGCTGCTGCTGCTTCCCCCCGGTTCCGATCAGTTGCCCAACCTTCTCCTTTGCTACACCGGCTGGAACATTTTAAACATCGCGAAGAGATTATACAATTCTAAGATAGGGAAACTTTACAGAACCGTAAGGAGAACAGCATAATTTGCTTTCATTACTCAACATTACAAACCTGTTACGGTGATTATAGCGGTCTAGCTTAGAAACATTGACCAGTTAAACTGTATTATAAAAACCCAAGATCCAATTTTGTAACTGGAAAAAAACACAAGATCAAGCGTAAAGACTGAAATTATACCCCACAGATTTGTGCGCTCTTTGAAGCAATAAGGTTTTATATGACAGAGTATAAATTCAGGCTCAGTCACTTAATACGGACACAGGAAACCCCGAGAGAGTGGTCGGGGATTTTAATTTGCCACTAAAATCAATATTTAAAAACGTGTCTTTATCCCGCAGCACTCTAACGATGGCGGTTTGAAGATGAATATATA
>JAODLC010000045.1:2211617-2233899 GCA_026781145.1 Hippopotamyrus pictus | reverse complement strand
ATGTGAAAATTAAAGGGGTTTTAAATGGCAGAGCACCCCCCATCCACCTGTCTCACAAATGGAGGGGGGGGGATTATGGCTCCGGAAGCTGCGGACTGTGCGTGGTTGTGCCGGTGTCCCGGGCAGCTGTGAGCTTTATTTGCAAAAGCACCGCAGAGCTATAAGGGTGGCTTTTCTCACAGCAGGAGAAAGGAAAGGCGCGAGAAGAGAACTGCATCTTCTGCAAAAACCTTCAGTTAAAATGAAGGCGCCACCATCCAATGTTTTATTATAAACATAAAGAAGGAGCTCCTCTGTAAATAAAGGCAACAATCTGAGTATCTTTATGTCTGCTAGGCACTGGCGGCTTCCGATGCCGTCTAGGTGGAACACCCTCCACACACCCCAGGCTGTCCTGACACTGGTAAGGAGAGCTGGCAGTGCTGCCCGCGTCATCTCATCACCCGTCATATTTGCTCTTTCCTCCTCTGCACACCATTGTGGGTGGTGGAGGGCGTGACCCCAAGACCAACCGTCTGTGTTTCAGGTTCCCTGAAGGGAGACTGGCTGTGGTGTCCCTGCTCAAGGAACTCAGAGAGTAAGTGTGACGCAGGAACGTGCCTGATTTCGGATGAGGACCCCCAGTCAGCAGGCAGGAATCCCACTCTGTGAAGGCGGCTTAGAGGACAGCTGAGTCATCGTCCTGGTTCCATAACCAGGTCCAAGTATCCCGTGTTCCTCACATTCCTAACTCAGCATTTAATCCCCATCTGCTGTGCCCCCACCCCACGCACCAGCCCCCACTGCCCTTCCCACGTGGCCCCCTGATTGGCCAGCTTTCTCATTTGCAGCCGGCGGTAGCTTCCTTCACCTGAGGCGGCTCGTCGATCGCCTCCCCCTGGGGGGCCCATGAATCAGGGCACTGGGGAGCAGTGCTGGTGGCCGGGGTGGGGGGCGGGGGCGTCCCTAACACGCACACTGCAGAGCCTGGCGACATCCGACTGTGAAAGACACAATTCTCCCTGCAGCTCCATGCTAAAGTATGTTAGAAACAGGAGGTTCAGCTGCTGCACAGTGAAAGAGTACCCCCCCCCCCATGCAGGAAGTCCAACCTTCCCCCACACTGGAGAGTTTTACGCCCCCTCATCACTATAAATTCCCTTCCAGGACATGACCTTTAATTACTGCATAAAACATTCAGCGTTACAGACACAGATGAAACCTTTCAATAAGGTCTGTGTCACTGATATTGGCCACTTGCGCCCCCCCCCCCGGGGGGAGGCATAAAGAGCAAGTGAGGAAGCGCTTTCAGTGCTCAAGGTCACAGGGGGTATGGCGCCACCCAGGGGATCACTACGACATCACACTTAAATAAGAAGGCACACAAGGGGTGTGTTTGCAACAACACAATTATTCCCTGTCTTGGTGGATGGAAGCAGTTTGTCCATTGGTTGAAGCTTATGGAAACTATGCCACCGGAGCCCTTATTTGCCTTTTGTTTGTTTATTTTAATTCTCCTGCCACGCCCATCAATAAAACCCGATTGTGACGATGCACCACATTCATTCAGATTTCCATTCAGATCGATTAAAGTGTCATTTTAAACCAGACAGAGTGAACAGCGGCAGAGCGGCTGCTCTTTCAGCCGAGGGCTCCTTCATGGTTCACCGGGCAGGAACGTGTGGAACAAACCCATCGCAGCACCGCACTACAGGTCAAATCGGATTGTGAAACTGCGAGAGAAGCCCCCTCCCCCCATCGCAGCATCGCACTACAGGTCAAATCGGATTGTGAAACTGCGAGAGAAGCCCCCTCCCCCCATCGCAGCATCGCACTACAGGTAACATTAGATTGTGAAATTGCGAAAGAAGCCCCCACCCCCCACGTCTCCATGCTTGAAAGGGCCCCTGTCGCTAAGCAAGGGAGTAAGGACCAGCCTTAGGAATGTATGGGGGGTTGGGGTGAGGCCTTGGGTTCAGGGCTGCTATAGATAGACTGCTATAAATAACCCCCCCCCCCCACCACCACACCTGCCCTCATCTGTGTCTAGCGCTTTTCATAGCATGATTCTGGTCTGCAGTACTGATCTCAAGCCAACCGATCTGTGCTGAAGGAAGAAGCCCATTGGCAGGAACTTTGCTAGTCACAGCTTTGTCCCGCCTCCATTATTACAGACACAAAGGGGATTGGGTGAATATTTGCCTCTTCCCCGCTCCCCTAAGACCCAAAAGCGAGACAGCGGCAGGCCAATGAGGTGGAATGATGATCTCTAGCTGCTGTTGGGTGGGGGTTGGGGGTCTTTACCTTAATGCTGTTTGTTCCTCGGTTGATGAAAACCCCGCTGGCACATTTCAGACCCACGACAGGCAGCGCTGCAGAAGCCAGGAGACGCGAAGCAGGAGTCGCTCGGATGAAACAGACCAAAGGACTCAGCAGCTTACAAAATCCAGGTATAAATTTAGATCTGATGCATGCAGCCAGCATTTGCATGTATAGATAGTTGCGCTCACCTTTCTAGCCGGAGTCGAATTCACAAGATATGATTTTATAAAATTTTTCAATAAACACAGAGGAGGTCAACGGAGGGCACAGCACCCTGAGTCAACCCCCTGCATAGTCTTTTCCAGTGATGTGGGCGCCCCTCCCCCCCATCCCAGAGACCCATTTACCTCCCAGCATGATTGGTGCAACCTTATCTGAAGGTTACTCCTCTATTCTGCAAACAAACAAACCCACGTCACGTCGGGATCCTATTTCACATGGCTCAACTCCGCAATGGGATATGCTCGTCTCAATGCACACAGCTTTTTGCTGGCACTGATCCCAGAGTCAGGGGCGGTGTGTGGCAGGAATCTGTGCCATGGTTCAGAAGGTTGCCAGTTCAAATCCCAGGGCTTGGCTGAGTTCTTCTATAAAAGTACAAATCTTCAGGACAGATGTTTTTGTTTTGATACAGTCCACCAGGGGGCAGTCATGCCTATAGCATTGCAAAGGCAGGCCCATGACAGACAGCCTTATAGGACAGTAGCCTGTGTATAAAAAAAAAACCAGTGACAGGTACTCACTCTGCAGACACCTCCACCCAGGGAAACTGAAAATAAGTAAACAGATATTGTACATTAAAGATGGAGATCAGGGTAAACATGCATCCACTATTCCTCTGCTCACGTCCAAACCTGCAACCACTGAGCAACCTGCCAAACCACAGCTATCAAAGAAAGGAATAAATCTGGATCGTGCAAGCAAAACCCGTAGCAGAGTGTGTGTCTGCACAGAGCCCATTACCCATAATCCCCAGTGTCACATCTATCCTGTCACACATAATGGCCTTATCGGTGGCCAGTGTCTACAATTTGGCACAGATCAGCCTTACGGTCTTTCATAACTAATGTAAGAACAAAAACGTGGATCATCCGCTGCCAGCCATGTGAATAAGCCCTTTGAGATCACATTATGGATAACATTAGCTGGATAACATTATGGATGACAGAACATCTGTCCTGTTCACAAAAAGGAGTGGAGGACCACATTTGGGTACTCAAATGTTGAAAAAATATTTTTAGAAATATTTTGGCTTGTTGCACTCATCTGTATAAATGATGGAAAATTAACACATTTGGGCCAAATTCAATTTTTTTATAGTGCCAGCTAAGGCCGCTGGATGGTACTTAGTCACTGGGGTTTAACTACAAATAAAGACGTGCCTTTGAATGTTTCTCCAGTCACCATTTCTCTAATTGGTGGTGGGACATTTTCTCATCGGCCAGCTGCATTTTTGTGACCATAAAAAAAAAGAAGTCTTGGCGTTTTGAGTGTAATTACGGCTCCACCTGCTGGCCACAGAATGAATCTGACATCAGCACTCATGGCTTAGGATGGAAGGATCTGGATAGTACTGCTCTGGATTTGCACCCGCAGACCGCGGAGAAACGCGCAGCCGGCGCAGGACCTATGATGTCAGAACGAGCGGCTCCATTAGAGAATTACAGTCATACATTAAGCATGTATAAAGGGGCGCTGATATGAAATATACTGAGATTAAAGAGCACAAGAATGGACACATTAAATGCATCAAGTAATATAGGTACTAAAGCTAGGCACTAAGGAAACGTAACAGAAAGGGTTTTATGTTAACATGGCTAATTTCTGTACTGCTGTATATTTTGTCTGAATGAAAATTGCCCAGACTACTTACAGTAAGATGTTTAAATGTCCATAAATATAACATGAACTGACATAATAATATGCCTAAATATGTGAGCTCTGCATGTAGTTACACAGCGATACTACGCCAGTGTAATATCATCTTGAGCTGCTTACTAATTCAGGAGTCCTTTTAGGAAAACATGGATGCATAGCCTGAAGGGGAGGGGGAGTAACCAGGGCGCTTTGAGTTAGGGGGGCGGAGACTGTGGATTCTGAATTGGCCTCTTCCTGTGTTCTCATGCAAGCAGCCAACACGGAGAATCCAAATCCACAAACACCAGCGACCAAACAGAGCCTTTGGTCAGAGCCAGAGGTTTGGTCACGTCCTGTTTACGTGGGTGACACAGGATGCGGCAAAGGAGCCAGACTCATGACTCATGAAACGGCTACCTGCAGGTGGTCCAGGTGTCACAGAAGGTTCCAGAAGCCGCAGGTGGCGTTACCAAAAAGCTGAAAACCTGCTTAGCTGGTACCCAACCTACTGCCCGATCCACAGTCAGACTCTGCTAAGGTCCCTTACATCGCCAATCTCATGATTATTTAACGCTTGTTAATACATTGTTTTCTTGACTATGACTGTGTTAGTGACAAATGAAACTTTGAATCATCACAAGGATGAGCAGGCCAACATAGACATGCTCTCTGATAAATACGTGCATATGATAGACACTAAAACACGAGCTGCCATCATTATGATCATAATCCAAGACAGCGTCGCTGCGGCAGTCTGCTCCTGCAGGGGGGTCACATTTATATTTGCTGATTTTGTCCCCTGTGCTTCAACTCAAATTTCCTCTAGAGCCGAGATGACCCCATTGTATGTAGCGTTTCATTATTATATACCTGTTTACTGTTATTTTTATTGACATTCTTGTGACTTCGACAAACCATGCCAAATTCTGATTCCGACCATTTCTCAGCCACAGGGTTTGCGACGTCGGCAACTTTGGTTATCTGGCCGGAGTGAGATTTTCCAGATTCGAGACGAGCTGGCTCACACGCGCACATACTTGTATGTGACAGTAGATATAGATTTCTTGCGTGTATGTGTGAAAGCGCGAGCATCACGCCAGGTGCCAGAGAGTCGACATCCCTGGATTAGCATGATCAGAGCATGTAGCTGAGCTGCAGCAGGCTCGGACACACATGCGTCATACGGACGGTGTCATTGGCACTCTGCACGACTGACCAGATCCAGTGCGGTGGCACTGTGCGGATGTTTACATCTAACCCTCAAACAGCCATAATTATCCTGCCTAAAATTCCAGTATATAATAAAAACGGCGTACCTCCCCACTCCGTGTACATGACAAACGTCACCGTTCAAGCACATGAGATTCTGGAAATACTGCTCGGGAACTAAAAAAATCTCCTCTGTGCTCCTGCTTATGTGCATGCAGTTCTTTTGCTCCTGTACACACACAGGGGCTCTGACTTTCGGAGAAGACGCACCCTGGCCCAAGACAGGAAGTGATGCAATAGGGGCGCCATGGCCAGATGTGGCAGGAAACCGTGAACTCAACACGGCTATTTCAATCAAAAAGGGCAGGGGTTGATGTTCGGCATGACCGGACCATGGTGACGAGTTTTAGGGGAGACCACACGGAGGTAATAAAGTGGTCAACAGGATAAAACTGCCACACGTGCTGTAGCAAGCAGCACACTTTTAGACCCTAATATCCAGCCACGCCTCTTCCAAACACTTACCCTAGTCAGCGTCGTGGGGGCCCAGAGTACGCCCAGCAGGGTGCCAGATCCAAATGGACATCGGCACAAAATGCCTTTCTGGATCTGACGGAATTTAATCCAGCCCAGAGAACATATGAGCAAGATAAAATCAATGTCTCCCCCCCCCCAAGCCTCAAGCCAACCCAGAGCCTCAAGAAAGGCAAACATTCCTGGAATCGCAACTCAATTCTCGTCGTAGGTTCCGATCTCAGGAGGGGTAGCTGGAGAGGCCATCTCGTTGTAGGTTCTGATCTCAGGAGGGGTAGCTGGAGAGGCCATCGCGTTGTAGGTTCTAATCTCAGGAGGGGTAGCTGGAGAGGCCATCTCGTTATAGGTTCTAATCTCAGGAGGGGTAGCTGATGCCAAACTTAACTAGCAAACCTCCACTACTTTGCCACACCATTAAAAGCTGAAGGTAGTCTTGCTGAGGAACCAAGAACACAGCACAAGTTGTGTACTAAAATAAGATGATTTAATTGATAAATCAATACATTGGACATAATCTGAGTACAGAACAACTTTCCATGGTAAACATAAGGCACCTATTAAAAAAAATTAGATTCTGTACAAAATACAAGTATATATTTAGAAGATGTTCTATGTAAGGTTTTCCGCACATAAGATACACAGAAACGAGTACTGCTTTGTCGTACCCAAACTCATAAAGTCAAAGTATTGACCCGATGCTACGCTACATGACTTTACACACAATAACCTTAGTGCTGTGTGGTTTCCAGCAATGTGATGTGGATTTAGAGCGAAGTCTCGTTTTTCTCCTGTGAGGTATCGAAGCAGGCTGAGCATAATTTTACATTTTTGCATGAAAGATGAAGCCAGAAGGACTGCAGGCTGGAACCGCGAACGGTTTCGGACGGGGAAAGACGACGACGGAACTGGCAGACAGAAAACCCCCGACATGATTTGTCCACATTTTATGGTTTCATGCATCTCTGTAAATAAAATAATTTGGCATGACATCCGACTGCAGGAGGTGGTGGTGTCAGGTCAGAGGGCTCCACTTCAGGTACTAACCATCATTTAATCCAAAGAGGCCATCAACAAAGCATTAACCAGCACCCCCGGGGGTGCACATATGCATAGCACTGGGCCCACGGGGGATGGGGAGTATTTGCACAGGAATGCCCTATTAATAGGCACTATATTCGCAACGGAGGGGAAACAGCCTGTAACTGGTTTACAAACAACCATCGTGGCAGGATTCTAATTAGTGCTGACATTTTGGGCGCCTCATCGCTGAGGCGGTGAGGAGTGAGCCAGCACTTTTGCTGGAGGTAAAATCAAAGAAGTGAAGAAAAATGCACATGGATCTAGTGTTCATGACAGAACGCTTCCCCCACAGATATCCCTGTACGACACCTCAAGTGAACCGCTTCAAACCTACAGTATTTACAGAGCTTATCTAGACAGAATGTCAAATAAATAAGTAGCAGTTATACAGCTGTACTATATTGCACGCTTGCATGGTTAATTTTCATGCCTGTATCTGTTGCTGTATATCCAAACTTTCTTCGCTCTCTCTCTTTTTTTTTTTTTTAAATATATACAGACATGCAGATTCTCAAACATTTTAAAATAATTACAGGGTTAGAACCAGTGATGCCGAGTCAGAGATCAGGTATTTTTTTCAGGCACAGGTGATCCATCTCTCTCTGGTAGGACCAAATCCCACTGACTAGAAAGTAATTTTGATAATTTTTAAAAAGCAGTTATGTGACAATAAAAGTGTTTCTACATGTTAACAATACAGATGGCAGGGAACTAACAGACTAACAGTTTCATGAAGACTATCCCATTAAATCTTTCTGCACGTTATAAAAATAAAGAAAATGACCACGTATAGAGATTATAAACATGACTGAGCGACTATCGTCAAACCCTCCCTCCCCAAGGTCTTTTTGAGGCTGTTTATGTACGACTGACAAGGGCAAAATAAAAAAAAAAATTAAGTTATGGAAGATTCATTTTTAAATACTCTGAAGTCAAATATTTCCCCAAAACAACCTTTTTTTTTTTTTTTTTTTTTAACTTTAATAGGGGACAACAGACATTTAAAATTCAATCACCACCCCCCTCCCCCAGCCTAGGGGGCGTAGGAGTCAGAAAGCTTCACCCCACAGATCTCTGGACCAGCATGGTGAGGTGAGTGACCCGTGTGTCCCATAGTACCGCGAGGCTGGCTGGCCCACAGCTTTCACAGAAAGCAGCAGAGCTCTCGAGCAGCACAGCAGACCGAAATGCTTGAAGGACTCCACTGTCCTGGCCAACGGCGTCCGGCTCTGGACGAGTCCTTTCCCAAGAGGCACAAAGATCGGCGCCACTGCCCGTACCGTCCAGCAGGTGGCGCTCGCGGCCTGCATCGTTGCCTTCTCCAGCAAAGGGGAGGGACTTATGGCTCTGGGAACTGACGCCTCTTCCCTGTCTGCACAACTCACCACCGATCCCTCCTCCCTCTGCCGCCATGTGAAGCTGTAGTTTGTAATTGTAACATGAGGAGGGAAGGAAAAAAAGGAACAGTTTTTCCAGGCCGCGGCCGGGGAGAGAGAGTCAGCTCAGATCTTGATGTCCTGAGACTCCACCATCTTGGCTAGAGTCTTCTTGATGCGCAGCACCGTGAGGCGTGAGGCGGGGTTTGGGGCCCAGCATTCCGACATCAGCTTCAGCATGGCCCTCAGACACTGTTGGGGGGGGGACGTGGGCACTGTTAAAGTGGATAAAAACAAGAAGCACCCAGCAGCGGGTGCCATTTTCCTACACGCTTAGGCCGACGGCGGAGCTGAGAGGACAACCAGCCCAACGGTGATTTATAACATCAATAAAAGCCCTGAAAGTTGAAACCCCCAGAACGACATGAGACCCGGCACAGCTTGACATCCCGGGGGCACACCAGCCGTCGTACTCGCCTTAACATTTAAAGGGAACATTCTTCTGCAGAACCCGCAGGTTAAAACGCTGGAAATAAGCCAGAAACACCCCCCAAAGCCTAGGATTCGATTCTAAGAGTGACTCGATACCAGCAAAAGAAAACTCCACTTGTCTCATTAATTACATCAACCTAATGAATTTCATCTTTCTTAAAGAATGACATAACTTTCTATTCCCAAAAAGAAACCTTTAGTTCACACCATTAAATCCACCCCCTGGCTGTACCCCGGTCACTACAGCCCAGCTTTCTCCCATCGTACTGGAAACCTGCCCACCTCCCAGAGACCCGGCATGGACGGGACTGCTTCGGACTGGCCCGGCCAAGCAGACAGGCCCCGTAACCCCAGACCCCCCACTGCCCAAACTCTGTCCACTTACCTCATCGCTGTTCCAACGGTTGGAAACTGCGGGTCGCAGGCCCTTAACACACACCACCTCCCGCATGTCCTCGTAGGAGGGGTCCGAGGGCACCATGCCGGCGTAGGGCAGCTGGTACTCCTCCACAATGCCTGGGGGGGGGTGGGGGTTAATGAGAAGGACCGATTAATCCACAACCGCAGACGCTAAAAGTCCATCTGTTAGACGATTCCGGATAATATAGAGTCTGCCCGATAACTAAATAACAAGCAGATGAAGACAAGGAGTACATCACGGTAATGGGGAGTAATGCGGAATGGACGGAAGAACCGAATGAATGGATGGAAATGATAGGAGGAGAGGATGGATACGACGCAAAGGCAGTAATGAACGAAATCAGGGCGCCATGACAGGAAGCCTACAGGACGGAATGGACATGATGGACTGTCACACGACGTGCATCACAACACAGCAAGGGGGCAGAGGGGAGGAATACGACAAAATAATACAAACGCTAAACTGTTTCCAATCACGATGAAAAGATGAATGCGAGCCGTGAAGGCAGGCCCACCTCCGGTGACACATCGGCGAGCCATCTCCCACACGACCAGGCCGTAGCTGTAGATGTCGGCCATGAGGTACGCCTGGAACTGGTTCTTGTTCATGCTCTCGTCCAGCACCTCGGGGGCCATGTAGCGCTTGGTGCCAGTTCGTGTGCTCAGGGGCACATCCACCTCGTTGCTGTCGCTGGTGGGGGGGGCGGGGAGAAACAGAACCGGCAGTTCAGACTGTGACTCAGTGTCTCTGAAGTCATCTTTTTAAAGCCTGAGTTTTTTGGTGTTTTTGCGGTTCAGTTTGTGCCCACAGGAAGTCGGCTCTCTCTATGTATTTTTTCTCCTCAGAGGAAGGTGCGTTTACACACACATCCCAACGTCTACTTTTACCTTCAACCATACTCACTGCTTGAGGCGGCAAAAAAGATGTGCGCCTGTACTCCCCTTATCATCCAGATGAGGGGTACCGGTACGCGAGAAGCGTGCCCGCATCACGTAGCGGTGAGCGGCGGGTCGCCCCCAAGCCATCACCATAACAACGAAACTCCCACCAAACAAAAAACTTCATATAAATATGCGAGTGCTGCAGGATTGATTATGTTGATTTTTAACACCATTCCAGCAACTAGGGCTCTATTCACGGCGAGAGTAAATGTGGCTTGTTTTCTCTCAATTCACAAGTAGCACGTGGTTAGAGGAGCGACTGACGATTGCCCGTCAGTAGCCCCTAAACTTGACCTGCAGCCCGGATCGTACCTATTGAACTTGACGGCCAAGCCCAGGTCGGCGATGCAGCACGTGCCGTTCTTCTTCACCAGTATGTTCTTGCTCTTGAGGTCGCGGTGGGCGATAGCCGGCTTGCCCTGCGTGCCGTAGATCTCGGTGTGCAGGTGGCATAAGCCGCAGGCCGCCGAGTAGGCGAGCCGCAGCAATCCCGCCGCGTCCAGCGTGCTGAACTTCAGGTAGTCGTGCAGGGAGCCGTTCTCGTGGTAGTCCGTGATGAGGAAGAGCTGCGTGAAGGAGCCCGTGCCCTTGATGTCAGCCGCGATGAACCCTGGGAATGTTAGACCGGGTGAGGTTTCATTCAGAGGTTTGTTCTGGAGACTGACTAGATTATCTTGTGAAACAGGAATAGAGAAAACGGGGTCACTCAGTTATAAAGTTTGCTGTCGCTGCAAACTCTCTTACACCCTTCACACTAAAGAGTGCTGCAAATGTCCTGCATGGACCTCACAGTAGATATCTTCTCCAGCTTTGTTATCTAATTAACCAGTCATTCATAGAGACAGTAAATCCAAATTAAAGGCCACGTTATGCGATTAGAGAAGTAAGAGACCACTGGCCACATACCCAATATGTTCTCGTGCCTCATGAGGACTGTCTGGTAGATCTCCGTCTCCCGGAACCAGCTGGCCTCCTCACGTGTGAAGAACACCTTGACGGCCACCTTCTCGCCGCGCCAGCTGCCCAGCCACACCTCCCCGTAGCGGCCCTTGCCAATGGGCCGAACCATCTGGATCTGCTTGGCGATGGTGCGCTGTACCTGGAGGTGTATCAGCACGCCAGTCACGTGATCGGCGCTCCACATTCGTCTTGCGAAATCACAGCCTTAAGGCTGATCAGCAAACAGATAGGAGACCCTTTCAACTTTCCCGGTTAGCTCAGTTGGTGCCAAAGTAACATCAGTTGAAGGACAAATACCTTTTACTGAATACTACCTTAGGATAGTTATTTCAAAACCATGGGCAATGCTAAAGAGTTTTCACAACATTCATGCTGTATTCTAACAGCTCAAACTGACTCTCTCTTGTATTAGCTAGCTTGTGTTGGCTTCATCATTCACATTCCACTCTTAACCTTCATGCCAGAACCCAGAGCAACGAGCACTGCCAACAGGGCAAAATCTGAACTGCTTCCAAAGAGAAATACCAAACATGGTAGGCGCTGACGGGTGAAAGGCATGGAGCAGTACCCGTTAGCGCTGGTGCTAGAAGCATCACGTGTTTTGGACAGGACTATGGGAGAGATTCGCTAAAGGAGCAGACTACTCGATTCTGCCATCAGCCACTACCAAACGTCATTCACCGGGTCGGCGGTTGGAGGGGGACCTGCCTCCAGATTCAGCGCCCTTTCCCATGCTTACCAGTAGGGGCAGACCAGAGCCGCTGGCCGAGGTGGACAGGTTGATGAGGTCTTTGAGTGACTCGCCGACAGGGATGATGGCCTCTTCCTGCTCCAGGTCCCTGCGGTAGCGTTGTCTCTCCGTCTGCCATTTGTACCTGCCAGAAACACAGCCGACGGCCGGCCAATCATGACAGAGGGCCTGATAGCTATACAGCTGCTGCTAACTAAGCTCGTTAAGATGCGAGTGGGCTTGTCTGATGCAGAACTTCGACACTATCTATCATGCAGTCTATAACATCAACCTTAACTATCCCTAAAGTGACAAAGCTGCTCTCACAATAGATATCAAACACCAAATTGAGTTATCCACCTTGACCATGATTGGCTGCCCAGTAGATAAAGTCTGCATTATGCATCGTTCACTTAGACAAACAGCACCTCCACTGTTAGCTGGCTGTTGGCGCATTGACGTTACCACCAGTCAACGACATCTGACATCAACCGCTATCAGCCGGCAAGTCAAACACATAAACTGTAAAAGAGCTCTTTACCGGTACCTGTCAGCCAAGGCGAACAACAGGTCTGCCTTCACTATCACCTCTCAAACAACTTGTCAAACACAAGACGGTCATTAACTGTCACGCTCAGTCAAAAAACCCTTTCAAACATTTACCAGAGGAGTGAAAAGGGCAGAAGGAGCCAAGATGCAACCACAGTAGCTGAAATGTGAGCAGAAGCTCTGTCCTAAACGCCGGTGACTGGCTGACCTGTAATAGCAAACGATGGTGATGATGATGAGCAGGCAGCAACAGGCGGTCACCGACACGAGGAAGGCCACCCAGTGGGCACCGCTGAGCAGGTCTGCAGGACAAGGAAATGGGAAGTGAGGATCTACCCAGAAGCCAAAGTACCAGATCATCTGAGCAAAATTCACACCCCAGGTCCTGGTCTATGGTTCGAATGGTCCAAGGCAACTATATACCACCCATAATGAGCAGTGGAAGCCACTCTGACAGAGTATCAATGATTCATGGCAAACTGAGGAACAGATGTTGGGAGGCACCATGTTTAAATGGGCTAAAGACCATAGTCAGGTGACCAGATCAGGAAAAAAAATGAAGGATTTGTAGAGGACGTGGATGTGGCTCTTCATAAACAAGCTGGACCAGAAATCGCAATACTGATGGAGAAAATTCTTTAAAAAGAGTGACCGTGCGGGTGTTAGTCTCCAGAAACACACCGCGAATTGGACTTTTAGGAGGAATTCATCGTTGAAGAATCATTTTCCATGACCAGGGCAGTTCTTTGGTGCTCAGAGAGAGAGGAAGGGTCGCCCTGCACCCACCTGGCAGGACACGAGGCGGGAGAGTCGGCCGAAGGTCGCGGTTACAAAGATCAGTCTGGCAGCACTCGATCGTCCGTCTCGTCTGGGCATTGGGGGAATCCTGGGAAATGTAGGCATTTCAGACACATGCAAGCATAGGCGCCATTTAGTGAAAGGGCTGTTTAAAGACCTCCAGGACCATGGGGTACCTTGCACTGGAAATGCGAGCCCTCGTACTTCATGCACCCTGAGGTCAGGGTCTGTTCGCCATGTTCATCCTCCTCAATTATGGCGAAACACTGGCCATTGGTCCTGCACGACCGGGGGATGGGCACACAGATTAGCTTGGCACAGGTCAGTAGGATCATTAAAAACATGGAGCACTTGTACTACGTGCATTTCGAGTTCAAGGCAAGATGATGGATGAGCTGAAGGATTGAATTATAACACAAATGGGGCCCTGGGTGTGGGACCAACAGGGGGCGCTCACTTGCAGGTGTTGTTGGTGGCGTCTTCAGGGCAGTGGCCTGAACAGTAGCAGGTCAG
Source organism: Hippopotamyrus pictus (assembly GCA_026781145.1). NCBI lineage: Eukaryota > Metazoa > Chordata > Actinopteri > Osteoglossiformes > Mormyridae > Hippopotamyrus > Hippopotamyrus pictus. The sequence goes on along the minus strand of JAODLC010000045.1, from coordinate 2,220,138 downwards.
GAAGCGTGCCGCATCTTCAGGGGCCACAGTGGCGCCGTCCCCAGAGCGGGACTGCCGGGGATCAGGGCCCGGCCTTGCCCCCGTGCCTTGGAGCACATGGTCAGGATTCTGCCCCCCTGTGTTGGAAGAGGAGGGAGCATCAGACCATTCGACAGAGGATATCAGCCCATGCCCAGATCTGCACCGCAGCCAGGGAATAGGAACCGAATCGATGGATCGAGCGAGAACCTGACGAGTCCTATTTCCATGGCTGGTGCACTTTCCTTAAATGACGTCACAACCACAGTACATTCGGGAAACGGATAACGCAATAGCAGCTCGGTGCTCGTATTTACAGAGCCTCCTGTTGCTCTGATAGCCGTCTCAACAAAGACACCCAGATCCCCTGAGGCAGCTTCAGCAGGAGAGCAGAGAAGGGCGCGGAGTCAGATCGCCCATCGTGGACACCGGCCACCACCACCCTCACCCACCTGCTCTGGTTAAGCATCATGCGATAATCGCCTCACCTCTGAAGCTCTCTGATAGGGCTTTGAAATAAACTGGCACCAAGAGCCAGCTGGTACATCAAGATTGAAGGCTAAAATGGAGAACTAAACACTGCTACTCCCGCCTGAGCAGGGAAGGGTTCCCAAAGACATCTGCCCCCCCCCAACCAACAACAACAAACCCAGGCTCTTTGTTCATCATCTCTACAATTTTGCCCTGATGGCTGGGATTCTTTTGAAAGAATACAATCACACCACATCCTGTGTAGTCAGATAAGGGCTTTAATATGACGACCCCCCCCAGCAAAACCCGCCCCAAACCAGCACTGCAAACAAACCTCTGAAGGCAATCTGGCTTATCGGTTACCATAATGACACCATGGACCTTACGATAAACAGAGATAATGGTAACTGCCGAACAGCAGCGTTAACACGATGCTCACAAACAAAGAGCGTCCACGGTTAATCCCGGCACGCAGTAGACGGCAGTGTGTACGAACTCCAAGGCAGCGCTCTTTGCACCCTTGCACTAAGCACTTCTATATTTATTGACATTTCGGGGCAGATCTATTTCCGTCCGTGAGCGGCTAGGCTCAGACACGCCAGACCTCATTCCAGCCTTTACCACGTGTTAAGGTGGCGGTATACTTCAAAGGCCGTCCGGACAAAATGAAATCGAACACGCCGGCGAGAACAATCGGTCGCATGCTTACACTTGCTCGTCTCATGTCACGTCACAACCCTAGAGGGCGCAGAATGTGTTTGATGCGGCAGACCCACAAACAGAAGGCAAATAAATGTGAGGAGCATGCGAGTCATTTTAATAAAGGAGACGACAGGTCTTTTAAAATGGAAGTTTCTCTCTTTGGTAACAGCTGCTATTGGTCCAACATTACTAGTATCACAGACAGGGATCACACAAGCAGAAGACTCACATTCTACAGCAAACATTACTGTTAGAGCATTTACTGTTAACGCATGAACATGCATTAATTTACATTATTTAAAGTGCGGACCAAAGTGTGCCAGCATTGGATGAGACATTTATCTCATCCAACGGGGGACAGCGGGTGGGATCGGAACAAATGAAAGTTCACCTCAAGGACCATGGTAATTATAGCTCATACCAAGTATTGCTAGAACTATGTGGATTCCATCTGGAGGACACACCTTTAAACTGATAACTGAAAGGGACGAGAAATGGGCTTTAAATCGGTCAGACGTCACGCAGGTGGAGGTCCCCTTTACGAAGTCCAGGCTCAGAGCAGAGAGAGTGAAAGCCTGACTGGTGACCCTGAAGACACGCGGCCCGGCAGGCAGAGCCTGGGTGCGGCTATACAACAGGGTGGAGGATTGGGGCCCGAATGAGCAGCGATAGCCCTAATGGACTGGTTAGCCCAGCCTGAACCTCCTGGCCTGCGCTGCATAGCTCACAAGGTCCATTTTTGCCCCGTGTCACCAGAGCACATGCACATGTCTTAACAGGGACGGCCATATACGGCTAGCCACCCCTCCCCACCATAGAAACATAAAAAAAAAAAAAAAAAATGTAAGGCTCTTCTGTGGGTATCAGTTACATCTCTGACCAGGTAATATAAAATGGCTACCAGTATATTTCAAATACTAATTATTCTAAAAGACCGGAGATTCCTTGTTATTTAAGGTTAGGTCACTTTGATAACTAATTTGGGTGTGTATGTGTGAGAAAGCGAGAGAGAGGCTGATCTAAAAGGTCTGACTTGCAAATGTCTGGTGACCGGTCTGCACTGCTGCGTCATCACGACGAGGTACAAACAGAAACTAGCAGGCCCACAAAATACAGGTCTCAGAAACTCGCAGAGCGGCCAAAACTTTCCACGCACACTACTATCGAATAAACAAACAACGCATATGCAAATGAGATTTGAAGTCACTACGAAAACAGCAGTTATTCAGGCGAGCGGGGGGTGGGGAGTCATTGTTCCGTAACCTGCGGCAACACCCTGGGAAAACAAAAGCAGATACATCCAGGTCTGTTCATTCACCCAACAATGGTGCCATGCTCGAAGGCGGGTTTGTTTGCTCTGAAATACCGACCCACAGCTACGTGCAGTCAATGGCTGACCTCCCCCGTTGCCTTGAGAAGAAATCTGATTGTACAGATATACTTAAAAAAAAAAAAAAAACAGAGAGCCTTAAGGGTCCATGAAACTGCTTCTGGCGTGGACGACGTTCACAGGAACACATCAGGCTCAGAGTCCAGCCTTAGCCTTCCTTACCGTGATTACCGTTGAAATGTTTGTTTTGTTAATTACTAAGCCACAGTACTTCAGCCTCCATCTGCCTGCTGGGGCTACAAAGGTGAAGAATCTGCTGCCTTAAATCTGTTCTGAGGAAGCCAACTACCTCACTTCACTGCAGCCCATCCGGTTTAAGACGATGTTTGAGTTTCCAAAAAGTCTTTCACCGCAATAAGCTGGAAGTGTTTAAATCTTACATGCTTGGGCAATTAAGGCGGTGCCTTAGATGAGGGAGAGCACAGCCAAAACCGGGGAAGTTACAATATCTAACAACCAATTTCATACATTATAGTCCCACGCAAACACACTCTTGGTGATAACATGTTAATCACACATTATTGATGATGATCCACAATCAACGCCGCAGATCAGTTTGTGGGGAGAGACCAGCCTAAATTCACTGCATGGGCAGAGGAACTGGTCTCAGAATAAGTCTGAGTCCTGGGTGGGACAGTCCCATAGCCTCGAGTAAAAGCACCGTAACCTACAGGAACAGCCTCCCTCTGCACTGTGAAAATCATAATTAATAAAAGTCTATCAAATAAAGAAGCCAGCTCTGAAGAGACGAGTGGTCTGCTGTTTAGAGGGTGGCCATGTTTTGCTCTGCCTCTCAGATCCCCGTCCAAAATGGGGGAGGGAGTGCAGCATGCTCCTCACCAAGGCTCTGCTCCTCACCAAGGCTCTGCTCCTCACCAAGCTTCTGCTCCCACATGTGCATTTAATTCACACTGCCGTCACCACGGAGTCTGAGGTCTGGCAGGCACGCGCACACGCAGACACACACACACACACACACACGCACACACACACACACACGCACAGACGCAGGCAATTCTAACCACTGCCTCCTGAAACACATCCAGGCTCAGATCCCATTTATCGGACCAGGCAGGGGGAGAGGAGGCACTGTCCACCATGACACGCAAGAGGGGCAGAAATGGCAATAAAGTGGAGAGCTGAAAACAGCCCGCCCCCGTGCCTTGCCCACAATTCCAGAATGTTCCATCTGGTCAGGGCTTGGGTGAGTGGTTACCTGGGTGTGTGTGTGTGTGTGTGTGTGTGTGTGTGTGTGTGTGTGTGTGTGTGTGTGTGTGTGTGTTCACACCTGTACAAACAGCTGTCTAAAGCCAGTGGCTCACAGGACGTTATGATACAGCTTCCCTATGCAGAGATTTCCAGATGAAGATAAAAACTCACACCAATTTGAGGCCGTAGAAGGGGAAAAAAAAAAGGAAAATTTCCTTTCCGGAAATTTCTGTGAACAAGACAAACAATGAGGTGTTTAAAGTGTGTCCGCACTGTATGTGTGCGTTTACACACTTTTCCCCAGCTATTAACAAGCCTTTGACACCAAACAGGAAATGGTTAATGTGCAGAGGAAGGTTAGGAAGCACCAATCAGCCCAACAAGCTTCCTGTAGTGGGGGGGGGGGCGCCTGCAGGGGGCAGGCTGGCGCAGGGAGGCAGGAAGGAGGGCGCCGCGCCGCAGGGGCACAGGAGGCGAGGCTCGTTGGAAATCAAGGCCAGCAAATCTCAGATTTCAGTGACGGATCGGGAGACGCTACAAGGCCTAGCTCAGGAAAACAATTAAAGGTATGGGGGAGACGTCAGCACAGCTGCTTGGTGATCATTGTAGTGCCTAAGGACCCCGGGTTCGAGACTGTCAACTTGGCTGGTTTGTGGGACTTGTGGCCTCTGAGCAAGGCCCTTAACCCTCATTTGCTCCAGACCCTGCTCTGACAAAAATGTATGTCGCTTTGGGTAAGAGTTAGCTCAATAAATACATGTAAAGCAGACAGGTCTCTGGGGGAGATTGACGTTTCCGGAACACTTGCTTCAACCTTTAAATGATCATGTGAGTGTGCGCCAGTGGTGGGCGCATATCAGCAGTTGGGGGGGGGGGTTGTATCAGCCACCCCATTTAAGAGCCCTCCAGGTACCACTGAGCCATCTCTCAAGCTCAAGCCCGACGGAAAGGTGACGTTCAGAGGTGCCTCAGTGACTGCTCCAACTTTTACTTCAAAACAAGAGCGTGATCCTGAGCCTTCAGTGCCAGAGCAGAGAAGAGAGCAGCAGCAAACTGCTATCTGCCGATACCGGGTCTGTCTGCAGAAACCCAACTCCCATGGGCTCTGGCGCCGCCCCTTGAAGTCGCAGAGAGCAAAGCTCGACTCCCGCATTCTTCTTCGCGCAATTCCCAAATTACTATAATCCCTTCCAAGCGCCACGTTCAGCATGACTGATGGGAGTCTGGCTCCGGCTTTTGAAGTGAACTCTTTCCCGTTTCCAGAAATAGGCCAGCATGGCCACGGAATATGTGCCACTAGAAAACAGAGCTCTGAGGAGGAGGAGAAGTGGCACAGCCACACAGAGCAGCCTGTGATGCACGACACACATTTACCCCTGGAGCAACTAGGGGTTAATGGCCTTGCTCAAGAGCCCAAGATCAATATCAGTCTGTCGACCCTGGGATTAGAACCAGTGATGTTCCGATCACAGGCACAGCGTCCTAATCCACTGAGCCACACTCCATCCCCCATAAAAGCTAAAAACAACAGAATAAATCAAATGATGAAGAAATAGATCATCCACGCAGGTGAGTCTCGGTAACCGTGGGACAAGCAGGATCTTGCAGGTGAGGATCTTAACTAACTTGAATCAACAAATTCAAAAAATTGGACATAACCATAGATAAACGGGCAGAGAGAGAGAGAGAGAGAGAGAGAGAGAGAGGGAGTGTACACAGGCAGGCAGGAAGACAGAGACTGCCAGACAGGCAAGCATGCAGACTGACAAGACAGAGACTGCCAGACAGGCAGGCAGGCAGACTCACCATCCACTGTGGACGCGAGGGAATAGCAGGCCCCAAGAACACAGATCCAGAGCAAGACTCTCGTCATTCTTGTCAGAGACCTGGAATCCCACCTGTCCGAAGAACCCAGTCGGCCAAAGGATGCAGCAGCAGCAGGGAGTGAGCCAAGGAGACCCCCAAAGGCCGTGGAGAGCCGGAGTGGGGGGATTGGCAGGCCTCGACGTTCCTTTTCACTTGATCCCCTTGTCCACAAGCCTGGAACCGAGAGAGATGGAGAAGCTTAATGAGACTGGACCACACAGCACGGCTAGCGTGGAACCCGTAACAGAATCCAATGGTGCCAGGGGTCACATGTGAGAAGCGAGAGGTCAGGGGTCACAGCCAGACGTCTTTGGGCATGAGCCCTCAAACATTAAGTGGCTCGTTGTTCTTCGGTGACCCCCCCCCCACCTAAACCCAACAAAATCACTCAGCCCCTGGCGTAAAAAAAGATTCCTTGTATGATCATCAAACAAAATCAATGAAATCAGTCAGAGAGACGTGGGTGTGATTAGAGGACAGGGCACCTCCTGGTGGGTGACAGCCGCTCGCAGTTTCCCATGAGCCTTCACTCAGCCTTCTAATCCATCAGCTCTACACCTCTGAACTCCAACCCAACCCCCAATCCCAACACACTCTTAGCACGTCTCTTTTAGGTTGGGGGATTGCCGGGGGTGGGTAATGCAATAGCCGGATGGAGTCTGTCACATCTGATTTCCTTCAGGGAGGGCAGAGTCTGACCCCAGCCCTACTTTTCACGCACCATTACCATCTGGGTTTTGGGGGAACAATGGCATTCTCCTGAAGACCGGGTCGGGCTGGGGGGTGGGTATCACCCTTCACCAGTGAAACTGTGCACGCTCCAGAGCTCTGACCAAAGGGGAACCACACTGGTACCAGTAGAAGAATGTGCCTGAACATTACTATCCAGAGAGAATTTGTATGTGCTTGTAACAGGCTTGTATTTCCTCTGAAGGCCTGGGGGATGTTTACCATGCTCGCACCCAGAGAAGCATGCAAACCCGTTTGCAACACTGAGCGTTTATGGTAGCGCTACGGGGGCCCATGCACGCGCAGTTAGGGCCTCTAACCCAAATCCTGAGTCACACGGAAGACGCCCCAGAGGGACAGGCTGGGGCGGGGGCGACATAACCAGGAACCCCACTCGGAAGTGAAGCCCCACCTCTCAGGATCGGCACGTTTACAACGGCGGTCTTGATGGAAATCTGCTGGCCAGCAGGTCTGCACAAACCAGACACGTCCCACTTGCACTCTCATAGCGAAGTTTGTGTCAGCTGGCGTCACATGCATTCACCTGTTATATCACTGGCCGGAATGTCCGATGTAAAACATGCCAAATAACTTCACTGACAGCATATTAAATAGCCTGATTTCGTGCGACCTTACATATGAACCGATATTATGCAATAGTTTGGTTTTGCCCCTGCTGATATGACAAAGAAATTCACTGAGCCTAATGTAAATGTGCTGCAGCGTGTTAAGGGAGGACAGAGAAACACTATTCGCTCTCAACCAGGTCAAAGAGCATTTTTTTGCAGCACCAGGTACTGAACTTTTGGTACTCCAAGAAAGTACGGTACTTTAAGGTGTTCGTTTTCCAGTGGCGTAAAAACTGGTACCAGCGCTGAATGACGTCAAACAGATAGGGGAGGTAATTTTGTACTGAATTTGAAAAATGGCTGTAGTATGTTATAGGGCAGAACAACGCGAGTTATTAATACCAACATTGCATGTTATGCACATGCAATTCTCTCTAGTCGGCTGTATTAAAATAAGGCTTTGTTAATTTCAATTCTGTACGGACATTTTAGCGCAGAGGGTTAAAGTTTTGCTAAAATATGTTTAATTTGTTACTCTGTCATAGAAAAAAACACTAAGCAAATTTTGCAATTTTAATTATTATTCCTTTTATAGATTCTTATATCTTTAAAAGTCAGTTTAAAGTTTACCTGAGGGAGCCAGCAGGCACGCGCAGGTATGCACGCACCACACACAGGCAGACATACATACACGCAGACACACACACACGCACAACGCATATACGTACGCAGACACACACACGCAGACACACACACACACGCACACGCAGACACACACACACACGCACACGCAGACACACACACACACACACAGAAACCCTTGCAGGGAGGCCCTGCTCCCACCGTCCTCCTCTTGCTCCTCCTGCTTTGCTCCCTGCTCCTTGGCCTGTAACCCGAGCCCAGCACAGCCTCCCAGCCTACCCCCGCCGCTCCTGGCACAGATCCTGAGCCCCTCTGGGGGCCCCTCCTTGCCCCCCTCCCCGCCCGTTCGACATCCCTCTCAGACTTTCTGGCTCTCGCCTCACTGTGCCGCACTGGAGCCCCGCCCCCCGCCCCCCGCCCCGCACGCCTGGCTGCCATCGCGGCTGGATCTCGGCCACGCTCTGCTACCTGTCAGACTCAAGGATGAAGGGGAAAAAAACAAACCCGGATACATTCAGAGCACCTTCCCGGCCGACCGGGGGCCGATAAGCACAGAACAAAAAGGCCTTCGGAGGGGGGAGAGCTGGGGGCAGGCTTCACTCGGAAAATACAATCTGCCTGAATCACTACACGACATCATTCTACGCTATTCTACATGCGCGCTGCCACACGTCTGCGGCCATCTCGGATGCCGGACGGCATCGGCCCGGTTTGCCGCTCGCGTCTGTCTGGTACCCCGTGAGGATGTTACTGAAGGACACACGCTGTGTCACAGCAGGTGACGGGTCTGACGGCGGCTCGCGCACGGACACCAGCACGATAAGACGACCAATAAGACATCTGGGGCAGGGAAGAAAGGAGCAGGACAGGGCTGTTCAAGGGAACGAGGACACAGTTAAATGGGGGGGGGGGGGGGTGACCCAAG
>JAODLC010000045.1:2170380-2186550 GCA_026781145.1 Hippopotamyrus pictus | reverse complement strand
GTTCTCCCCAAACGAGCTTGATGGGCCGAATGGCCTCCTCTCGTTTGTAAATTTCTTATGTTCTTATGTTCTTATATGTGACTATCGCGGGCTCCATGCTGACCTGTTTTAACACACTGAAATAGACATTTCTGTTCTGTCATATTCTGTGATAGCTCTGTGTGTAGGACACTGCAGGTGCAGCTGGAGCCCAGCAGGGAGCGCTTTTACCTTCTGGTGGGGTATGACTGGCATGGGGGAATCCATTCTCGGGGTGGCAGTAGGAACTGGAGCGGGGCGTCTTGATCTGCAGGATGACAGGAAACACGTCCGTCACGGTCTTCCATAGCACGGCTATGGAAAGTTTTGGTATTATGTCATATCTGCTAACCAGGTGAAGGAGACAGATAGCTGGTTAGCAAGTTTTACCATAGCTCTGCTGGTTTTTATCTCTAAGGAGGCCAATCGGTCACCTTTCGATGGTGAATGACTTCAGTAGTAATTTGAAGAAACTGGCGGTATTAGAACTAAAAAAAAAAGATCTAAAAGATCTTCTTCCACTTGACTAGACCAGACATGAAAGCGCATAAGGTGACTGGATGCGTTTGTCTGGTGTATTTCGTTTCAGCTGCTGTTTACGTTGTGGCGTCTGAGAGACTAACCGGCGACGTACCTAGACCTGTGTCAGACAAACACCACAGATGGGTTAAAAACAACACAAAACTCCCTTTACTGACATAGGGGTGCATTCCACTGACAGGCGGGTAAGAAAAGAAAAATGCAAATTAAAATACTTTAATACACTGGTGAGATTCGGACGGCGACATCATGGACGGAAAGCTGAGAGGCAATAAGCGGACGTGTACGTCAGTCTCTTCCTAGCTGGAAGGACTTTTTAATTAGGCTTCATTTAATACAATCACGGCAGTAACTGTGATGGCTAGACATGTGCCTGTAAAGCAAAGGCTTCAAAAAAGACTTAAAAGCGAAGTCCTTAGGAAGTCTTTATTGTGACATCAGATCTTCAGGTGCTGCTCCAGGATGTAAGCAGATGAAAAGGTACTAATGAAACTGTAGCCTGCAGTAGGCAGGTTTTTTTTTTATTTATATATATCCAAAGCTGATTACACATCTTACACTTCAACATTTTTGATATTTCTCCTAATTAACTGAGGTACTCAGTACTGAAAAGGTGGACAGTTGCAGTTGTGCCTCTGTGATATGCCAAGTAACTGGGAAAGGAAGCTTCAGTGCTGCTTGGGGTCGTTTCAGGGCACAGCACTGAGCTGCCGGGTTAGAAGGGCCAAAAAAGGCAAAGAGAAACAGCAAAAAAACGGGAGAAAAACAGAAAAGGAATCACGGGATAGCCGCTTTCTGCTGACCCAGAAGGGAAGCGTGAACATTGACTTCCCATAATCCCCTCCGGTATGAACGTGAGCAGGGAAGACAGTCCATTTACGGCTCCCTTCTTCCTGTTCTGTTAGGGAACATTTAACAGAATCTTTCCTGATGCTTAAAATGGCTGCCAAGGAGGAGAATTCAAGCATGATTTGTAGCTGCCGCTGGATTATGGGAGTTATTGGACACGTGTAAGGATCACTTGGGACAGATTATAGGATGTAAAAAGTTTGGATCCAACCCCCATGTATGTATCCCCAGCTATCAAAATGTCAATAATATCTTGTTTTATGGGATTGTCTTGAGTGGACTTTATCACAGAAAAACAATTATCTTAAAGGCTGGGAAACAGGAAACCAAGCAGCTTTGAACCATAAACAGCAAAGGCCCTTAAAGCACAGCAGCATAAGAAAGAGCAATGAGCCAGTGTTTGGGGGGCTGTTCCCATAAACCCCACTGCTTCGCCTGTGGGTCTCCCAGCAGCTGAACCAAACTTGTCAGCCACACCAGCTGTAGGTGATTCGTTTTTCCAAATTGACCAACATCGCTAGCAGTGTAAAAAAATACATTTATTTTTCATTATAGCCTAATAATGCAGGTGGAAGTTTTGCTACAAAATAAAACAAAGAAGTTCCTGGCCATAAAGATGAGCAAATGAGGACAATATTGTGAGCTAGACAAGCTGGGACTTTCAGCAGCTGTGATTTTCTTGTGATTTATAACTCCTGCATTTGTTTCTGGTGATTCTCTGGAAGCTCTACCTAGCAGCACCCTTGATGACTGTATGCTTGCAATGTTCTATGTGTCTATGTCATTTTTGGACAGAAATGTCTGTTAAATAAATGCTAATGTAACTGTAAATAATGTAAAAGTCACAGAATCAGTGCTGGGCTGGTGAATGATAGTGAATGTCAAGCTAAATTAGAACTAGAGTCTCCTGGACAAAACAAAGAGCAAAAAACATGGCATGAAGAACAACGTCGGCTATTCGTAATCATTTTAAGGGAGTGACTGATTGAAGTGACATTGTCTTGAAATGATTAGTAACCCTGAACTCATCTGTAGGGCAACATTCTTTAGTTTAAACTGGAGTCTTAAATTCTGCATGAGTGCATGGCTGTAATGAGTTTTTTTCAGATCACATTTTTGAGAGGAATTGGGTTGAGTATGGAGCAGTAGTTCTCTTGAAAAGCTATCAGTCGGTGGCTCTGATGTAAGAGAGGAGGGTTATGAAGAGGATGAGTGACCTGGGAGGTTCAGGCCAAGGACTGCATGAGATCTTTCCATCAAGAGGAAAATCCTTACTATGGGCAGCTGGACAATTCACTTTCCCACCCTGATGTGCATATTTATCATAGTTAAGTAGAATTCTGTCAGCCCTGCTTAAGTAAGATGAGTTTCCCTTGGAGAGCCAATACAATGTCCCAGAGGGAATATATGATGAAAGACGATATTAATCACTTTCCATTTCTTATGGAGATGTTCAAAGTAGCACCAACGCTTAGTGAGTGCACACTATGACGTGTTCATGGACGTCTTCATCTGTTTCTCAAGCTGCAATGGAACCGGTAACCATGCATTATCAAGCCCACCATACATGGCTGCCCATCGCAAATCTTTCATGGTTGACACAGATATATTTCTCTGAAGAATAATATCAGCACCTACTCCATTTCAAACACCTCTAGTCACATGGTCACAAGCCCTATGATGCTGCCATAGTCTGACAGCTATAAGCACCGGCTGATGCTCACAGCTGTTCATTTTTCTCCACATTATCATGAACAAGCAGACAAGGCTTGGGTAACTGCAGGAAGAGGGACGTTTTCTCGAAGCCTCTCTGGATATGATCTGCAGTATCTCGCCACTACAATCTGAGACGCGTACGAAAATGCAAACCGGAAATGCAAGTGGGATATGAAGATGTGCGTGAAATGCTGGATCCGGATCAGCGATACATACACTCATCTCGCAGCATCAGTGTTACGAAGCGAATCCATTACATTTCGGTTACATTTTTTGGGGGGTGGCGGGGCGAATTTTTAGTTTAAACAAATGTATGCTATTGTGACATAAAGCAGCAATATAAAGAGGTGATGCACCATAATAGATTGTTGCATGCTTAGGGCGGACATATGTGGGTGTGGCTACCTCTGCATGGTGAGTGACAGGTTCTTGGTGGCACATTTGATCTTGTTCTGCGCCTCCAGGTGGGTCAGGCCCTCAGTGCTCATGCCATCGATCGCCATGATGATGTCGCCCTGGGTCAGGTTACCCGATGCTGCCTTGCTCCCTGGTGTAATCTGTGGGCAGAAGATGGGCACGGAACCATTATATGACTGTTTCATAACCACTAAGCAACTGCAGTGCAGAGGTTCTTTCAGGTCGATATCCCGAAATCCACTCACTCAGCGGATTCCAGTTCTTGCACCCCCCCCACCACACAAAACTCTCTCTGCCCGGCGTGCTTGCCGTCAACCCAAGGCAAATGTGTCGAGATCTTCTGCAAAGCCCAAAACCACAGCCTGGAGCAGGTTTGTGTTCCTCTCCAGCGGTCTGTCTGTGCCTCTCTGATCTTCAGCCCCAATATGCTTTTGGACAATGCTCCTGACCTGAAGCTGTGACGTCTCCCATGACTTTCCTGCTCTGTCACATCAGACAGAGATAATTTCCTACAGCTGCTAATTAATATGACTGAGGGTCCACGCCTTTGAGGTTACTGATGAAACACATGGAAACAATATCCCACTGTACTGCAGGTCCTCCTTAAGCTTCAGCTCCTTGGAAATCATCACATCACCATAATCTGACGATCCTCCTGCAAACCCAATCGGATTCCTTTGTGCCATTTTCAGAAAATATAGCAGCTGTTATGAAAAAAAGGCTTATTGGCCAGCAACTGAAATACCGTCCTGCAGATGAGATAGCTGGTGACCTCTTGGGATGTTAAAAATAAAAGTCAATGTCGACATGCGCCTGCAATCGGCGCTTGACCCTTGGGTGACCTCAGACTCTCCTCAAATCCACTAGCCCACCTGTTGCCGTTAGTCAAACTTTAGGCCCCTCAGGAAATCCTTCATATACCCAAACTATTGGTCCCCTTTCCTCCAGATTGATTGCCTTTATATTGTACCACGATTTTCAGTCTTCAGACATCCCATCTTGTTCTTCTGACACACACACAGGTGAGAGCAAAGGGTCAGTCATTTAGATGGAGACCCTGGAGCAGTTTTTGGGGTTAAGTGGTTGGCTGAAGGATCCAGCAGTGATGCAGTTACACTTGTCAAGCACAGGATTCGAACAGCAATCTTCTGATCATATTCATTGCATTTGGTGGGAGGAAACCAGAGGTCCCAGATGAAACCCTCACAATAAAGGCTGAACATGAAACCCCCCTGCACACAGAGGAGAGGGGGATTTGAACCCACAACCTTGGAGGTGTGAGACCACATTCTTTAAGTAATGTCTGCTTAGGGTACCAGGGTACCATGGGGGCGGTGCTCAGTGTTAAAACACAGATACGATCATCTTATGTTAGAAATGGGAAACTGGAATTAGTCTGGAGGAAAACGGCATCAGTGTGACACATATCCCTGTAATGAAAACAAAATGGAAAAACCGTGGTATTCACGGAGCTTGGGCTATGTTGGGGGATCTCTTTCGATAGCTTCAGAAGGTTGTTGACCAGGTGGGTTTCTTGTCAAGTCACTATTCCAATCTGGCAACCTTGGATAACAAGAACAGTTCCATTTGGTAACCCTGATTCCCAAGTATAGTCCAATCTGGCAACCCTTTACGTAAATTTAATACACATGCTGTAAAGCTTCATCTTCAGTTTATGCATAAATATTCTTGCTTCCAGATGATAGGTCTTGCACCCCACCTGAAGATTGCATTTCAGAGTCCAGTAACTGAACCCATCTCAGATTGAATCAGGTTGAATAGCACAGGGGTCACAATTACGATGATGTAATTATGCAATACACCCAACTATCATTAAAAAATATATTGTTGCACACTGCCTTAGTTCATTTATGTAGTTGTGTCTTTTTTGAAGATGGAGTTTGAAGGTATAAAAGTACAGCCCTTTACAAGACCTGGCCTTTTAGTAGAACTCTGTACATTTTAAATGACATATCCACCGTGACGCGGGTACAACTGCTGAAACCTCAGCACTTATTACATTTACTGTCATACAGATATTTCAGTGGCTTGAACTACCAAAAATACAGCCCTTAGTTTGACCATTTGCTTCATTTTTAAGGACTTGCCAGGATCAGAATCTTTAGTCTGTTTAGTTTTTTCCGCATATAAAATAAACACCCAATCTGGAACAGTGAAAATTATATCAGTGCCCCGCGATGTATTTCCTGTAAAGCTTATGTCCAGAATAATAGATGAAGGCTCAGTCAGCCTCTACTTCCTGTCACACTGATGCCTCGTTTCCACCAATACTGAGCCGTTGCTGGTACTGGTGCCAGTCCCGGGCTGGTTCTTGCTTGGTGCCTTTCGAGAACCTGCCCGCGTTTCCACTGGTTTCAAAAAAGAACGGAATGGAAATGTAGGTGGATGTGAGAGTAAAGTAAAAGCTCATTTGTATTCTGTTCTCTGGATTTAATTTGATCAGTTTCAGATTTTGTTTTTATGAGTTGCTGTACTCTGTGTGTGTAAGTGAATTTATTCTCTTGCTGTTTTAATGCTGTCCTTTTAAGCATTGCACAGTGAATTTTACAAGCTGAAGTTCTCCAGTCTTTTTTTCAAAGGCAGGCACATATTACGGACTTCATGCCCCCGGGGTTTCTTAATTTCCAGTACATTTTCAATGACATATCCACCATGACGCGATGCCCCAGGAATAGGTGCAGGTGGTCAATAACTGTGGCTGCCTCGTAGTCCCACTGCAAAGCCTTCCGTGACGAATGCTGACAGATTGTGCCTGGCAGCCATTAATAGACCCAAACAAGGGACAGGACTGTTTAAGCTGGAGATCTGCGTTAGGGAGAAAGCCATCCAGCAAAATAAAGAGTCTGCATGTTGCTTCTGCTCTCTCTGCCTGGCGGATGGTTGTCTCAAGGGTCCCGCCACCTCCAGCCAGAGCTAGAACTGCATCACCCCTGCTTCTCTCTCAACTGGCGATCACAGACCCTTCGTAATCCCTCCATGTTTCCTAAATCAGTCATGCCCACCCAGGAAGTTTCACCTGCGCCCAAATCTCCCATGCCCTTTCCCCCTTGCCCACCACATCAAACTTAAATTCCCTCCGTCACCAGACACACATGCTTGTTATTTCTCCCAAAGCAAACAGACTCGATTCCTCTTAATTTCAATTCTCTTGCTATTCTGTTTGGCTGATCTTAACAGGAGACGTTTTTTTGGTGAAAGCTTGTTAGTTCTTTAAAAGAGGCAACTGAAATGAATCTCAAACAACCAGAGCGCTCACTGAGCTTCTAAGCAAGTCTGCTCGAACTGGGGACACCTACAGGACAGGAGGTCCAATCAAGTTCTCAGGCTTCAGACATTCTTCAATTTCCTGTTAATGATTTTCTTCACTAACGTACTTTGGAAGCTGCATGCAGTGTGGACTCTGGACCCAGGCCACATTCCTCCTTGGGGGGTCGGTGTGTAGCTCAGTGAGTTAGACTGCTATGTTTATGTTTATAAGGTTATGGGTTCAGATCCCAAGGTCAGCCGAGTGATAAGCAAGGCCTTTATCCCCACAACTGGCTGCCCCTGTGTTCTCAATTGTGTGTTACTTTGAAAAAAAAAATCTGCTAAATAAATAAAATGTAGACTGAGCATGCAACGACACAGCCAATCATCAGCCCAGGGCAGCCAGCCAATCATTCGTCCCAGGGCAGCCCCTAAGCAGATTTTCGGATGTTTATCCATCTATGAGACAGCACCCAAGTATCTTTCAATCATTTTCATGATTTTCTGTCCTCTGTGAAGGTTTTTTTTCTTTGAAATTGCTGCATAATGGAAAAATTTGCAGTAACAAAAGCCTTGGGGTTTAGTAGTAAAAAAAATAAACCGTTAATGTCTGTATGTAGTGCTACAGGTACGGCTTGTGGCCAACAGCCCAGTGGGAGCTGGAATGGAATCAAAGGTGACCTACAAACAGGGAGGGGTATCATAATAAATACGCATCTTCAGGGTACAACTGCTGAAACCTCAGCACTTATTACATTTACTGTCATACAGATATTTCAGTGGCTTGAGCTACCAAAAATACAGCCCCTAGTTTGACCATTTGCTTCATTTTTAAGGACTTGCCAGGATCAGAATCTTTAGTCTGTTTAGTTTTTTCCGCATATAAAATAAACACCCAATCTGGAACAGTGAAAATTATATCAGTGCCCCGCGATGTATTTCCTGTAAAGCTTATGTCCAGAATAATAGATGAAGGCTCAGTCAGCCTCTACTTCCTGTCACACTGATGCCTCGTTTCCACCAATACTGAGCCGTTGCTGGTACTGGTGCCAGTCCCGGGCTGGTTCTTGCTTGGTGCCTTTCGAGAACCTGCCCGCGTTTCCACTGGTTTCAAAAAAGAACGGAATGGAAATGTAGGTGGAAGTGAGAGTAAAGTAGAAGCTCATTTGTATTCTGTTCTCTGGATTTAATTTGATCAGTTTTGGATTTTGTTTTTATAAGTTGCTGTACTGTGTGTGTGTAAGTGAATTTATTCTCTTGCTGTTTTAATGCTGTCCTTTTAAGCATTGCACAGTAAAGTCTGCTAAAAAATTGAACTTTGGTGTCTGCCTCATGATCTCTACACCCCTTGAATGCTACAATATTTTATTTATTTGACCTGTGACATGTTTATAATTTATTATTAAATCTAGCCAGCAAATTGATTGTTTTCCACAGAACACAAAAAGAAATGATGTAACGTTCTTTCGCCAATAAGGTGGCAAGTTGTTCACTGCCAGCAATGGTGATATTAGACAAAAATATATATGTTATAGATTCAATTTTCTGGGTATGTGGAAGCTTTGGATGCAATATCCTGTCCCGCTTTCACTGACATTAGAGTTTCAAATTTTGAGACCAGCTTTTCTGTGGTGCCATACTAGAACCATTTTTTCTGGCCCAGGGACTGTGTTTTTGCTGTGGAAACACATGGAACCAGTTCTGGATTGGGGGAAAAGGCGCCTCGTTGGTGGAAACGAGGCTTGGGTGGCGCATTGCCCCGAGGTTGGAGGAGATGGGGTGGAGGGTCTTTTTATGGAGGTCCAGGAAGTCCTTCAATGTACTTGTGGGTGAGTGTAAGCTTTAACTGGAGTGCAGAGTTTGGGAAGTCTTCTGACCAGTTAGTCTTCCAGTCTTCCAGAATCCGTCCAGGGTTAAGAACATAAGAAATTTACAAATGAGAGGAAGACTATTCCACACTCAAACTACACGTTGTGTAAAGAAGTGTATTCTCAAATTCGCTTTAAAATGTTGTCCCGCTAATTTCCACCTATGGCCACAAGTTCTAGTATTTAAACTAATATTGAAGTAGCCATTTGGCTGAACAGCATCCAGACCTGTTAGAATCTTATAGACCTGGATCATGTCCCCCCTTAGTCTCCTTTGCTCAAGGCTAAACAGATTCAGCTCAGCTAACCTCTCTTCACTGAAGGTGGCATAATCCACCTCAGAGTCTTCGGTTAGTGCCGCTGCAATTTGTCTTGTTGGGAAGCTGAGAGGGGTGTTGAAAAATATGAAACACCAAACATGGATTGAGACTGTAAGTAGTGGGTAAAACAATAAAATACCTTTTGAATAAAAGTGCACTGAATGAGAAAATGATGTTCATGGGGTCAAGAATGACCTATGAGAGGATGGATCATCCAGACCTCTTCTGAGATCGGCCTAGCTGTGGGGGGTGGGGGTAGGCAAAGGTACACTGGCCTCCCTCCAGTGCCCATAGAGCTAATGGCTAGTTTATGGTGTTATCATCATAACCATCAGTAGCATAGAAATGAGGGATTCACCTGTGGATAACCACTTTAGGACAGAACAGATGGTCGGACCGGATGCCTTTTTGGACCCTCTACCACCAAATCTGTAGAGATTAACATCCAGTTAACACTGCAACTGGTGTTCATTCAAGATAAAACTCACTAACACCGAAAGCCAAACAAGGAGATTAAGCTGGCCATGCTCTAATTGCCCAATTAAATGAATGGCTTAAGACTGCCCCCCCCCCCCTTGGGTAATTTCAAATTCAGCCTTAGATCCCCATCTTAAGCCTTCAGTGCTATGTAGTCAAAACCTTCATCTGCAGAAGGCAAACATTGATGCCTTTGTTCCTCAGCTTTGTCAGTGGTCGTTAACCTTCTGCTGTGATATGTGGACACCCCCAGCGTGTCGTCTAACAGACATTCTGCTTTGCACATATATCGTTATTTACTGGAGCAGAAAACCTGCTGATGGTTTCTGCCTGGTTTAAAGTCAGATATTCTTTGTTATACTTTGTACGGATGATGGGAGTTTGGCTATCAGCTGATCTAGTGGAGACTGGGGGACCAAAATATGTTAGCTGTTAACAAACCATCATGGGACACTGTCTAGGTCAGGGGTGGCCAATCTTATCTGCAAAGGGTGTGTATGCGGGTTTTCCCTGCAACTCCCGAATTAGATTACTAATTAGAGGACTGATTGGCTGAAAAGTCCTCACACCTGGGTTTGAACAGCTGACCTACAGGTTATCCCAAAAACCTGCATACACACCGGCCCTTTGCGGATAAGATTGGCGCCCCTGGTCTAGGTACACCTGTCATTTGAGTGAGTTTTTCAGTAAATAAGCATATTTGATCATTATAATTTTAACTGCACATGGGAAAAGAAAGTGTTTAAAGGGGAATTTCATATACAGCATAATACTGAAAAGGTCTAGCTTTAGCTTGGGTGGAACTTTGACACCAAACTACAGCTGCTGATTGGCTGAAAATGGCCGCCTCCCGTGGCTGCACTGTCCTTCAGCAGCTAGCTAAAAACAGCTCACTGCGCACCTGGCGGCCGCTAACATGCGGCCGGCTTGGGAACACCGGGCTCAAATGCCAAAGCCTGCAGGAACGGGGCTAATATTAGCCATATATGTTAGCAGTCCATTCATTAAAATCCCTTTTTTTAGAGGCGAGAGCAAGTCTAACATTAGCAACGTATACTAGCAGCTAATCCGCTGGACCTGTGTTATTTTCTTGGAAAGAATATGACTCAAAATAGTGATGCAGACGGGCTCATGCAGACCAATTTTATAGCTAAAAGACCAGCGTTATGTTAGCGACACTGGCTAATAACTAATTAAAAAGAATTACTGAAAAGCAACTCATTGTTTGTAAGGGGAGGCTGGGACAGAGGCTATTACATTATAGTATTTTATCTTAATCTTAATGAACCATGAAGCAGGTGGTGGATATAACCAGTTTAGTTTGGCAGAAACATAAAAACAAGCCCTATATGCCATGCATCCTCCGCATACCTAAAGCTAATATTGCAAGGCTCACTGGCCATCTTTACGATCTGGACGTGCAACCGAGCCGCACTGTGAAAACGATGCTGGGCTCCTGGGCCAGTGTGACAGCGCCCAGACCTTCTGACGCTTATGTCAGCTTGTATGGAGCCTGGGCCCAACCTGCAATACCACCACTGGCCACTGGGGCTCAGTAGTTGGCCTCAATAAGGAGAAGCGTTGCTAAAGTCAATCACGGTTCCCTACTGCCAAAAAGCTCCAAGTAACAGTATCAAGACCATGGTGCTGGTCTTTTTATTACATAAACTACACAAATCATTCAGCAGGTGGCGTATTGGTCAGGGTACTAGACTTGATAGAACAATCTTGGGTGAAGGGCTCACTAGGGAGAAGGGGCACTGAAATAACGGTGTTAGGTGTTAAGAGACATTTCTAATGTGCCTTTGATGTCTTTAGCAGGCAGGTATTCAGGTATATAAATGGGTCTCTACTTCTGCCAGGCAGAGGAGTAGTAATGCTATGTTCCAACATCTGAGCAGGAGATTGTATGTCCTTTTCTGGTTGAGCCATGGGGTAAATGCATCGGTCCCACCCCCAGCGGACGTCAAAACTACCAGACTGGGGGTGGGGGCCACCATACCCGACAAGCACATGCCATCATCGGTGATCCGCTACCTCGTTGGGATACGGTGGTGACGTCATACAGCGAACATCCACATGACCGGCCCAGGATCGCCTTTCATCTCACCATAAACACCAGAACACGACCCCGAGTTATTTTCTCTTGGCTCCATTTTCATCTGGATGCCAGCACATGATGAGGTAATCCGTGATGAAGTAAACATGAAATGGGTCACCTGCAAAGGTCCTACTGCAGCGTAGCAGGAATACGTTTGATATTCATGCCCGTGCTGTTTTCCGGGATACCACATTTCTGAGCCTGCTAAGAATCTCCAACTTAAACAGTCATAACCTACTTGTTCTTTTTAAAAAATTAAACCCAAACCACTTCTGGTATCTATGGAAACTGGCAGTTGCGTGTAGGGACTACTCAGGGTTAACAAGGGCTGAACTCTATTAGGGGTACACACGTTTCTTGCTTGGACAATCAGTGATGTATTATTCCGAAAGTCAGAAACAATAAAACATAAATGTTAATACTTTTTGAGCCGCTACTAATTTTTGTATTTGATTTCTAATTCATATTTTAATTAACTGTATTGTGCCATGTCTATTATTTCCTGTGTGGTTGCAATGATTCAGCTTAATATTTAAAAATGATTGAGTGAGGTTTGAATGGACTTGTTAGACACAGTTAATTGTAAATGTGTCCTGCAGAGGGCCCTGTTCAAACTATGAAAAATACCATTAAATACTTAATATGAACTTTATGTACTTAGTCCTCCATATAATACATCTTCGTATCAGTTGAAGGGGATTTTCTTGCAATAATCTGTTTGCAAATTGGCTTTTATATTATTGTTTCAGCCTCTGAATCCAGCAGGTGATGATTCCTTGTGTGATGCACGCATAAATTACAGACGTTCTCACTATGTCTGCTGCTGCTTGCTAGGGCTTATTTGCAGGAAAATGCAAAGGTGAACACCAAGACACTTCTTTTCAGCAGTGACCATCGGCATTAAGCTCTGTCCTGCCCGGCCCATGTTGCTACACGCTTATCCAGTTTATCCCGGTAAATTTCAGTAATTGACCTTTAAATTGTAACTCTAGTGCACAAATCATACGAAGCCATCAAGCCACTAACCACACCCACACATGAGGTCTCTGAGCTTTAAACACATTGAAAGGACTAGGCCCTAAATTAAATGTCACTCATAGTGTTACCATCATCTTACATAACCGTGCTCTTTTTGGCCTAACCCTAACTCTAACAGGTTCCCTCATTTGGACTGTACCACTATGTCTTAGTGGTAGGTGCCACTTCATTTAGTTTGAACTGTACCACAATATCTCATATCTTATTTAGTTTCACTTTGGGAGTTATACAAAACATTGGCTTGAAAAAGAGTCTTAAGTCTTTTTAGCCGTAGCTGTCATTTAGTCATAAGTGTTGCAAAGGAGATACATTTTATGAAATAATTTCATGAAGTCTGATCATCGCCTGAGAAATTAGCCTTTTCAGGCATCGCCACCATTGATTAATAATTTACCGATCTGGCCTGATTTGATTGGTGCAACATCACTGATCTGTCATCTGAATATTTTCAAATTGGCACTCAAGTTAAAAATGGCCACTGTGAAAAATTATCTGTTTTGTTGCTACTGTCTTTAATGTCTCAGATCTGCTTGTTTTGGTATTTCCACATCTTTTGTGAGATCTATGTGATTCAATAAAATGAATTGGATAAGCTTTTTTAATCAAGGCATTAACAGCGACTCACATAAACCCAGCCAGCTCTCCTTAGGCTTCAGGCTAATTTCTGCTTTTTTTGTGGAAAGAGTCCAGGTCATTAAAACCAGGTAGCTATGCACTTCCAGCAAACCCACAGTCTTGTTGCACAGTCACACAAGCTTAGAGTGCTCATATTTTTAAAATCACTGGAGCGGGTCTTGACCAAATGGTCACTATTATCGCAGTATTTCACGCAGCAGCAACCCGACGACCCGCTGAGGACCAGGTGTGCGGATGAGTTTGGGACTCTTACCCGGGAGATGGTGAGGGGCATGTTGAAGTCCTTGCCCCCCTGCAGGCGGAAGCCCCACGGGGCTGGTCCGGGGAGGGTCACGCTGTAATTGCTCATGTTCTTTCAAAAAAAAAAAAAAAAAACCTTGAGTCTTCGTAGGTTCGGCTCCCTGATCCAGGTTTCTTTCCGACCCTGATGAAGGGGGGAAAAGAGACAGGGGAATGGAGGAGTCACAGGAAGACGAGACAGGATACCATGGGACACACAGTGAGAGGTACAAGGCGAGAGGGTAACCAGCAACCTCGAAAATGCAGATTAGCTGAGGTTACAGACCAAAAATAAAAGGAAACAATGCCCTGACCCCTCGTGAGCCCGTCCCCGAATCCTCTACATAATCACGCGAAATCAGACAGGTAAGACAGAAATGCATTAAAAGCCAAAAGAAGAGAGATCTTGCCTGATCGCCGGGCTGGAGGGACAGTCTAAGAATAGCCCTCCTGTTCAGAAAGCGATAGCACTGGAGACCTGGTGCTCCTTATATGGCCTGTAAGGGGATACCCAGTATGCCAAGCCTCCATGATTCACATAGCTAATATAGCCTCTTCTTAGGCTAACAGATTTTTCTATTCTAACTCCCCGAGGTACCAGCGAGCCCCTCGTCACACGGAGCCCAGGCAGGTCTGAGAAAATGACCGGGGGGGGGGGGGGGGGTCGCCCCGGTGGTCCCCCCAAGGACCAGGGGAAGCCCGTTTGGTGCCCTAGGTGAGTTTCACCACCAGTGCCCTGCAGGTCAATGCTCATCATGGAAGACAAAGTGGACTGGGCTGACCAGTTTGGAGTTGGGCCAAACATCACATAGCTGTCCTGTGCCAGCAGCACAAAGAGCACAGGTTCTCCTTGGAGTGCAAGCAAGCTGACGCCCCTCAGAAGGTGGTGCCTGAGGCTGTGTCGCCCAGTGGGGTGACTGACCCTGGGTTTCTCACCTGAGAGCGCCCTAGTGGTACCTTTCATTAATTACTGTTTCTGAATGTCTGTGCCAGTGGAAGCAGCGTAAATGGTGAGTGTCACGGGAAAGTTGATTCACCCGAGGTGGAATGCCCCCCCCCCCATTCAGGGGCAGGAGCACCAGCGCATCACCTGAGGATCACATTACACTATTGTTAGTCACATAACAATCCCGGCGATCAGGTGACACCACATGTATTTACACAGCAGTAACCTAATGGTCACGTTACATTATCTGATGTTATGTTACATCAGTTTGAATAATGTAACAATCACCTGTGTTCCTATGAGAATGAACAGAGTAGGCTTAGTTACTCTGAATGTGTCTGATGGAACGTCTTACACAGAGTCAGGAGTGAACAGATGTAACTAAATAAATCAAGTGTGAAACTGTGACACTGTAACTGTTTTTAATGATTCCAAAGTAATAGCCTACATACCATGAATGAAATAACATTTATGGGTAACAGAGGGGTGTAACGCTTAGCTCTTTCAGCCTCGAAAAGCCTCCTGAAAGTGCTGCACCGACCACACCTGTGCATAGCTGTGCCTGTGCACTCCACTTGGATCAGGATATTCTTTCCCTTACACTCACGGTTATGCAAAAAGAAGGTATGTTGGTCTCACGCTGCAAGACTGAAGGGCATCAAGTTCATCTACAAGCAGAACTGAGCGGGTTATACTGAGTAGGGCAAAATAAAAATACACATTAAATACTATGTGATGGATCAGAACGCTTTGCCCCCCCCCCCCAAAACACAGGCAAGACCCCCAGCCTTGGATACTCATTCTCTGTTTTGGATCTTGGGTTGGTAGGACTGTGAGTCTCCATTAAAGAATGAAACAAAACTATACGATCATGTAATCATGTGATCAACCTTCTGACACCAAATCCCAGGGTGACAGCGGGGGGGCAGCTCAGAAATAAACACACGGGAGATATTTTGATCATGGAGGATCTGGCATGGCCTCATGATGACACCACCCTCTGCACCCCAAGAGGCCTTCCTGGGGCTGGGGGGTGCCGCCTCACGCCACCCCCCCGAGCAGGTTTGCCCAATTGTGGCGCCCGACTGTATTTCCAGGTGTAAATGTCTGGATTTTCTTTCATGAAAATTGTTTATCTGTTTTCTTACAGTGGCCATGTACAATGTCGTCATCATCATCATCACCATCATCATCATCATCGTTGTTCTTCTCCCACTGCTTTTCCTAGTGTTGCTCGTGGCTGCTTCCCATGTAACATACCAGGTAAATTTATAAAATCTTAATTCAGGCTACATTCTTCATTGTAGTTTAGATATTACAAGACTTCTCAACAGCAATGGCTGATTATCAGTGCGGGTGAGAACATTTGAAACCTTCTGGAACAGTCTATGGAAATTCACTCCAGCACTCTTGCGCACTCATCATTGTTCGTATGTCAGCTAAACTCAAAGCACTTGCCGAACATTCGATAATCAGATTCATTCTGAGATTCTGAGCTGCCACCTTGCCCTCCCCCATCAAGTGGTACGTTCCAGCCACGCTCCAATGGCTGAGGTCATAAATACATGGAAATGGGGAGGCATCAAAAATAAAAATGCCAGCATATGCAGCAGGCGAGCTGCCTCCATGCACCCAACACTCAAGTGGAAAATATGCAGGGGTATCTATTGTGTCACAACCCCCCCCCCCCCCCCCCCC
>JAODLC010000045.1:2160257-2170280 GCA_026781145.1 Hippopotamyrus pictus | reverse complement strand
ACCCCCCCACCCCACCTCAAAAGGGATAAACTGGGATAAGAGGTGACACCACTTATCGACAATCAGTAGGGCGAGGGGCACATCACAGCAGATACAAGATGCATTGATACAGAAACACACAGAAAAGGAGGCAGACTTTCAGGAGTTGTTAGCCTGCTCATTTGTCATCATTTGTGGTGTGCATAGCCAATTTAAAGCATTCACATTTACATTTAGCAGATATTAAGTCTAAAGTGATGTACAGGTGAGACAGATAGCAAGCATACAGCTGTCGGCTGGGTATAAATGCGGCTAGTCTGAGCTTCCAGTGAATGACCAGTAACAAGTGCTAGTTAGTACTGGAGCAGGAGCTAAAGACCAGGCAGCTAAACTGTACTTACACCAACACCACACAGAGAGGACAAATACCTGATTTAGCATTTGCACTTCTCAAGACCTCAGTCCAGACAGAGAGGACAAATACCTGATTTGGTGTCTGCACATCTCAGGGCCTCAGCCCACACAGAGAGGACAAATACCTGATTTGGCGTTTGCACATCTCAGGACCTAAGCCCACACAGAGAGGACAAATACCTGATTTGGCGTTTGCACATCTCAGGGCCTCAGCCCACACAGAGAGGACAAATACCCGATTTAGCATTTGCACATCTCAGGAGCTGGGAGTGCAGCTATGTTTAATGGAAACAGGCGGGTTGTTGGACAGTTGTTACTGCAGTCACAGCCTTTTTTTTACAGAACTGCCTTTGGGTATGGAGTTTGTGCAGTGAGAGTCAGACATGGTGGGGACCTCGTTTACCAGGGTAACACATCGGTGCCCTCACAGAGCTGAATCAAAATGATATGGGATAGGGACAGACAGATGGAAGGTTCCGGAGAGATGGCTTGCTGGGAATGGGTGGAGATGTAGAATTTACAGTAGCCAAGTGCTAACTTTATTATTATATATAGCAAGCAAGACCTTTCAGTTCCATTTCAGAAATAGCCCCACGTTTGCCAGCGGGTATGTATAGCAGCTTTCTGCTGTATTGAAATGAACTTTGACCTCTGTCCACTTCCCCTCTGACCTGCACACTGCCATCACCTTTTTCCCTTAAGGCTCCTAAGTAGGGAGCATTAGCAAGACAAACAGTGTCACTTCTTGGTAATGAGTCAGCATGGAGCTTAAGGGTCTTACAGGGTCTTATGGGTTGATAAGAGTGAGACTCTCTCACAAACGGCTGGCGCTACGTCGGGTGTTTCTGCTGCACGGTTGAGTTGCTCAGTCATGTTGATCATTTCCAGTTCAGGCCTGTAACAGAAACCCAGCAAAGCCCCCTTCTTGTCCCCTTCCGGCCACACGTCCCAAATGCCGCCCCCATCGGGGACCAGGGGCCGTGCTGGTTTTCATGCAACCCCAGCTGCTGGTCGCTCGGTCGAGGTGATTATTTGGAAGCTTAATCTCAGGTTTTATCAGACCCTCGTAAAAATCTGACCCTTGGGAGACAGGGTCTGTCCCACTTCATGGGGATTTTTAACCCAACCCAAGGGCATAACTTTGGCTGGAACGTTTGGGGGGTTGAGGTCTCCACCCATTATGGGGGAAACATGATTATTGGGGGGGGGTTGTATTAGCTGGTTTTTATTTATTGGGGGGGCTACAACCCCCATATCCCCCCTGTAATTTACACCCATGACCCAACCCTGCCCAGGTTCAACCAATTACAAGTTATTCATAGCGCTACCTGCAGGCCTGTGGTGGTATATATGAGTTTTATACTCAGATTCAATTATTCCTAATGGGACTGACCTTAAAATTTATTACTAGTAACAGATTAAAGTGGCTGGCATTATCAGTTGTTAAAAAATATTTTTAAAAACAGATTACAGGAGATATTACATCAGTTTGTGGACAGGAAACGGGAGCCCAATGAAAACAACTTGGACTTACAGTCCTCTTCGTTCGTATGTCTGAAAGTTCGTAAGTAGAAAGTTCGTAAGTAGAGGAGCCTCTGTATACACACTGCTTGTGGCCTTCCCCATCACAAACATCCTTTATTGACAACCATATCCATTATATTATACATTTTAAAGTTACGACAGCAGACTGCATTAAATTGGAAATTGAGTAAATAGCATGAATAAGTACAGTTGCAATTGAGAAAATGTCACTGTATTAAAAAGTACACTAATAAAAACCACGGTCTTGAAGGGAACAGTAGATCCTTAAGGAATAGCAGTGATAAGTGCCGCCGCATAAATGCTTAGTACAGTGCTGCATAGTAAATCGATGTATCTTTTTGGGGCTTTGGCTGAGATGAGCTGGAGAGCTGGTGGTGTCAAATCCCTCATTCAAACACAAGCGATGCCATAGTGACAGAGCACACTGGTAGCCAGGGTAACAATAAGCCATGATGAAGCATTGGGGAATGAAATGAAATGAAAATTAGTGAAATTTAAAAGTAATTTTTAAAATCTTATTACATCAGAAGAAATCTCAAATCATGGTGTTGCCTGCACATGCCAATAAGTTCATGAACTAATCTCAGGGCAGTATGTATCCCCCACCTCTCTGGGGGCAAATAGCAGTCCGGTTTAAGGTGGCAAATGTGACCCCCCCTCCCCCCCATCACGTGGAAATGGAAAAAGTCTCCCAGCTTTGAAGCTTCACTCACACACTAACAAAACGCCATTACAAATCTTCAGATAGTCAATCGCATGGCGGGCTTATAAGCAGCCGTCACTTTGCACTGAGCACTGCTTCATCCCAGCTGAGAAGGACAGCACGGCTGGTAGTTTGTTGTGATTTTTTTTCTGGGATCTGATTGGCCACAAATTCACCAATAACAGGTAGCCATAAGAATGGGAGAAGCCAATGAGATACTGTGATTTGTAACTATTCAACTTTATCTTCTTAATTTCTTTCAAATATGGAGGCAAATACAAATGACGATGGTCAGAGGTGATGCTCATTGGCTGGCCTTGCGGCACCAATGTGTGATTTCTGCACAAAGGATTGTGGGTAACCACTGGCGTCATGACCCTTGACAATATGAGCAGTCCGCGCTCCAGGGAGGACCCTGAATTGGGCTGGGCAGATCGAGACCTCGGCTCAGCCGGGATGGTGCTTATTGAGGTGCCTCTTACTTTCAGGGGATAGTTAATGAACAGCAAAGCTGTTTGTTTGTTTGTTTGTTTATTTATTTATTTACATAATATTAAATAGCAATTCTTCTCGAAAAGCTGCTTATAGGACCTGAAGACAGACTATGTCCTCCAAACAGCTGCACCGCCCGTCACACCCCAGGTCCCCCTCTGACTTCAGGTCCATGTCTGAGAAGAGCAACATCTGCCCATTTTGATTCGCACAGGACAACAAAGAAAACTATTTGTCACAATCACGACATGTTAACACAATAAAACGCAACTTACACATCTATTTGTCAAAGAGCAGGCTGCAGACAAAACTCTTTAGGTAAGTTGATAACACTGACTGGGGCAAATGCAGACTTTATAACTAAGAACACGTCAGACAGTCATGGCTGCTGTCTCCTGTTATATACAGAACATTCCAACATGGGTCACAAAACTACTGCATGCCTACACATTTCAGCTAATATATGGAATATATTAACACTGCTGAAATAATTCCAGAAGATCACATTTCTATAGGGACAGCAAAGAGTAAAATATTTCAAATAAATAAAGTTAGCCATTTCAAATAATGATCCAATGATCCATGTTGTGTGACCATTCCAACACCGTGTCATTAAGGGGGTAAAGTGGACCAGTCCAACACCGTGTCATTAAGGGGGGAAAGTGGACCATTCCAACAGTGTCAGCAGCAATGGCAACCATGGGTGTAAAAAAATAGACAGGACACAAAAACAGCTGCTCAGATGGGGAGGGAGAACATAGCTGTTTTCATCATCACTGGTTGCCCAAGGTTGAGGGAGGGACATTCATTGAGAGGCCTCTGCAAGAATGAATAGGATGAGCACCTTTTCAGACCTGTGATGTTATTTCATAGAAAAAGGTGTACACTGTTTACAGCCCTTAAAAACACTTTTATGGGAAAAATACATAAATGAACACGATTAGTTGGAGAAATGGTGAAAGAGTCACAAAGTTAGATGCTGTTCTTTGGCTGGGAGGGTGGGGCTGGGCCTTGGTGAGGGCTGGACCTGGAGACCTGACCTGGGGAGGGGGGGGCTGGCCCTCGGTGAGGGCTGGACCTGGAAACAGCCGGACCACCTGACCCAGGAAGGGCGTGGCTGGACTCTGATGTGACGAAGATGCTGGGGATCCGATCAACGGCTGCATTAAATCCCACCCCTTCCTGTACAACACCGGCCTATTGACATAAACAACAGGAAAAAAAAGAGAAGGCTCATTCGCAGACAGAACTGGCACAGGAGGAGGGTCATTTATCAAGGCGTCATTCAGCTGATGCTGCCATAGCAGCACAATGCTGACAAGCTTCACAGCATGTTCCCCGTCAAGCTGTGAAAAGCACTCAGACAGCTGAGAGTGACAAGGAGGAGACGGGAGGCAAGACGGCCGGCAGAAGCAGAAGCCTTTGACTCCTCAGTGGCATGTGTTCAGTAATTAATTGTCTAGATTAAAATGTTAAGCAAGCATGCAAAGGTGAATGCAGAACACGCAAATGATGAGCATTACAGAGAAGATGAGCTGGCATGGAGACAATGTGCAGAAGATTACAAACTGGACTGATAAGGACTGATCTGCATCATTCAAGATGTCAAAGCAGAATTCTGCAAACAGACGAATTTACAGAGCTTGCGTTCATATGCATAATTGAGCACATTCGCAGACATAGTATTTTAAGAGTGTTCTACGCTACAAGAGCTCAGCTGTCACGACGCAGCATGACACAGGCAGGGAGAAAAGTGATGATCTACTTTGGGGTTCCAATAAACAAGGCACAAAATAAAGCAACCACAAGGGTTTTTTTTTTTTTTTTTTTAAAAAAAAAAAAAAAAAAAAAGCCAAACAGGAAAACAAATAACTACTGAGACCAGAGAAACAAACACTCTAACATTCTGACACAATAACCAACTGTAGAACTGACCTAAGGGGGGAACATAAAGACACAAACCAAACTGGGTAATGAGGCAGCAGGAGTGAGGCACGGAACAATGAACCAATGAGAGAGGGTGCAGGACAATGAGCATTCAGGTAGAATAATCATGATGCTCAGGGAAACAGGTGGGTCTAATAAATTTAATCACGGAACTAGAGACCAACAGAGAAACTAAGAAACAGAATCAAATACTAAGAATATAACACAACAAGACAATACATAATCACAAACACAGACATCTAGCAAAACCCAGAACAGAACATAAACCAAAAGCTAGAAACAGTAAAACTAAAATAGAAAATAAACAATGGGGAACAAAATCCAATAATGACAAATAAAGAGTAAGCTGGTTTTGAACACATGACTGAAGGGTTTATAACCAGACATTCAGCCCACAGAGCCACTTGGTTGTATACAGAACAAGAGAAACACACTAGGGAAAGACTAGGAACTAAGACAGAGAGGGGGAAAGCTGGAATGGCCAGCGACACCTGCTGGCCAGTGGGGTTCACAAAGGGTGGGTTCAGACATTACAGACCCTGACACTCAGCAGCCTGACCAGTGTCACCTGCACAACTACACCAATGAGGAGGAGCATTGAGGGTCACGTGGGACCGTGATAACAGAAGCCAAGTGGGGGACAGGTGGCAAGGGACAGGAGAGGCTCCCTGATTGGCCAGTGTCCATAAAGTAGCTCTACGTGTTAAAACCTAAATAAATGAAATTACTAAATCTAAAACGGAAACTAAAACATATAAAAACTGAATAGAAATATATCTTTAAAATAAAACATGAAACCACACTGAACACTAGCTAAAACCAATTTCAAATAAAACCTGACAATAATATAAAAATAAAAACTAAACCAAAACACAAAAACTATAACACTATTTTACACAAAGTGCTCCATGCAGATTGGTGGTTTTTGTGCCAGGTGATCTTTCGTTTGAAAACATTTTATTTGATTGTTACAAAATCATGGTCTAAAAATGCTATATTCTCAGATGATGTTATTTGTACATTTGTCCCTTGTAAAAATTTTAAAATAAATGAATGAAAGGTGTTTGGTTGATTGGGCATAGTTGGTGCATGGGAAACAACATAGAAGTTAATGTGTAATCTAATTAAATCATTTAGTTGCATATTTGTTAATTGGCTATGATTTATAAATTGACATTTACAATTAAAATTGCAATTATACTTGAGGCTTTTGGGCTCATTATAGTGATTAAAATTAGGAAATGTCATTTGGAGAAATGTCAACGCAAACACAGCTCCAAAAATCTCGTTCAATCAGGATTCATAAACACCAAATATAGGCCAGAATCCAATTAGCAGATCATTCATAATCAATTTGGTGTCATCATTCCGGAGTCTGGGAGATGCTTGAAGTCAAACTGGCATTGATTAGACCTCAAGTGAGGCAGGATTTAGGGGCAATGTGAAGGTCACAGAATGGGGGTCACACTGTCAAAAACCAGTTACCTCCTACAGCAGCCACAATATATGCGCATGAGGAGAAAGAGGCAGCATTATCATTACAATAGTGGTATATATCTCAGTGCACCCTGGGCTTCCTGTACTCTGACCTTCATAACCACCTTTGGTTCACCAGTTACTATGTTACAGTCCGTGAAGGTCCAAAAGCGTCACTTTTTCATGGCGCTGAGAAAGTGCCATGAAAATGAAGAGTGACAGTCTGATAATAGCCTCGGCTAGTGAGGCATGCAAAAGTGAATCTATCCCCAAGGCACCCTCTCTGGGGGCATGTAACGTCAGCTGTGTGCTAAAAACTCAAAATAATCTGTAATAATCCGCCGGCACACAGCTACAGTACCCCTGCAAATCCTCAGATAAATGAAACAATCCAATTCCAACTGGTCGTCCATAAAATGCAGCAGTGCTCTCAAGAATGGTTAGGAAGGCTAGAATGAACTCAACAATGATGCTAAAGTACCACTAGTGTGCTATGGCTGACTTACGGGCCCCAGATGCTGACATCATGCTGACATCATGATCTAACAGTGATTTAGGATTTAACCTGGACTTTTCGTGATGCGTAACAGGACAGATTCATTTAAAGGAATCAGACTAATAAATGTCAGGTATGTCTCCAAGGGTGTTCAGTAGACGACTCTCTAGACAAACTTGTTTGATCGCTTAGGAAAGATTTAATCACTCAGGTGTCCCTGTGGGAAACTGTGGTGAGAGTCAATCTATATCCAATTACTGAGGAGAAAGAGCAGAATACATTCCTCCACTGTAGCACAATGACGATGGAAACTGGTAACCCCTGGAAATCTCTTGGGGGGGGGGGGGGGGGGGGCAGGAGGTTTACAGTTGGGGGGAGAATCTCTGAGTGCAACTGCTCTGAAGGTAATCCAGCTGTCACAGGGAGTCTTGGGCCAGTGACAGTGTCACTCTCCCCAAGGACTGTTCTTCCATCCAAGCTTCAAACACAGTCTAGCAGTGGGCTGGGCTCTGGTCAGGTGACATTGTTCTAGAGATTTCCAAACTTGTTCTGAAGTTTTGGAGTGCCATAAGATGTTTGAAGCGGTACAGAATTAGTTGTTGACATCATTGTGGGAGGGTCTCCTACCTTCTCAAAAACAGTTGAGTCCTGGCTCTTCTTGGCCTTGATGGAGCTGGAGTAGTAGATAGGCAGCAACTCAGCGGTGTCCATGGCAATCTCACCCGACACCTGGCGACTGGCGGGTCGCGAGCCCGGGCTGCTGAGGTCGCTTTTGGCATCCGTGTCTACTGGGGCCTGGGGCAAGCCGACACAGGGGACAAGCGAGAGAGCATGGGCTGGAATCAAAGCCATCATTGTCAGATTCCTCACTGTCATCAATTAGCCAGGGCAAGAGTCACTGTCTGAAGAACTGGGTTTGCCCCAGACATGTCCACTACCCACCAGAACCATACTGTCCTACTAGTCCTGGCATCATAAACCCTACGAGTATCTACATATAGTGATGACCAAATGAAGCCTCATGACCCCTTTGCTCTTGGTTGACTTAGGGGCATGGTTTGAGTCCTTTTAGCATGGAGAGCATTACCTCAGTGGGGTAATAAAATACAGCAGATGGTTCATGAAGATTCATTTGACTATAACTATGTACAGGAATAAAGCCCCCAGAACTTCCTATAAATTTCCAGGATGTTCATAAATTCCAAATCTCTTTATCATTTTGTTTCTTTTTATATGGATTAAATGAGATCTGGATTTTCTGTTCTTCGGCGCCGCTTTGATTGAATCCTCGTCCGGATTTGGCATGACAGAGATGGTTGGAAGTAGTGATGGGCAAAATGATGCTTCATGAACCATTCGCTGTATTTTTTGGCCCCACTAGATGGCATTGTCTGTTCAAAAAAGGGCACAAAGCGTGCCCCAAAGCAAACCAAGAGCACCATCAGTGTCATTTTGTCTATCACTAGTTGACGGCATGGAGGCAACACCTCTAGTGAAAACATTCAACAGACCTACCTTTCCATATATATATATTTTTGCAAATGTAAATGTTACATTGATCTAAATCAGGGGTCTCCAACTCCAGTCCTGGAAAGCTACTTACCTGAGAACAGGTGTGGCTCACCAGAAGCCGGGTATGATAGAAAACCTACTGGATAGTAGCTCTCCAGGACCGGAGTTGGAGACCCCTGATCTAAATGATAAAATGGATAGTAATAATCATCATCATCCTCAGCGGAATTCGCCATAACCTGCTACTCTAATGCAGTGTTGGAGATCCCAGACTTAAGGGATGTATAGATGGACACGGGTGTGAAGAGAGCAGCGAGTGGCCCGATGGATGGGGCGCGGCACGTACGGAGTCGTTGTCGGACGCTGAGGAGAGACGGGACTTGATGCTGCGGTGCAGGGGGTTGTTGAGCACCGACGACTGGCTGATGACCGTGGATCGACGGGCGGACATGAAGCTGCTGCTGACAAAGCGCTCCTGGGCCGGGACACAGAGCAGGACGCCCAGGCAGGGGATGTATCTGGCAAGGGCGGACCTGGCAGCAGATACACCACACAGCTATTCATACCTTCAGCATAGATCTAGTGTCGATAGAGTTGCAATGAACGGAGGGAGAATAGCTCAACATAGATATAAAGCAGCTGTTCTAAATTCAACACATGTAACAGGGAACACAAAATAGATGCTTTCAGCATGAGTGAAACAGGTCAATGCATCTGACTGAGTATGACCACCTGTCATACTCTGGACCACATATAATGGTCCAAAGTGATCCATACCATGCCTAGGATCATCACTGTACCTGTCACCACTATGATCAGTAATGACAGGTGACCAGATTGTTTCCCAGAATCATTACCAAGAATTCAATGGCATGACTTAGTGTCAGGAAATCCATAAGCCACAACCAACTTATTGATTTAGATATCTAGATTCTGACCTTGTGCAGTGACCCTCAGTTAGCATCACCAGGGTAACTTGGACATTAAAGCTGATTGACTCAGGCTTTCAGCCAATCAGAAGCTCTTCACTGCTGATGAAAGTGAACACCAGGGTATATTTGGGGTTTTCAGCCGAGAACTGCTGGTCGGCAGAGATGATCCATTCATGATTCATTCATCCGATTCTCCAAAGGTATTAAAATAGCACAATGAAGTCCTCCCCTTTTTTGTTATTTTTGTGAGCACGCAGTTGTGTCCTTGGTTCTGGTGATTTTCTGGTGAAAAATGGCAGCCACTGACCTCAGAGTATGTTGGCTTACTATCTGGTTACTGAGGCACCACTGGTCACCTCAGGGCCCCCCGTCGGCTTAACCCCTCAAACCCTGTCCATTTCTGAGTGTTTTTCTGTCCATTTCTGACCATTTTTCTGTCCATTTCTGAGTGTTTTTCTGTCCATTTCTGAGTGTTTTTCTATCCATTTCTGAGCATTTTTCTGTCCATTTCTGAGTGTTTTTCTATC
>JAODLC010000045.1:2142204-2160157 GCA_026781145.1 Hippopotamyrus pictus | reverse complement strand
CATTTCTGAGTGTTTTTCTATCCATTTCTGAGCATTTTTCTGTCCATTTCTGAGTGTTTTTCTATCCATTTCTGAGCGTTTTTCTGTCCATTTCCGAGCATTTTTCTGTCCATTTCTGAGCATTTTTCTGTCCATTTCTGAGTGTTTTTCTGTCCCTTTGATTATAGGTCTATTGCCTGGTATGTACATTAGCCGTATATGCTTTATGTTTTTATTCTCAGGACATTCTGGGCTACACAGATATCATAATTCGACGTGTAAATACTGCTCAATCTTGATATCCTTTGTAGGAAAAAAAAAGCAATTTGTTTTAACCTATTTACATTTCTCAATTTTTAGTCTAATCTAATATAAAAATTCGCAGGCACTACAAACATAATCTTATAAATGATGAGATGAGAGTCTCTATGATGTGAGAATGCAGGGGGGTTCATTGGGGGGGGTTCTGTGGCTTAGTATTGTGAGGAATACAAGGTTAGTGTCAGGCGGAAAAGAATATGTTTGATTTTGCATCCATTTGGTAATTTGTTGAAGTTATGCGATATACATGCATGGTTTTATATTTTTATACATTTTTATAATACATCACTTTATAACATCTGACAGAAATTGAAATAGAAAAGCATTGCTTAAATTACGATCCGCTGGATAAACACAAACGTAAGAGATAGTTTTCGTCTTATGCTGAATGTTTATCGCTAAAGGTTTCCCATAATTGATGAAGTGAAATTTAAGAATGAAACCTTTGTGGGTTATTTGAAGTGCATCAAGATGAGGGTGGAATACTGTAGCATGTCGTTGTGTTTACATGTGGGAGGTGTTCCACTTACACGATGGGCGCCTTCTGTTTCAACTATTTGACATCAAACATACATATACCAACTTTTGTGAATAAATATTGCAAAAATATCAACTAATTCTCTCCCTAATAAATAGAAGGCTGTGTTTTGTTGTTATTTCTAGTAGAACTCCAGCCCATAAAATATATGCTTCATTGTGCACAGGATTACTCTGGAATACTTTAGCGCACAATGTTGGATGACTGGATCGAGTGATTTCTCTAGATTACACAGAC
The DNA here is from genome assembly GCA_026781145.1 of Hippopotamyrus pictus. Lineage (NCBI taxonomy): Eukaryota > Metazoa > Chordata > Actinopteri > Osteoglossiformes > Mormyridae > Hippopotamyrus > Hippopotamyrus pictus. The sequence continues at coordinate 2,159,082 of JAODLC010000045.1, read as the reverse complement.
ATGCGATTCATGTCTATCCAAAGTTACAAGCCTGAGATTAACGGAAGCAAAAATCGAGGCATTTTGCGTTTGTCGGGTTCTAAGGCCCCGTTCACAGAGATCCGCCTCCTTGGGCCCCTACCTGTACTTGGGGTGCGTGATGGCGTAGATGATGGGGTTGTGGATGGCCGAAGCTTTGGCGATGACGGCGGGCACCGAGTTCATGTACGGCGTCAGCATGTCGGCATACCTGCGGGGGGAGAGAGGGCGACACGCCCCACACGCCGTTATTTATCACACCCAGAACAGCTAACTTCATGTAATCCATGGTGCCACACGGGCTCATCAACCCAGTAGGCGACCACCCAGAGCACCCTCTTCTGGGGGGGAGAGAATGACTCGGCATATTGCCACCCCCCCCCCCACAACTGCCCACAGGGGGGGTGAAACTTCCCCAGGACCCCAAGACTCCACATGGGCTTGGACCGGCGCTGGTTACACTACCAAAATCCATAAAAATCCTGCTTCGCTAACACTAGCTATCAGTATCCCATCTATCCCAGTCAACAGTCAACATCCAGCCTCCTAATAGATGGTCTGGCTCTTAGGGGATACTGATCACAGTTTGCTGAGCAAATGAACAGTGTTACTGTGAAATTAATGAGGTGTTTTTTTTTTTTAGTGTTCAGAATCCTTTTCATTGCCAGTCACAAGGAATTTGATTTGGTGCAGATGGTACCATGAGATGCAAAATTAAACATCCAATCAAAACAAAAGTACAAAAAACAAGAAATAGAATGAAAGTAAAAACAGAGATAGAAATTGAAATAAAAATGTGCAAATAATAAACAAACAAGTAGAGGTATAAATAACGATGAGAAAGCAGCTGCCGAGGGAGAGCAATGCAACGCAGCCTGATCCCCGTGAGGCACAGCCTCACCCCGCAAATGCTGTTAAGGCCACGCAGGAGTACGGAGACCAGGAGATGACGTAGAGCAGGATGAGGATCAGCGCAATCTTGGCCATCTTCCATTCGCTCTTCATGCGCTGGAACTTCTTCATGGAGTCTTTTTTGCCCTCCTTGTTGATTTCGTTCACGGCCCTGTGAGAAGCAAAGCACAGACAGACACGCACACGCAGACACACAGACACACAGAGACATGCAGACACGCAGATACACACAGGCATGCACACGCAGACACACGCAGACATGCAGACAAGCAGACATGCGGACACACACAGACATGCACACGCAGACACACGCAGACATGCACACACAGACACACGCAGACATGCAGACACGCACATGCAGACACACACACGCAGATATGCAGACACGCACACCCAAACACACGCACACACCAAACAAAGTTTACATATTTACATTTGCATATTTAAACATGTTGCGTCGCAGCGGGCACAGCTGCATATATAACAGTATTTAGCTTCATCAAACACACATTTGCTGAGCTCAGAGGTTCCGTCCACGTCACAAGATGTAACCCTGCACTGTCCTGACGGTTTTCCGAGGCCATTTTTTATGTGACACAACGCAAGCAGCAAACTGGTAGTTAAATTAACCACACCGGGGGTTGCCAATCGATCTTCTGTCCAGCTGAGAGCTCGTCCTCGGCGCATCTCTCAGCCTGGGGGGGCCGCAGGCTGACACATCTCGGTTCGGTGGACAGACACGACGCGCTTCAGTGCTTATGCTCTGGTCTGACCTTGCCTCATGATCATGTAGCTAATAATGCAGAGTCTGGGTGGCAGGAAACATGTCCAGTGAAAATAAGCGACTATAAATCACCTCAGTCACTCGTGTTTGATATATATGTGTGAAAGCAGATGGAGCTGCTCCATCAGCCAGTGGTTGGTTGCATTTATGCCTTCTGTGAAGCTGCACAAAGAATTCACAGGGATCAGTGAAGTTCTATCCTATCTCATCTGATCTCATCTCATCTGATGTTACCCGACGGGCGGTTTTTAAACATCATTGCGACTCACATACTTGTTTGTCTCCCGGATGGAGCGGAAGATGAAGGCGTAGCAGTACATGATGATGAAGAGCGGGATGAAGAAGACAAAGATGAAGAGCAGCATGGTGTAGGCCCGCACCGAGGGGGTGAAAGTCACGTAATCCCAGGTGCAGGAGGTCAGCAGGCCCTCTGGGACGTAAGCACCTAACGGGGAGGCGGGGTGGGAGAGCGTGACATCATTATGGGTGGGGCTAGACTTCCTGTTGTACTTCTTGTTGACCCCCCCCCCCCCCGAGTCAGGCACACTCACTCCAGCCGAAAAAGGGCGGCAGACTCCAGCTCAGGGAGTAACCCCAGGTGGCGGCGAGGATGAAAAGCGCGCGGCGGTGAGACAGCACCCCGATGGAGGCCAGTGGACGCGTGATCACGACGTAGCGGTCCACGGCGATCACCGTGAGCGTGATCATGGAGCAGATCCCGAACAGGGCCCCGCAGAAGGCGTAGAGCTCACACGCTGCCGGGGAAGCAGGCCGCAGGCTCAGCTCACACGAGAGGTAATGTTGTGACACCTTAGATTGCCAGTGTCGGCATTGAAATACGGTAATCCGCTTAGGCAGGCCTACCTTCAGATTCATATATATACTTAAAGGGAAGGCTGGCAGAAGTAATCCCTTCAGAGCGTAATCTGCCATGACATATCCTTCATCACAGTGGGCCACATAACTGTAAACCATTGCGTTCTGACAATTCTGACAATAAATCATTGTAAATGGATCATATACCCAATGGCTTTAGAATAAATAAAGAAATAAGTCACATTTCGATCATTTTTAAAATTCGTGATTCATCACGATGCTCACATAATACATGCTGAATACCTCAGTTTCTCCATCAAGACAATAGAAGCAAACAAAAATGGCACCAAGTCTTGGCTTTCTGATCAGATACCTGGTTTATCCTGATTTTATTATTCACCTCAGCTGTCACCTTCTCAAAGGTGGACACTATGAATGAAGAACAAAGGCTGACCATGTTTGTAGTACAAAAGTGACCCCATTATCATCGTCTACACAGTATCTACAGTGCACTGCAGTTGTGTTCTAGGGAGACCTAACCGTGGCCTGGGCTTGACCTGGGGCGTGCTGCCAATCCTTACCCTTCTCCCCGAAGATCCACCTCTTATGCATGCTGGTGATGAAGAAGATGGGCGTCTGGGTGACGCACATGAGGAAGTCTGCAATGGCCAGGTTGATGATGAACATGTTGGCTGGTGTCCTGAGACTCCTGCTCCTGTAGATGCATGCAGAAACAGCTAAAGTCATGCAGAAGCAGTGTCACTGACCCAATAGGCTACTATCTCCTTCAAAAAAGTGAAATCCCTCCATTAATGTACACCCCCTTTGTTCTGTTTAGGGTCGGGGGGTAAACAGTTTGTTCCAGAAGGTACAGATGCAAGGCAAGAAATAACACATGATGCCAACCCGTCACAGGGCACGCACACACACACACACACACACAGACACATACACACACACACACACACACACATGATTTGGCAACTCCAATTCACTTTAGTATGTTTTTGGACTGTGGGGGGAAACCAGAGAACCTGGAGGAAACCCCACGATGACACGGGGAGAAAATGCAAAGTCCACACACGGAGCCATGGTGGACATTAATAAAGGAGCTAATTAAACCAGGCAGTCTGAGACAGCTGTGGCTTCACAAGCGCAATGTTGGCCTTTTGGCATTATGACCAGCCAACAGGAGATCCTCTGCCCTCGGACAGCTTGTAGAGCAAAAATAAAACTGGCCACTCCGACTAACAACAGGGAGAGGGCAAATCCAGATCCACAACTGGGTCCCTTGATAAATGGTGGATTATGTGACAGGAGGAAAAAATGTTCCCTTCTGGTATTTAAAGCCCTTTGTCATTCTGGGATAAATATAGTGACTGATAAGAGCGGGCTGTGGAACAGCGAGCCCAGCGTACCTGCAGAAGGCGTACATGACCAGGAAATTCCCCACCATTCCGGTGATCCCCACAGCCAGGATAACTGATCCAATGGTGTAGTGAGCGTGGTCCGGCACATCCACTGTGGGGTAAGGGTAACGGGCCCGGGGCACCAACATGGCCTGCAAGCACGTCAGAGTACCGCGCGTGAACAAAAAGCAGCAGATCTTCTGATTCTGCAGTCAGATACCCTTCAATGAACGCAATGTGTGGTGTAAATAACGAATCCGTAACTCATTCTAAACACGAGGCTATAACTCCCCAAAGTCATGTGAGGATGATGGGTTTTGTGAAGACTGGAGGTCAGAATGAAGACCTTCTTTAAAATGATAAAGAAAGATCGCACTGAACTGAACTGCATCCTTTGCTGCCATTGTACCATTACAACCAAACTGAGTATGCAACTCCCAAATAGATTCCAACGTAAATGCAGAATAAAAAAAAACACAAAAAATACGAATGCAAAATGCATTAACCCCCATGGGCTCGGCTGCCTCTGGGTCCAGGAGGACCTCATTAACCCCCACGGGCTCGGCTGCCTCTGCGTCCAGGAGGGCCTCATTAACCCCCACGGGCTCGGCTGCCTCTGCGTCCAGGAGGGCCTCATTAACCCCCACGGGCTCGGCTGCCTCTGCGTCCAGGAGGGCCTCATTAACCCCCACGGGCTCGGTTGCCTCTGCGTCCAAGAGGGCCTCATTAACCCCCACAGGCTCAGCAACCTCTGCTGACCTATTAAGTGGTTGCTGATGGGTGCATATTTGACTGTTTTCACCAGCTGGGGATGCCCTGAATGCTCTTCATAGATGGGGGAGGTCAATCTGCTAGTGTAGCTCCCGCTGTTGTCTACTTGATTGGAATCTTCTGGAAACCAGCCCATTCTGCAGTACACCACCTCTGAGCCCGGTTCCCTCACTCCTCATCAGTCCGACTTCTCCATGACTTCCCCCAAATCGCAGCACTGGCACAGTGTCACCATTAGGCTGCTAACTCCCAGTTGCTCCAGGGACTGACTGACCCAGTAAATCGATTCCCATCACATTTTATAGCAACACTTGGGATGGTCTTGTGACTGAAACACTGAACACGCAAACACCTCATGAACACATGAAGCTTTTTTGCACTCGATATTCCCCCTCTGACCTGAACTCACTGAGCACGGTGGGTGAGATGGATCTCTCTGGAGACAAACCGTCACTTCATCAATTGTACAAGACGGAAGTTCTTAAACCAAGGACCACCAAATGAAAATGATTGCCCCCCCCCCCAATCGCTGACGTATGATTTCACGAATAACCAAGAACCAAGAAGCGAGGGACTATAATTCTGTGTAAGGAGAGCATGATGGGATATGGGAAAAGAAGCATTCCTATATACCTGTACTCATACCTGTACAAATGGCAAATAAAAGCATAATAAAAAATCATTTAGCAGTACTGTATATCAGCACAAGTGTACAGGCTAACTCAAAGAGATGTGTGTGAGTGACTGTACCTGATCTGTGTGTGCATGAAAGCACGCCTTACACGTGGGAAATGAGGGCCTTTCCCAATTCCTGAATTATGAATAAGAAGAATGTTTTTTTTCTGAAAGTTACTTCAGTGTCATTCATTATTCAACAACGATTGATCGTTACAATGGAGCTACTTTATATCTGCCTCACACACTGTACAGACAGCTGTTCTTTGTACAGCTTGAACAAAACAGCGCAAACTGCCTGTGCATTAATAATGATTTTTAAAAAATATATTCACAGCCTGGGATCTTCTCTTCTTTTTCTGCATAAATTTTTTAAAGCACATGAAAAAGAGACGCCTTCATCCAACAGCTGCTCTTCCACAGCAGAATTTCTTTCCCCGACAAATAAGAAGATTAAGGGAAATAATCATTTTGCTCTCAGCTTCTGCAATTTACAACAAATTCACACTGCAAATGAAACAAATGAGACTTTTGCAGAGCTTCTTCTAAAGCAGCCGTGAAGCCAAAACAGAAAATCAGTAAATGATGACCTGAGCAAAAAGCACAGAGGTGACCGTGGGAAGGACGTGTGATACGGAGGCGTCATGACCGGCGTGACCACTGAAAAGGTGAAGCTTTAGAAAGCCAGCAAGACCGACTCCAACAAAAATCTCGACTCAGCATTAAGAACAGCTGCTTAAATTTTGACCTCCCGTTGCCTGAAAATCTGGTGTGTCTGTGATTAAATGAAAGGGAGAGAGAGAGAGACAATATAGACAAAAGTATTGGGACACCTGGCCATTACACCTACAGGAACTTGTGACTTATGACGTCCCATTCTAAATCCATAGGTATCAATATGGAGTCGTCCCCCCCTTTGCAGCTATAACAGCATGCCGCTCTTCTGGGGAGGCTTACCACAAGATTTTAAAGTGTGTCTGTGGGAATTTTGGCTCATTGATCCAGAAGAGCATTTGTGAGGTCATGCACTGATGTTGGACATGAAAACCTGGCTCACAGTCTCCATTCTAGTTCATCCCAAAGGTATTTGATGGGGTTGAAGTCAGGGCTCTGTGCGGACCAGTCAAGCTCTTCCATGCTAAATGCACCCAACCTTGTCTTTATGGACCTTGCTTTGTGCACTGGGGCATAGTCATGCTGGAACAGAAAAAGACCTTCCCCATACTGTTCCCGCAAAGCTACAAGCATAGACTTGTCCAAAATGTCCTGGTATGCTGAAGCATTAAGAGTTCCCTTCACTGGACAGACAAACAGAGAGACAGACATAGACAAACATAGACAGAGGCAGTCAGACAGTCAGATAGAGACAAACACAGGCAAAGACAGTCAGACAGAGAGACAGACAGACAAACACAGATAGACAGAGACAGAGAAAGACACAGATAGACAGAGACAAACACAGATAGATAGACAGACAGAGACAAACACAGAAAGAGACAAACACAGACAGAGACAGAATTCTCTTCAGAACACAAGACGCTCAGCCCCCCAGCCCCGATTTTTGACATTCCAAAGCTGGCATGTTCCATTTTCCAGGCCATCTCCACTCAGGGATGCTGCCCCTCCGTGGTTCTTCAGCAGGAATATGAGAGTCCAGCCTGCCTTTATCTCTGACATGGGGAGGATGGACCCTGGCCATTAACTGCCAGATGGATACAAGTAATCCCGTGAGTCAGTGCCCTTTAGCGAGTAAACTATGAGTAAAGGGAGACCCACACCCCACTGACGCACTGTCAGGGTCACAGGCTGACCAACATCTTCAGGGCAGTGACACTGACCCAAGTCACCTGCCTGCCAACAGCTATCCTTTAAGACAACTTGCATCCTTACCTCTCAAATTATTGCAGTTTTTTTCACCCATGCGTTCATTTATAGCTGAATGTCTACTGTGATACTTCAGGCTATCCTTGATTCACAATGAAGCTACTATCAAAGTTCAAACAGAGGCGGACACAATGAGTAGAGATTTAAGAGACTGTAATCACGGAGTGTTTGGGTCTGTCACTAAAATGAGAACATTGCCCCCTACTGTCTGCATAGTACCATCACACCCCAAACTGAGCATAATCTCTTGTCATTAAAGTCAATACAATAGACTTTATTTTAGACTGCTACTTTCCCAAATGGTGATGATTATTATTGTAAATAAATTATTACGTAAAAACAAATTCAAGGGAAGATCGCCGGTAAAGCGATGGAAATGCAAATACGTTAAAATCCAGTAATTTTTATTAATCCTAAAAAGTCTTCTGTGTCTGGCACTCCTGATGAGGACAGTAATCAAATATTAGTGACGACTAGTGCCTTCAGCTCTGTAGACAATATTAAGATACCAAAAACAATATAAATTTTAATTTTTTTTCATCAGTAAAACTGGACAGTTTGGTGAGCTGCGCTACATAGCCTTCCTGTTGGCAGATAATGACACACTAGGAAAATGCACTGATTTAGCGGTATATTTACTTAAAGCGCTCCTTCGATACGCTATCCCCGACCGATCTGTTTCTGGTCACGGACATAAGTTATTCCTATTTAGACAAACTAATTGACTTCTTCCAAAATTAAGCGCGCACCTAAACAAAGTAAACATTACTTTAAGATCTTAGGTGCCCACGTTGCAGCGTAATCATAAATGAGATAATCCCTGTAAAAGTGCATGAAGAATTTCTTGATGCAATAAGACAGAACACACATGGACGCGACATTAGATGCATTAAATATAAACGATGCGAGGTTATGTAATGCAGACAGATAAAAGAAACGGGCTTGTTCCTCCGATGTCGATGGGACACAGAAGAAATTGTGATTATTGTGTGTGAAATAGTACAGATGTTGCATCTGCATCTAAGTTAGCTGAAGGCATCCCGAAAGCGAGATGTTGGAGCTGAGAACATCTTTTCGGTAATTTTTAAAACTAATTTTCATCCAGAATAACCATGAAGTCGGTAGCGGAAATGTTTAATTGTGACACCCAGTGCTGCTGTACGAAGTCATTCTAACAACTTGCCGATCGATTTTACACCCGGAACGGATTACTTCTTATAATCTGAAATGCAAACCTACATTAATACTGACAATAGGCTACGTTTGCTTTGCAAAATAAAAAATCCAGAAAATCGAAGTATGGAAAAATATTAAAATTTATTTCAATGCACTGTACTTGAAACCAAAATACATCACATACATTACATTCGTATATGTTATCATTTCTTTTTTAAGATTTACGGCACGCTCAACAGTTTATTTAGAACGATGAACAGAAAATGTATATATCGCTCGTTTAGAATGGGCGGCTTGTCGCGTCTCTCTGTAGTACCAGCGAACATCCACCTTTATGAATAGAGACCGCACAGAACACGTACGGGGGGGCTCCGGGTTCCACCCCGATAGTAACCACACCAATTCAAACTTTAAACTGCTGGGGTACAAAGGCCTTCACCCCATCCTCAGTACTCCCATCAGCAGCATCCCGTAAGCACAATTAACCCCACAATTCTGACACAAACATCCACCTGCCCAACCTCTAACACCCCCCACAAAGAGCATCACTCACAGAGGTGGCCGTGGGGGTCAGCTCCACATGCCTGAAGGCACTCTCCATGCTGTCATTCCAGGCTGGGCCGGCCGGCTGCGTCCGACCACTAGGGCAGCTGGGGTCCGGTGGGGAGCAGTGGACACCCCCTCGGAGGGGCGGCAGGGTATTCATGCCCCCCAGATATGGGGGAAAAAAAACAAGGAAGACAAAAGTAGAGAGGGGCTGCGTTCCGCCTCAGGCCCCCAACATCAGCTCAGGTGGCAGAGGAGCGTGAGGGTGGGGTCTTGCTGTCAGCGCACGTCTGTGTCAGCGCACGTCTGTGTCAGCGCACGGGTCCCCCACCGAGCCCAGGCCTCCCAGTGCGCCCTGTCCCTCCAGTGTGGCCATTCGGGGACATTTATACCCCCAACCCGCACATGCTCCGTCCTGCTTTCTCTCCGCCTCTCTCTCTATCTTTCTATCTCTCCCCTTCAACCTATTCAGGTGGAGCTTTCACAGTCTGAAGTGATGTAGCAGTGAAAACTCACCATTAGCAGTGACTGCCTACTTCTGAGTGTGATGCGGACAGGCAGGTCTTGTGCCAAAGTCATGTGACTGGAATTATTCTAAAAATATTGTATTTTCTAGATAGTTTACGGGATCCTGTTCCCTTGTAACAATCCCCTCACTTATCTAGTTAATAATCTACCTTTTTCTGGCTATTATGGGCTTGTAATCTGCCAATTTCTGGATAAAGTCACAAAAATAATAACAGGCACTACATCCAGATGAAAAAATGAACATGTGACCTGTTTCCAAAACAATAATTCACATAATCAGAACTTGTCTTGCTTGTTTGGGTAATTGGGGGTGGTGAGGCAGCTGTACAATTAGGTAAACTCGGCGTTGAGTGAAGGATCCTTTGATGTTGCTACTGAAAGCTTATTAAAAGCTGTCAATTGGAAAACCTGACAAAGAAAGCATGTAATCTTTCACAGTTATATAGGAAAGTAAGCAAAGGGCATTCAAGAGAACAAAACCCTGGGGCAAAATAAGAATGTAGGGCAGGGAGCAGAGAGCAGATTTATTAGCAAAAAGAGGCCTTTGTTTGACTGTAAGCAACAGCGAAAGCAGCCAGAGAAAGATTTACTCTGTTATTCACTTCCTACTGGAAAAAGCAGGTGATTTGCTGAAAGCATGACCCTGAGAAAAGTGTATTCTCAGCTTCCAACATATGTGTGTGCTATTGTTTGGGGACCCTGTCATGAGATTGACTACCTAACCAGACCGACTATAGTCGGGGTCAGGGGTCATCTGGATTGGCGTCCACGTGACCACACAGCACAAATGCAGAAAAGTAACATTTTACATGTAATCAATGTGGTTGACTAATGTCCTAGTGTCTTCATTAACACACCATTGTGGTTGGGCTGGGATAGCTAATCATGAGGAAATGAGTGCCAATCGACAGTATCCTGCTGGTCTTATTCTCCTCTTAAGGTTCAGTATTCACTGGTTTTCCATCTTTAAATTAAGAACAATTTCAGTTAAAGTAACCATCAGACTGCAGGTAGGTCAAATCCCTGTACAGAGAAACTTTACAAGGCTCCGATTTGAGCGTGTAGGCCTGTGTATGTATGGACTGCAGCCACTGCTCCATATTGTGCAGTTTCTGATCTTTGGGATGGGTGGAAAAGGTAGCCTGACCATGTCCCACACCTAGACCCCTCTGTGCATCCGGTAATGACTCCTAAACTTTTACCCATGTAAATGACATCAAGTACAGGATAAGACTGTACTTAACGCCAACCAGGGTTTGTACTACATTTCCCAGCATACAATACGCCGATATCCTGTTACATTGCAAAGATACATATAATAATTGATACTTTTATTGATGCCAGGAGGGAAATTGACTTTTCGTAATGCCTCTATCCTTGCAGAGTAAGCTGTCTGTGAAGGGCAGCCACCTGTTGGGGCACCCAGAGAGCTGGGGATTAAGGGCCTTGCTGAAGGACCCACAGACATACTGAGGCGGGGTTTGAAACAATGACCTTCTGATTACAGGCACACAGGCTTAGCCCACTGACCCACACGTTGCCATATATATGTCGACCTACCAGGTCCTGTGTCTGGTTGTGAGATTGTTCATTTATGTTACCTTCAAGCAGACCATGTATATTTTAGCTTCTTTGTTTTGATTGTTATGTTTTCTGGACTTCGATTTTGTCTGATTTGTCTGGATTGTTTGCCATGCCTGGTTTGCACTGAAATAGTGCCTGATCCCGATTACAGTTTTTGTCCTGCCCCTTTTGCTTCATTGCCTCTTGGACCCTGGATATTTGCTTTTTGCATAACTTCACTGCTCCTTGCAACCGCTCTCTGCATCTCCATCATGCAGTCCTCTCCCTTCTATGCATGAGAGTACTGTCTGAAATAAGTCACAAAGTACCAGCTTTTTCTTTCGATGGGATGAATCCTACAGGCCTCTCTGATACGGAAAAACAAACCAATTTCCATGCAGAGTCAGAGCTGATGGAGCGAGCACGTGATCCATAGACCTGAGGGAAGAAATGCCTGGTGTGTCATTGCAGGAAGGCGAACATCACTGCAGGAAGGCGAACATCACTGCAGGAAGGCGAACATCACTGCAGGAAGGTGAATATCACTGCAGTCAAAGCCTTTGCTATCTGATAAAAATAACCCTATTGATTGACACCTTGACTACCTGCCCCACCTGCCACCTTATTTTACCAGAATAAACTGATCAAGGACGAAACATTCTGCTTCAAGCATGACATGGGACCAGCAGCATTCAGCAGCTCTGATATTCTGTCCTGTGAGCTGCTTCAGTCGGTCATCTCGGGACTCCTATCCTGCCCAGTCAACAAGCTCATCCTCATACCCCAGTCAGTGCACTCTGCCCTTTGGCTGGGATTATATCGGCTTTCACTGTAGCCTGGCCTTCATGACTCTACTGATATTACACTTTATTATTCTATCGATATTGTTCATTTTCTCGCTGCGCTTTATCTTCCCATCGTCATTTCGAATCACGCTCCCGTGTTTTGCGAGGCACCATAAAACTGCTCTGACAAATCGGTGAAAAATGAATCAATTGATATTAATGAAAAAACCTAAGGGATCACATGTGATCCCCCCCCATTTGAAAGCAACAGGAAAATCTGGTTTTTGCCTGTCCGGTTATTCTGAGTGCTGGTCATTGATGTGACTCAGTCGATCGACGTGCTCATTGTAAGCCGAATGCTGCGTCCTGCCCTGACTCCATCAAGTCAGACACACTTTGCTCTGTTCTGTATGGGGGACGGAGCAAGAAATGTCACATCCGCCATGATTAAGGGCTCCCAGGAAACACAAAAGTAAAGTGAGAAAAGAAAGAAAAAAGGGTTAAAGAGGATTCTGTGTGCTCAGGCCGTCACAGGCTCATTCAGCTGATCAGCAGGCAGGAGGGACTGACGTGCTAAGAAAGATTCAGCATTACTCTGCTTTGACCCCTCCCTCCCAGCCCGCTTCAAAAACACTTGAGCCGAAACCACCGGCTAGTTCACTTCTGTTTCTCTGGACTCACAGAACCTTATCCACTTCAGCAATAAGCTGCATCACCTCTAGGTGTGCAGTGGAGAAAATTGAGGGTGCTAGCAGTGTTATCATGGAGAGGTATAAGCTCACGCCAAACTCACATACCAGCAGAAGTGACCTTGAAAAGCCAGGCATGTGACACATGGATCACAGACACGTACCCAGAAATCACAGGCCCTCTCACTTCTGATGGACAACAAGCAACTTTTCAACCTTTCCTGCGTTTTCGGGAATGAAAACAAACCAGAGCTCCGGACCCCCTATGACGAATCCAAGATCACATACCTAAGGACTACGGACTGGGGGGTGGCTTTAATAGGCTCTGACCGGGTGGGGGGGATCCCTCTAGAGTGTCACAGGAATAATGCTGGGATTTCTTTGATTTACGAAATGTCTCTGCAGACCCCTTGCGAGCATAATACAGACCCCTGGAGGTGGGGAGACGACCCCTGGTTGGAAAGCCATGTTCTAACGGAACAATGATTCTAAAAGACTGGTTTCTGTAAGACGCTGAACTTACTGACATACCCACAGGAGACAGGCGTCTAAAACCATTTGTATGAATTCTACTAACCAACTGTTTGGATCATCTGAAGGTCCATATAAAGAGAAATCGTATCGGGAAACGAAGGACCATTGACCTACGATGGCCTCTGTGGTGAGGTGACTAAGCCAACTTTCACACATGTACTGAGAGAAGCTCTTTTAATGGACCCTTCCTGACACCTTCCCTAATCCCACGTACATAAAGCTGGAGGTGACGAGGCAGCTAGAGGCGACGTCCACGAGGCCCTTTCTCTGACATGGGAGTTTGGAACAACAGTGCTTCTGCTCCAGGGGATCTGGGTACATGGATCCAAAGTATCCCAAGTCCACTGGGAAAGAGGGTTAAAGACTGGGGCAGGAAGGACAGGATCTCACCTAGATTTGGCATCTCAGATGATGTCCAATGAGAATCGAGTCTAGCATGGTGCACAGTGTAAGTGCATATAGAGCAGGGGTGGCCAATCTTATCCGCAGAGGGTCAGTCCGTATGCAGGTTTCTGGGTTAACCTTTAGGTCAGCTGTTCGACCCAGGTGCCTGGACTCTTTAGCCAATCAGTCCTCTAATTAGTAATCTAATTAAGGAGTTGCAGCGAAAACCCGCAAACACTGCGGCCCTTTCTGGATATGATTGGTCACCCCTGATATAGAGGATACACATGACTGAGGGCCCAGGGCTAAGGTCTAATAGTCAGAGTGGTTGGCCAGCACTGATTAGTGACTGAACTCGGAATAAACCCAACCCGTGTGAGAAAAACATGGGTTCAGTGACGCAGGATACATTGTCTGGGTACAATGACAGGCAGCTGTAACACCGAGATCTACTCCGGGTCGCTTGGAGGTCCTTTCTTTAGAAGAGGGAATAACCTGATTGGGTCGACTGGACATACAGGTGATTTTGAAATGACTTTCATGTGTTGCGTTGTTTCACCATTACGTGCCGAGGCTCTGATCTTGGCAGACAGAGCCACCCACTACGCCTGGTTTTGATCCCGCGGCACTGCAGCAGCGGCCTGCAACGAGGCGGGAATGGGAAACCTGCTCATGCTTAAAGGCATGCGGCTGCACTAACGAGCAGCGCAGCTACGAATACCAAGTGAAGATGAGAATCTGTGGTGCTTCAAATGAGCTTGCTGCCTTCAGAGAGATCTCTGAAGGAAAGGCGACATTCGGACATGGAGATGAGATCTAAACCGCGTGAAAGACTCTGAATGGAACAGATATTAATCAAAACACAAATCATATCAAAGAAGAATAATCTCTTGCCATTTAATGCATTTAGCAGTTAATTCCAGGTTTCAGAACCTATACAAGACAGTTAATAAAAACTACATGAAAATGTTTTCATTAAAACATAATACTGCTCAATACACTCAAGACAGCTGTTAAACAAAAAGGTACTGGGGGAAATACAAATGAAGTCTCATGTCAAAGAAACTGAAGTATTGCACCAAGACAGAGTGAATTATATACATAACGCAATTCACAGGAATCACATGCAAAAGATATATTGAAACTTCGGGTATCTGTTCAGATCTCTCAGGAACTATTATTACTGAAATGTAGTTGAAAATCTACTGAAAAACATTTAGATTTTTTATGAGATGGAGAACCAATAAACGACAAGGAGAAGAAAACTTAATTTACGACTTCTTTTTTAGGCTGATGGATGAGAAGAAAAAATCAACAGCAGCCATTTCCCCACTAACAAACTGATGTGGGAGACACAAAGAATGACGTATAAGGGCTGAATGAAATGTAAGACCTGGAAAAAACACAAAGGCCAAGCGAAACATAAGTGCCAAACAAAACATAAATTCCAAACAAAATCTCTCCTCTGTTCTCATTCCTTCTCCTGCTACCTACTGAAAGCAGTGATAAGTAATAATCGGTAACTGACTGAAAGTGAGCGGAAGTGCTTGTCCCCCTTAAAACCTCCACATTCTCCCCACGATTCACAACCACAAAAAAAAAACTTTAACAGGTCACACAACAAGAATTGTCTGAGGAAATCCTGTCACTCCAAACACTTGTCGACAGCCCAGCCAAGAAAGACATGGGACTCCTGCGATTACTGAGGCTGTGGTGGGGGCAGGATAACCTGTACTGTATGTATCTGCCACAATCAGACAATAAAATGGGGGGATGTGGGGTGAGGCTACATTGTTAACAGTTCAATATCCACATCATTAAGCTCTATGAGATGTACAGTGAGGACAATTGCCTGCCTTAGGGTTCACCACGCATGGCAAAACAAAGTCTCGTTTCTGCTCTCTTCTGATGACCTGCTGATGTTACAGCACCATTTGTATCTGCTGGAATGGCATTGACAGTGTAACAAAGCAAAAAGATAAGCATTACCTTGATTTGCATTTATGAAGTTCAGCGCGATACTGGGTCCAGACTGCAGCACGGCCTTGCACTGGGCATCTGGTTATGGGAGACCACAGCATCAGAGGGCAAAACAATGACGTCTGAGATACAACTTAACATTCAGGAAACACAGTTTGACATAATCTCCCTCTAAAGCTCAGTGACAGAGACTAAGGCAAACGGCATCAGGGTCAGCTTCCGGAGCTCAGTGACGGTGCAGTCAGGAGGGCGGGGCTAGAGTGTACTTTGGAGAGGCGACTCTGAATTCTGACTCCAACCCTCCCCGAAACATACTCAGGCAGACCAGCTCTCCATTGCAATCCTAAGAAATGAGAGATGAGTTAGCCCTAGGCAGAGGTTATGTGTGGTGTAGATCCAGTCGAGCAAATCGAACTTAAAAGCTTAATATCTCCAGTGGCCTAATGAAACATGTGCTAGAGCAAGCAGATTATTCATATAATAATTCCACCTGTGGTAGAGGCTTGTCATGTGACTCCCCCTGGCATCTCACCACATCAAGGTGCTATTGAGGAGATATTTAACCATGTATATAAAAATGAGGAGTAAAGGAGGGCAGAATCACGCCAGTACCCCACTCAGGAGCGTTTGTCATGGGACTCAGAATAACTGCCCATGGGCGTAACTAGAAAGCAATTTGTTTTATGTGGAGGAAACTGTAAGGGATTTATAGTAAAGTGTTCCTACTACATCAAGTGCGTAAATTAAGAAATCATTCCGGTAAAGTGCTTAAATCCCAAACCTGTTCATGCCCGATTAAATATGAAGACAGAGTAATGATATCACAGTGGGTGTCACGGCTATTTTGGTCACAGTCCGTCGTGGGCCAACAAAACTAATTTCACTGTTCAATTTGAAGTGCTGGTGCTTTTAATTTAGGTATTAAATTGGCTGCTAACCCTTTCAGAGAGTTAGAACAGAAGTGCATCATTCTGCATCTTAACTATTATCCATTTCAAATAAGTTTTAGAAAGACATTCTCATTTGAATTAACATCAGCTGCAGATCCAGTGATGTAAGTGACATGATTATACATTCTTGGATTGTTAGTAGTGATGTTGTGTGTGTGTGTGTGTGTGTGTGTGTGTGTGTGTGTGTCTGGGTTATGTATATATTATATTGTGGGGACCACACTTCAATAAAAAAAACACTAAAAATGCCAAAAGTCTTATTTTCTGGTTAAGGTTAGGGCTGGGTAGGGGTTAAGGTCTGTGTCTGTGTGTGCATGTATCTAAATGTGTGTATGTGTGTGTGTGTGTGTGTGTTAAGATTTTTGTTCCTATCATTAATAGGGAGGTGGGAGTTGAAGTTACATTTATATAATTCCTTGGTAAGACCCCACCTAGAATATTGTGTGCAGGTTTGGTCACCATACCTCAAGAAGG
>JAODLC010000045.1:2126216-2142104 GCA_026781145.1 Hippopotamyrus pictus | reverse complement strand
TAAGTTCTCCCCAAACGAGCTTGATGGGCCGAATGGCCTCCTCTTGTTTGTAAATTTCTTATGTTCTTATGTTCTTAGGTGTGCAGGACACAAAAATGCTCTTCCCTGCAAAATAAATAAATAAATGCTGGCCTGCACAGGAAGGTCTGTTTTTATTCTGTTTTTATCAGGCCTCTGAAATGGCGCCTCCCGTCAATCTCATCAGCGACCATCGAGCTGTGATTGGCTGTGGTGCCTGAGTGACCTCATTACAGGACAGACACCCACATGACCCTGGGCCAGAGCCTGCAGTGCTGGGGCACATATTGATAATCACCCTGCCTGATGCGGTGACCACAACGCCGGCCTGTCACCCCCACCTCCCAAACAGCCTCTGTAATTAGGACCCCGGGGGGGTGGATCACTGGAAAAATCCGAGCTGCAGGGCACCCCAGGACTGCTCAGCTGCAGAACACCAGAGGTGTCAGCTAGGAATCCTGATGAGGTTCAACCTGTAAGACCAAGGCACATTCAAACCCATACTTCTGGACAAAATCAATCACTTTCCTAACTGTCCTACCGGGAAACACCCCCAGTAGGAAAGACCATTGGAGCATTGTTATTGAGCCACTTTGGGGTGTTTTGGAGGAGCGAGTCAGGAAACGTTTTCCTCCACCAGCATCACGTAGGGACCTGGCCGCTGATCTGCAAGAGGAATGGCTCAGAATCCCTCTGACCGCTGCGCAGGACTGCAATCTGTCATTCCCAAGATGAATTGATCCTATATTAACCACAAAAGGAGGCCATGCACCATACTAATCAATTATTGTGGTATAAAACCTGGTGTCTCAGTGTAATTTTCTAACCCTGTATCTTCCAACCTTCACCTGCTCAAGGGCTATCCCAGGCAGCACTGGTCATAGGTCATAGGCCAGGGGGTAACCGCTGGATGGAGTGCAATGCATGCAATCATATATTACAAGCAGACACCAGCCAGCTAGGCTGCGTGCCTTTGGACTTGGAGAGTTAGCCTGCAGAGAGCATGGAAACCAGACACACACAGATAGTGGTATATTTTGTTGTAAAAGTACTGAAAATGCTCCATAACCCTCCATATTAAGTAGCCAAAAAGTATCCAATTAAATCCAGAAATAGTAGGAAAAGTGGAACTTGTCAGGGAAGTGGGCTGCTGCTGGGGGAGATGTGGCCAGCAGGTTAGCTTGTGGTCTGTGTGGATCCCAAAGATCCAGTGCAGTGACGGGGGACACTGTGGCCAGCAGGTTAGCTTGTGGTCTGTGTGGATCCCAAAGATCCAGTGCAGTGATGGGGGACACTGTGGCCAGCAGGTTAGCTTGTGGTCTGTGTGGATCCCAAAGATCCAGTGCAGTGATGGGGGACACTACCCATGTAACACTCATGATTGCTGAATCTGAGTGAGCTGATTATCAGATGCTGCCCCAGAGGCCCTGTCACGCTGTCTGTGGTGCATTACTGACTCCTGCAGGAAATATTTTTGGTTAGCTTCTCATTCAGAAGTGAGCGCCTCAGGTCCTTACGGGGATTAGACTCCACCCACCTCTGATTCTCAGTTAAATGGATTCCAGAGGAGCTGACTGGCTTAAATGAGGAGTTCAGCTTCAGGTTGGCAAAACAAGCGAGTGCCACAGGGAACTAATTCCACCACATATGGACCTTTTTCTTCCTCTGTAACAACAATGAAGTTATTTCCATCCATCCATCCATCTCTGCTGATCTAGTCCAGGGTTATGAGGTCATTTGCATTCAAAGTTAAATTATTATGATTTATATAATTTTTCAAAATCAAGTAAGAGGTAGAAGTTTCATTTGCTTTTTTTCTTTGTTGTGACTGGCGCAAAAGCCCAGACCAAATCGTGGAATTACATGCAGAAAGGCCAGGTGAGCAATTCACACTTCAGAAACACCAACCAGCAAAAGGTTTCTCAAGTTTGTCAATAAATTTCTAACTGAAGCTTTTGAGTCGTGCCCCACTTCGGGCAGATTTTACCTTCTGTCAGACTATACAGCTGATCCTCGTGTCACCCGTAAATTTCAGGTAGAGAATCTGACCCACGGTCAGAAGCTACTCCCTCTAAATATTTTGGTCACAAGTTTTATCTCCTTAACCATGAAATAAGCCATGGAATAGCAAGAAAACAGAATTCAAGCTCAGTAACATCAACTGTAAGATTACAATGTACCATTAATTACACATAAAAAGACACACTGGCATCAGACTTTGTCAGTGATGGTTTATGAGAACAACACAAGTTTTTGCTTGAAGTTGAAGAGTAGAAGATAATATTAAACTGTTAAATTGCTGTCCTGTTTTACGGGACGTCATTGAAAATTCATTAAGATAATGGTTTCCATAATCGCATATTTAGGTCGATTAAAGAATAGAACATATTATTTTCAATATTGTGGATAATTTAATGTGTTTTAGATTCCAAGGCCACATCATCAGACTCTGACCGAGCATGGAAAGGCTCACCAATACTCGCTGAAGCCATTAAGCCAGGTGGATTCTGTGGGACACTGACAGGCAGCCAGTTAGAGGGCAGCTCTCTCGAAATATGCAAAGTTCCCTCTAAAAACGACAGATTATTTTATGTGGCTTGTGCACTGTCACAATTTCGTCCAGACATAAAAGCGGATTTAATTCACATCATGGAACCTTTGAATGAAGATTTAGGACAGTAGCATAACGCACCGAGATCAGCTTAAGGCGATTCACAGGCTGGCAGCTACAGTAATGAGTGACAGGTGGAAGGTTACCCACCCATGCATGTGACTTGCCTCTTTAAGCAAATGAGTCACCAGCAAAGACTAACCAATGAAGTCTCTGATTAAACTGGGAATAAATCTACTAATCCTTCTATGGACCAGAATTGTGGATTAAGCTGTCATTTTAGTCTTTTTTTCTGCACATTTGAAAAATGAAAAACTTTATACTACTTTATAAATTTTATAAATTGGAAACATGGCTGGCTCTAGCTACTGTATAGACAGAATAGGCAGCTATCTGGGCGGCACTGAATTACCTGCATTGAGGAGGAAGTGAAATGGTCATGGTTCTTTGTTAGGTGAGACCTCTTTCCCTGTACTGTTAGAAAAAAAGTACCAATCTGTACCTTTCAGGGTACAAGGGTACTTGTCACCGGGGTTGTACTCTCAAGGGTCTGGCCGTTACAGCCTAGCTGTACATAAACGTACCTTTTCAGTAGTGGTGGGCAGGGTTGCGCCAATCCACCAACCACTAATTAGCGAAGCTAACATTTTCGTTAGCGGATTAGCATTCCCGCTAACTTTGAAAACTGTTAGTGGACCAGTTAGCTTCTGCTAAATTTAGTTCCACTAACTTTAACTTTTAACTTTTTTTGCTGATAAAGTGAATAAAGTTTAACAATTAAGCCTAAAATGAGAAAAAGAAAAGTATATCCTAAAATCACACATATTCGTTCCTGTCTGTTGCAAACACGTCTGCGACAGTATATATGGGACACTGTTAGCTGACTACGTATAAATGGAAGATGTGATTAGTCAACCCATAGTTACCCATAGGAATGCCTGTGTGCGTGCGCCCTGAGATGGGTTGACACCCCATCTTGGGTTGCTTCCTGCCATGCACCCAGAGCCTTTGGGATCGGCTCCAGACCCCCCTGCCACATATAGCTAGAGAAAACAGAAGGATGAATGTACCTATGATATGCTACAGCAAGTAATGGAATGAACTAGCAGTACAGTCAAAACAGACCTTTAGGGTTAGATTACCGGTTTCTAAGGGTTGCTTCTGCTGCAGGATATTGTCAGTAATCCTGTCAGCCTCACACACTCAGCCAAACTTACATTCACACCCTTGCAGTGGGTTTATTATTTCGATTCTGCCTGATATCCTTAAATGCAGAAGCTGAGCAGTATGATCCAGATGCAATTGCTAAAAAGCTGCTGGGTGTAATGGGACATGGCAGGGGCAAAGTCCCTAAGTCAGGCAGGTAGCGGGGGCCCCCGCATTGGTCCCCATGCACATTCCACTTAAATAACTATGAGCGGGGGTCCAAACCACACATATCTTTTACATCTCCTCCAATTAACTGTCTTCATTATATTTACGACAAGGTGTGCAACATCTCAAGCCTAACCATTCCGATTTTGTCCCAGATGAGCCGATGAGCACTCAGCTACACGAGAATTTCTTGGTGTATAGCTCCACAGGTTAGGATGCTGCTTTATAATGAGAAGGGTGCTGATTCAAATCCCACAGTGATTTCATGATGAGCAAGACACTTAATTCATAGTTCCTCCAGGGATTGTCTGGTCTCGTTTTCTCAAAAATATGTCACTTTTAGTTAAAAGAGTGTACTAAATAGAAATTTTCTTGCAAAGCCACGTGCTTTTAATCATCAGTACTATTACTATTATTGATGAATATATTTGAACAGACCAGGCTTTGGTGAATTCTGGTTTTCTGGTCTTTGGTTTCTTGTTAAAACATAGAATCATCAGCAACACCTGATTGTTTTAAAGATGCTTGTATAACTGTCCAAGTCCGAAAATGCAGATCAAAAATATTCTTAAACAGCAGGCTGGTGGTAAAATACATGCTTACACTGACACCTAGTGGATCCCACAGGATGGTGCGCTTCTCATACCTTTTGACTTGCATGAGGGTCACTGGTACAGAAAACACTCGATTCAACTGACCCCAGTTTAATGAATTTTGGATTCAATGGACAAAGAGCTGAGGCACTAACCATCAATCATGCTAGGAGAGTCGTACTTGTATCATCCACATGTCATTCAATCCATAATTACATTTGTGTTGTGCTGTGTTATCAGATTCGGAGAAATGGAGGAAAAGAAAAGAGACAAACTTCGGTGCAAATTCAGAGTGACTCCCAGCCCCCTGTAGGCAGCACCTTCTGGGCCAGACAAGACACAACCCCTCTGAAGAGCTGTGATTCATTACCAAGGAAGAAGTATCTGTGCCATCTCCACACAGGGAACTCACAGCACACAGGAATGCCCTCAGTACCCCATATTCCTTCAGGTAGTGCTGGGGCACATTTCCATGTGACTTCATATGGACAAATGGTCATTCATTTGCTGATAAACTTTCCCTATAGCTGATGTAGCGCAATATGTGACTGAGGAGGTCAGTTACCACTGCTGTCACTACTGAGCCCTTGGGGAATGAATGCCGTGAACCCCCACTGCCCCAGGGACCGTCTGATCCTGCTTTGTCCAAAAAAAAGCTTTATGCTACTTTAGATAAGTGTCTGCCAAACAAAAATGTAAATATCTTACAGCCCTTTGTATTTAAGTCATCTGGAAATAATTGTAAAATCGCATTATTGTTGTTATCGGAGCTTATTGTTCATCTGTCCATAAGACAAATGAACCCGGTTACAGGCTGATGACACAACATGCAGCAATTCCTCTGTCCTGGTAGCTACCGGGGGAGTCGCAGGAGCCGGAATATCGCACACTCACTTCGTCCTCCACCTTGCAGCCTTTTACTGCTTGGTGCAGGACCTGCAACGCATTCGCTCGCTAGCTGCAGGCAGGACAGCGCAAAGCAATGTCGGGTAGGTGCCGAGTGTAACAAGTGCGGAATCAAGAAGGGACTCCTTGGAATTGTGGTTGCAGCTCCTGCTGGAGCGCTTTGTAGTAACTTTATTGCAAAAATACAAGTTCCTTCTGCCAGCACAACATTTACAAACTGGGTTAAAGTGGAAATCCCTCAAAGCCCACTTACACTGTCAAGAAATCCATTGTTACACACTGGTCTCATATTTTAAAGGCCGACTGCTGCACACAGACATATGTACACAGTTTCCGAGTTGCAATTTTTCAATGTTTGCTATGTTTTTAAAAAAAATAATCATAAATCTGAATAATGTCATAAATTCATACATTTCCTTTATGATAAAGGTGCAACGATACCTAGGGCGCTGCTTGAAATTTCTTAACCTGTTGTGAGTTACAAAAATAAACCAGAAAATGCAGGTGAAATCTCTCTCTTTGGTTCCATTGTAAAAGTTGGTTCCCAATCCAATTTTCTTGCACTTCAGAAAATTAACATCCATAGTAGGAAACTAAGCTGGATTTTTTTTTTTGTTTCAAATTATTTTCATTTTTGTCAAATCCAAATATAAAACATTGTGAAATGAGTATTGAACAAACCCATATTAATCCCGACCTCCTCGTCGGCTTTCTTTCAAAGGTCACAGACATAAACCATGCCAATCTCTTTGCTTCACTTGTTAGCTGTGACAGGAACATAACTCTTAATGACGTTGATGAAAATGACCTGGCCTGTATCTGAGATTAGACAGTTGGATCAATAGCATAGCATGCCTGGTGCTTTGTAGGGCTTAAACCTTGGTTCTGTGATTTTTTTTTTTTAAACAGATAACCTCTGCATGGCCATAACTCTTAGACTATTATAAACCTTTCAATCGTAAAATATAATTCAGGATTAATTCCCAGTCCTCTGCAATCATTGCTTGTGAAATGCTGTATCTCAAGACATGCTAATACTGTCAATTCATCTCATTAAGTTGATTGCTCTGTACAAATATGATAATTTCCTGAAGCCTCTTGTTACAGGATGGAGTGTTTACCAATGACTTAAGTAATAAAATCATTATTACTTATTAAGCAATAGTATAAAGTCCTATTAGTAAAAATCAGGAAAGTAAAGGGGCCTAATTGTGGCTTTCTATAATCATGTCCGTTAGTCTTTCCCCTTTAGGTTCTCCAACACGTTCTTTTTCTGTCCCTGGAGATGAGTTTTTCATGTGTTAGAGGAAACAATCCCCATGCACCTATCTATGTTTCCATGGTTCTCCAGACGGCACGCGTGTCCTACCACGTGACAGCGAGCGCTCTGTGGCCCGTCGTACATTAACTACGCAGCTCAATGTCACCCTTATTGGAAAAAAGCACAAGAAATATGCGAGGAACCCGTCATCGGCTTGAGTGTTTCTCAGGGTGACGACACTGATTTCACTGTATAGTTGGAGAGGTTTCTGTTGTGCAACCACTCCTGTCAGTTTACCTACTGGATCCGATTAATCTAACACCCCCCTCCCCCCCGGAAAGGGCTGCGTAATGATGAACTAATTTTAAGTACTTAATTTACTTGCCCAAATGTTATAATAGCAAACGTAACCGAGTTTATTATGTATTTTCAGCACCCGCTTAAAAACATAGTCCACTCTTCAGTAAGTGAATTAAGCCATATATATTTCGAGATTTTAGAGCTATATTATTTCCCAAGGGCACACCCACACTTATTAGGCATATATAGTTTGTGAAAACTCAAAAGAGTGAAAATACTGAAAAAAATATGCTTTTCATTCACCATACAGCAGCACGTTGATGCTGTTCTGTCCGAATACTGCTAAAAGGTCCATTTGTAATTACCGATAGCATCAACCAGAGAACATAAATGCATTTAATATGCTCCGTGGTCCAATGGACCGAACCTTGCGGCTTCCCTGCTGCAAACAGCATCCCGATTCGGGCCCTGGGGGGGGGGGCGAGTGCCTGTCACAGAGGCTGTTCGATAGCTTCTGCTGTGGTTTGTCAGCCATGAATTACACAGAGTGTAAGAAAGTCTGCGGTACCAAAGAAACCACGTCCTCCCAGCGAGACTCAGCCACAGGTTGGCTAAAGTACAGTATGGAGGTTTACATCCATAAGGGAGCCAGAGCTGAATGGCCGTGGTGGGGAAACAGTGGCGGCACTCACAAATGAGACTAAGAAAGCTCATGAAGGACCGAGGGCAGGGAATTCCCAGGCATTATGGGCACTGAGGACCGGTTGCTGTCACTCCCACCAAGATATTAATCGATTAGCCTTGGTTGAACTTTCCCCGTATTATAGTGGTATTATTTGTATCAGGTAAAAGTTAAGCCATTAGTTCACGATATAAACAACGTGCTTGGTGTTAATCCTAAGCAGACAAAGGTTTAAGTTTTTCATGATGAGAAAGATCTATCCACTACCAGGAATTCGGCCTTACAAGAAGATACTGAGAACAATGAAGGAGTCTTCAGAAAACACGCTGGGTTTCACTTCCTTCAAAAAAAAAAAAAAAACAACTATGGCTAATTAATGAAGAACCCTTGGGGTAAAAATCACAGCCTACTGCCCTTGATGCTGACGTTGCCCCGCCCTCGACACAGATGACGAGAGAAGCTTTATCAAAACGACCGACCCTAGATGACCACCTGACCGCCAAAGCATTTGAAGCGGGGTGTCAGATACATTACAGTACATACTGCCCTAATATCAAATGCATTATTACTAAATAGATTATACCATTTTCATATCAAATGTAAGGTGCAGTCATTTTAGTCTGAAACATAATTGAACATTTCGAATATCACTGATCACATATAAGTTATTTTCCTTGAATTAAAAAAAATATTTTTTTAATTTGACAGATACCTATAAAAATTCCTTGAGACTGCTTTTTGCTTTTGTGACATAAAAAATGTCAATTCGCAACAACCTACAGAATTTCCTAATTTAAACAACAGACATCGAGATTTTAATCTTCAAAATAGCATATCTAATTATTGTTTTTGTTTCTGAGCATACAATTTTATCCAAACAAAGTACATATCTTACAACTTATTTTACAGGTTACCCATTTTTAAAGTAGGATATTTTAACTTAAATAATTCATGATTCTTGTTTATTATTTTGTTCAAGGGTCCAACAGAGACTCTCCTCCTGGGCTTTAAATCTGCAACCATTTGGGTGTAAGTCCAGGTCCTGCTACACTAAAATGTCTGCTGGCTCATTTTTTCCTGTCACTTTCAATTTTCCGTTGAACTAGTAAAGGAAAGGAAAAATGGACCACACTCAACCTTTAAAGATGAGAGAGAACCGCTACAGTCTCTAAAGAAAAACACATAAAACTGGTTAAAATTTAGAAAAGAAAAATGACATGAATAGGCTACTGTTTTGGCTCTGCTGGGTGGAGCTGATGTTTCTGCTGGAACATTTCGGCTCTTAAGCTGCTCACTGTGGATGCTCAGCTGCTGGGAGGCGGACATCTGTAGTGCTTGGCTCCTCTCCCTTGGACCAGAGGCACGCCCCACATGATTCCATGCTAACCAGAGCAGGGGCGGCGCGACATCACACAGGCCGTCCTACGGCCGAGGAGCCAATCAGGAGGCCCCTGCAGTCTCCTGTCAGCATCCATGGCCTGTACCCAGCAGCGGACTCCTAAGCTTCCCTATAACTAGAAAGGGGTGGGAGACACGGCAGGGCCACCCAATAGGTTTGGGTGCTGTAGTAGGAAGAGGAGGGCTTTCAGCCAATAGGGTCAGAGCAAGTCCAGAAAACTCCATGGAACTGGCAGTAGTTGTGTGAGAGTCTCACGGGTTCATGTTGGCACAGATCACAAGGCTGAGGGGGGGCCCAGAGACCGTCGGGGTGAGCTGCTGGTGGTGGAGGTGCAGTGCCCTGGGACGGGTCACAGGCCGTCTCTTTCTGTCTTCTTCGGGTGGGGGGGGCCATGTGAAATAGATGGGGCGGGGTGGGACGGGGGGTACTGGTCATAGTGCCGAGCAAATGGACAGGTGACCACACAAGCCACAGCATGCTAATCCCGTCAAGCCACTGCCTGTAGCAGGTCCAGGCAGCTGGGTCACGGCAGGAGAGCTGCAGGCCCTCGATGGGATGGGCGAGCCGGCAAGCCACTGGCCAACTACCACGTCTCGTTCAGTGCGGCACGGTGGTGGACTTCACCGGAGAGAGCTTCACTCCGGTCAGGCAGAGCCAGAAACTCTTGGACCTCCTGGGAATCTCCTGCAAGAGAACATGGGAGAGATCAAAAGCCGACACGGAAAAGGCATGATATTATTCACAAAGGAAAAACCAGAGGATCCATTTTGTTCTAGTAACAAAGAATTGTCTTTTAATCATGACAAAAGTGAAAAGTTGGGATCACAAATGGAGAAACGGAGCTTAAAAAGGCTAAAGAGAGATAAGGGTCTGTGTAGTCAATTCATGGACATCCTTTTCTGAACAGTGCGACACTTTATATATCCACTAGATGGCAGCAGCCTGGCCTAGTTCCAGTGAATGCGCAAACGTGTTGGCAGTGAGTGATGGTACTTAGACTGAGTCTGAATGGATCAGAGCAGCAGTTATGGTACAAAACCAATGGCAGTCATATGGGGGAACATACTCCAAGCCTCACGTGTTAAATCTGTTCCCTGCACTGTGGTTATACATAGTGCATTATGCTAATTGTATTGGCCACTTTGTTGCCTCGGTTCTACACTGGGAAGCTAAGTTAAGTGAACCACACATGCATAGCTGTGAGCATTAGGACTTAGTTATGCCATAAGCATGGATCACGCACCATGCTGCGGGACACCCTGAGGTCCTCCTGGCGTCTTCCGATGACCGTACTGCTCAAGCTACGGGCAACGCGACGCATGTTCTCCACACTGTACAGCTGCGTTTCGCCTCGACCTTCATCCTCCGCAGCAGTAGCACGCTCCTCTCCCAGGTCGTCCATACCACACGACTCCATTGGCTGTAGCTCATGGTTAGAAGCAGGAGTAAACTGGCGAGAAGACCAGAGACACTCAGCATGACCAACCCAGGTCAACCACACATCTGAGTTCAGCTTTCAGAAAATGGCCCCCACCTGTCAAGCCACCTCCATTACTCTTCCAATGACTTGTACATTAGTTTCACACATCCCCCCCTTGACTTGCAAAATACACAAGGCATTATCTGCCATCTAGATGGCCTTCTTCTGAGTATGGGCAGATTGAGGTTCATACCCTGTGAGAGGAGACCAGAGAGGATCCACTGCCAGGGGCCTGGTACACACTCTTCTCTATTTCAGCGGTAGGGGTTTTGGAGCGCCCACCAATGAGCTTCCCAGACAACTGCATCTCACCAGCTGCAGGAACTGAAAGACAAAAGAATAAATAACAATAATAATAATAATAATAATAATACTAGAGGAAGCAGAGTTCACACCAATTCTTGGGACTTCCTTTCATCAACAAACCATGACTTTAATATTCTTAGTATCCTTGATGGTCGATGACGCAGGAAGAACAAATGCACAAGACGAGAATTCCGACAACTGTTTCATTTGTGTCGGTGAGTTGGTTACCTGATGTTGCTCCAGACGGTGAAAAGATGCTCTGCAAGGGCTCCAGAGGGTATGTAGTGTTCTTTCTGCTATCCTGGTGGAGGACTTCCAGCTCCGTATCCGGTGAGTCAGTGACATCATGCCATAAGTTAGTGGCAGGCTGAATATTACCGGAAGCCTTGGAGTTTTCAGCCTGGGACTTTCCCTCTATGGAGGGATCTGGTGGATCAACCACTAGCTGAGAGGAAGAAGGGCACCCAGGCTTGCTGGAACTGGAGTAAAACTGGCGGCTGGGTGAAGTGCAAAACGCCATAATAACACTGTCCGGACTGTCCAGGCTCCACGATGACCAGTACTGAACAGCAGTGGAAGGCGGCTGCAGCCGAGGGATGGTGCAGGGAGGAGCCGGGGAGTGAATTTGAGGAGGGGTCTGCACTGGATGTTGAGCGGGCGACCTTGGATAGTCACAGCCCTTCCTCTCTGCAGAGGGCTCTACCGGTGATGCCGCTAGAGTCTGTGGAGGCCCCGGCTTATTAGCTGAGCTTTGATCAGGGATTTTCACGGAGCTCGGGTACGGCAAAGCCGCAGTGGCAGGGAGAGGTTGAGGCTGCAGCTGGGAGCTTTGGGTACAGCCCTCCCTCTCGCTTCCTGGGGCCCTCCAGAAGTCTAGGGGCAGCAAGGGTAAGGTGCGGCATTGATCGACAGACTCTACTTGTTGACCTGAGGATGGATTTATGCTGGAGGCCTCAGACCCGTCCCGGCGGTTTACATGGTCCTGCCCTTCCCTTCTCATCTCCTGCTCTCCCAGCTCTGAACAAGCGGGCAGATTCTCTGAGTGCTCCCCGCTGGGGCCTTTGCTCTGCCCCACAAGTTGGGGGGAGCAGGGAGATGGGTGGCTCAAGGGTCCAGGGTGTAAATTTCTAGAAAGGGAGAAAGGTTGACTAGGGAGAGGAGAGGGCGGGGCCAGAGGTGCATCCTGGTCTGCATCCCAGTCCTCTTCCTGATGGGTTGTCAGCAGTATTTTGATCGTGCCAGGCTGTTCACTGAAAGGGTTAGGATGGGGTTGGGATGGGGATTGGGAAACGGGAACAGGGTTCAGGAAAACGAAGAAGGTAGGTCAATGAATCTCATCTGATAAGTAAACAAAGGTTATCATCAAGTTTAAAAGAGGACTCTGGTCAAAGTCTTCTGAACTACATGCCTAAGAATTTCCGACTCTGTTCTAGGGCATGGCATCGCCCAACACGAAGCGCCTCTTTTGTACCTTTGTAGCTGCTGTGCTGTTCATCGTGCTGAAAGTCAAGGAGGCAAAGCTGGATGGTGGAGGAAGTATCTTCAGAAAACATTCTTGACAGATGGAAATACATATAAAACCACACATGTGCTTCTTTTGTAAAAGAGGACGATGTAGGACACGTTAAAGTGTGTCCGGTCAATCCAAAAGGGTTCTGTTGACTATCTGTGCTCATTCTTCGCTTCTGAGTCAGTCCAGCACAGGGATACATTTGATATATCCTCCCACAAATCTCACTGCATGATCTCCTTCACCCTAGATGAGCTACTGCACCAAGACATCAGATCTATGGCTGCCAGATATCTTACAGCTGAAGATGCAACAGACCCTAGGCATGGTGATACACACCCATTTAAGGCCCATGGGCATCTGAGCATTGATCTACTGGTGAAAGTTTTCAGCAAAACTGCCTTTTGCAGCTTTTGCTGTCAAAGAGCAAAGATAAGGAGGAGATTTCAGTCTGGGGTTGAATAGTAAGACATGTCCCGTGGGTCTCGAGTGAACAGTTGGTTCTACACCTTATTTCACCATTCCTACTAAGGCCTCTGGAGACAGAGCCTGGGGCTGAGTTAGACCAGCTAAGGAGGCTTGGAGGATTTAGCCTAATGCTCAGTTTAGTATGGAAGGGCAAGAACCGGGGAAAATTCCCCCCCCCCAAGTGAGATTAGTCATAGTGCTGACTTGGGTGAAATTCAAAGACTACTCACCACTCAAAATTATTCCAAGACACCTTTCATGAGGATTTTGTTCCCCCTTATCTAAACTTGTCTCTAAGTCGGGCTTCAACTTGACTGGTGTTATTCAGGATTTTGAATTCTCTAAACAAGGGCCCACTAACATACCTTTAAATATGACTGAAAACATTTCAGAGACCATTACCTACATTAATTAGTTCCTGTTTGGGGGGGTTCATTTAGAAGTTTACTGATGTCGGAGACCTGATTAATGAATCCCTATCCATGTGTTCCACTCCGCCCCTGTACTACATTGTTCAGTAATTGCGTAGGTTTCAGAGCAGGCCGGGCAATAAATCATACCAGCGCATAAATCGATGCTGAAAAGCAACAGCGCAGAGATGGGTTAGTGCGGCTCTCCTGGAGTTCCACTGTAACTGCTGCTGTTTGCTCTTTAAGGCTGCAGCCTCACGTCTGCAGTTTGCTGCGGAAACATCACTGGTAGCTAGAGCTGGAGTCCCTAAGGCAGCCATAATGAACAACAAGGCGGTAAAGGCGATTTCTCCATTTAAAAACATCAGCGAAAGCCGACGTTTAGTTCGCCACGCCGAATAATGATGTTATCACGGTACCTTTCCGCGATGATGACAGCAATACCAGAATATGGAAACCACCTGTGTTCACTCACTTTTAAAGGGTACCTTACATATTTGTCAGGCAAACACCTTAAAGTCCAAAGTGACTTAGACATTATTCAATAGACAGAACAGAAAGTGGAGTTTACTTAAAGGCAACTGGTGTAATGAAAGACACAAACTGCACAGCATCTACATGAGTGAAACCAGCATAAAACAAACACAGCTCTGACCTTGAAGATGCACCTCGGCTTTGAAATGACTGAAAATAAAAACAATTTCTGAGTGTTTGCTGGCGGTGGTTTTATTTAGTGATGTTCCAGAGCCTGCCTTACTCCTTGACAGAAGTCTGAGTGTATGACGGACAGCCCATGGAGCTTTGAGCTTACCCGTGTCTATCACACAGGGTCAGATCAAAGAAATGGTAAGATCTACCTTACATGGGACAGAAATGGACACACACTTTGACCAAGAACCCACAGGCGCACAGACCAATTTATGTATTCGATTTAACTGAAAAACAAAGCGAAACGAGAGCAGAGTTCGGGTAACATTCAGTCCAAATTCCAAGATGACGTCCTACTCGATGTGTTTGCGAGAGAAGCTCAGAAAACAGCAAATGTCACTAGGACCCCCCACCCCCACCCCCTCAGAAAGTGAAGAACTGAGAGTAATGAAATGGGGATCAAATTCCAACCAAAAAAAATCGAAAAAGGTCAATAGTGAATTTGTGACAGGCACTGCGCGGGACACACACAGGAGACAGTTCTGGTACCTGGGAGGCCCCTGCGGCTGCGGCTGCTCCTGCTCCAGCGGCTGCATGCGCTGCTGTAGGCCCCGCGCTCTCCTCATGCACTTTTGCAGCTTCTTATCGGCAGCCATTGTCCTGCTATGAGTGTTAGCACTGCCCTCATGCATGGTAAGTCTTAGTTTAGCTAAAGGAAAACAACGGAAAAAAAACAACAAAACGAAAGAAAACAATGCAAAGAAAGGGAAGCACAAAAAAAAACGCAGGAAACAAAAGAGCCAGGTTATGAGGGGCATGCATACTGTTTGCTTGTTACCCAAAAAAAAAAACAAAAGGTTGAGACAACGTCATGGGAGGGGGGCGGGACTGAGGGCTAGATGGGGCTGCGTCTCATGGCTTGCAAGCCGAGACAATTTCGACATTATCTTTGTCAGCAATATATGCCTGCATCCTCCTGAGTAAAAATATATACGTTTATGATCACCACACAAAAATCAGGAGGGACTGGTTCAGGCATAGTTCATTCCATTTAAGAATAAAATTGGAGTAGCTGAAAACTATCAAACTGGGAATTTAACTTTGACGTTTTCTCAAAACAGCAGCAGATAGAAGTTTAGATGCTCATTTGAATTGTGAGGGGGGAAATCTCTGTTAAGTTGTTTCTGGATGGATGTTTAAAAGCATTAAAAATGTCTTCGGCACACTATGAAAGAGTGAAGGGACTTGTGCTGAAGACGTTTTTAAATTAAATGGTAAATAGAAAAATCTTCAACATTAAACTACACAAAAAAAGATCCAGGGTAAGAATCTCCTCAGGATGTAAATAAAGAGACAGAGCAAGACAGACCAACAGACTGACGTTCAGACAGACAGACAAATACATAAAGCATTAAGACAATATTTCCCAATCCGCTCCTCAGGGACCCACAGCCGGTCCACATTTTTGCTGCCTCCGAGCTCCCTGCCAGACAGTCCACAATTTTGCTCCCTCAAAAATGTGGACTGTCTGCCGGAACCCGAGGACCGGATTTGGAAACAACGCATAAAGAGGTCATTTGGGGGAGGATCTTGCTTCGCCCCTCGGCTGTAATACTGGGGCGACGAACTGCACCCAAACCGGGAATTGGTTTATCTATGGAGGAAGCAGCATACAGTCATATACAGGGCTGGGGCCACAGGGGCACTGCGCCCAGCTGGTAGCTGATTGGCCACTGGAGGGTCCCCTCCCTTGTCACTCACCCATTCAAAACATACCATTGGGTAATGCTAAGTTTGGCCCTTCTGTATGAATTATGGCTCCTTTTAAGCCCCCCCTAGAATCACTCCTGAGACCAGGTCATGAAAAACAGGACAAACCTTTGGTGAAAAGCGGGGATACATGGGGGGGGGGGGGGGGGGGG
>JAODLC010000045.1:2100732-2120634 GCA_026781145.1 Hippopotamyrus pictus | reverse complement strand
TGGGCAAAGGGCCGGCTGGGCTGACGGAGGAGGGGGAGAAAGAGGCAGAGCACTGGGCAAAGGGCCGGCTGGGCTGACGGAGGAGGGGGAGAAAGAGGCAGAGCACTGGGCAAAGGGCCGGCTGGGCTGACGGAGGAGGGGGAGAAAGAGGCAGAGCACTGGGCAAAGGGCCGGCTGGGCTGATGGAGGAGGAAAGAGATTCAGAGAGGAGAAACGTTAATAGGAGAGGCAGCTGTGCTGGGAAATAGAGAGGACAAGGAGGAGAAAAGGAACCGGCTATTTTTAGAGTTGGGAGGGCTATATTTTGGATACTGGGGAGCACTGCAATATTACCACATGCCAGCATACGCTCTACTTAACTGTGCGAAGCTTTTTGATGCAGTTCTGAGTGTCAGAACATGTCTGGGTCATGTTTCTTGCTGCTAATCAGTCCGCTCAACAGACCGTCCAGGGGGTAGCCCATCTGGTGGTACATTTTTGGAAAACACCTTTGCCAATTTAAATCTTAATCCTTATTGACTGCCTTCAACAGCTTCACGAGATGTGCTAAATGTCGTCATGTGGCAGAATTACTCAAGCATCCATTTTTCATAACTGTTGTGGTAGAAAGTACAGTATGGGAGACACTGTGATTGGGAAGCACACACACACACACACACACACACACACAGACACACACACATATATACACACACACACACATATATACACACACACACATATATACACATATATACACACACACACACACACATATATACACACACACACAACAATCACATTTTCTAGCATAATTCTTCATAATTTAGCACAGAAAAATTGTTGCAGCTTTACATTTTTTTTTCGGACAATGATTCAGCAAAAAAGTGATCTGCAGCCTTGCAGAACAGCCGACATGAGCGATGTATATGTGAGGCGTGTCGGCCGGGAACAAGCCACTTACATCGCCCAGGCGCAGACAGGTGCCCAAGCTGTGAATGACGTCCTCGGCCAGGTCCGAATGGTCTGAGTCCCAGACCAGGCCGATGGTGATGATCTCGGGGGAGTTCATGAGGACTCGCCGGATTCGGAGCATCTCCCCACAGTTACCCTGAAACAAGATGGGGGGGGGGAATTAGTCTGTGACAGTAAGGATTTATCACGCTTCTGATGAGCATGAAAAAAGAAAAAAAACACTCCACAAACACTAGTATTTTAGCGATCGCCAAACAACATGTTTATTTACGGCAGCATCAGGTGACTGCGGGGCAGGGCTCAGGTCTGTCTTATTAATTCTCAGAAGGGGCCTTGCCTTTGTGCCGACAGGCCAACCCGCCCCCACCCTACAATGTTTCAGCAAAGATGCCCGGCTGCATTAATCACAGAGCAGAACTGTGTGCCGCACAAGGCACTAGTAAGCAAGTACTGAAATGGTGGGGGGGGGTGGCAGTGGGACAGAACTCAGGTACCCTCACAGGTAACTCCATCCATCATCCTCTGACACGGCTCGGTTCTCCAGCGTCAGCACCACCTCCGGCCCAACAGCGCCAACGTCGGCAGAAAGCCAGAGTCCGTACTCCTCATTAGCCGAGCCTCCCCTACTTTCTCCCCCATATACATCTCTGCTGCCCGCTAGCTGCCGAAAGTGAATGGGGCGGGGGCCGCGAGTCGCGGCTCTCCTCCCGCACCGCTTGGGCTGGCATGGCGACCTGAGGACGATTGGGTGCCGCGTCGTGCCAGTGTCACAGCAGGTCGCGCCGGAACTGAAGGAACGTCCGGTTCCCATCTCTCGGCATGTGCCCACGCCACCTGGACCATGAGTTGTGGGATGCGTGAGAGGCACGAAAATGCGCGCCTCACGTGAAAACCCAGAGAAGGCGCTTCTCCCTACCGCGGAGAAGGATCCGAACCGCCTCCGATTTTCCGGACTGTTAGATCCGGACCCCGTGCTTCCCAAAGCCGCGGCTCGCCTCAACCAGAGGGAGATGAGGAGGCGACCCAGAGGTCCAGCAAGGACTTGGCGGGATGGCGGGGTGGAAGCAGCTGAAGAAAGACACCGTGACCTCCCCCCCTTTCCCAATCACTGGGGGGGGGGGGGGATAATGCCGGCCTTGTTTCCTCGAGGGCGTCGGAGGCAGCAGGTTGGCGCAGGCTGGCACCAGCTTCTCGCAGGAAGGGATTATGCAGGGTGCTGGACGGGCCAGCACACAGAACACAGACAGGCTCAGAGCCGCAGCCTCGCTTTGACTCGAGGTGGTGGGGGGGCATGTGGGGAATGTAGAGCAAGCAGAGGGGAAACAAGAGGGTTTAATATTTTAAAGACTGCCGAACAAATCGTCCAAAGTGGGCACCGAAGAACGCTCCTCAAGCGGCAGCCTTTACAAAACATACAACGATACAAAGTGGCTGAGGGGGGGAATGAAAGGGCCGCTTTCATCAGCCAGCCCCCCCAACGCAGGCTTGGGAGTCGCTCCATGTCAGTCGCTCCATGCCAGTCCCAGTCTGCAGTGCGTCTGCACCTCAGACAGCTGCCCATCTCTCCCTGACACCTTTCCTCCACCAGGTCCTTCAGGAACCTCGTTATTTTTTATTTCCCAGCCCCGTGGGCCATCTCTCCCAGTGCAGGCGGACCTGCTGGCATCTGGACGTGGCTATGTCACCCATACATGTCCACAGGCAGGCGCAAATGTAGAGGTCAAATGACCACGCTGATCACGGTGGAACCCCATGCTATGCGCCAGGGCCTCGTCGGGCCCCTGGAATGATTCAGACACATCCTGGCAACGTGACCCCACGACCTGCTGGCCTGGCACCCTGAGGTCTCTGCTCTGCACACATCCTGCAGGTCCTACCAGCACTTGCAGGAGTCCCGTGGAGTTGATGCTGTCTCTCCCTTCAAGCCAGTCACACCACCTCTAAAGCCACGACCTAAACCACCGCCTCCGCCCCTGGTGGGCAACTCAGTCCCTTCTTGAATGTAATGTCCGTGTCCTAGACTCCACCTAGTGCCCCTACCCAAGCACTGCACACCTGTCAGTCATGTGCTTCTGAAGGCTTCTTATGGGTTTCATGCATTTTGGGCTTCATCGGACTATCGACACTCAAACCATTCACCTGCACGGGACCCCTTGCTGGTCACAAAGAGTCACTACACCAAGGGGCCCAGAAGTGACGGTGAGTCCCCAGAAACAAGGTGAGTGGGTCCCCAGAAACAAGAACCAGCCCCCTGGTCATAGGAGGAACTCACGCAGCAATCACGTTTTAATGAACCCGGTGTGCATGCGGGAACTTACCATAGCACAACTCTCAATATATGTATGGCTGCCAGTGCGGTGTGGCATATCTATCATGCGGTGCTGCGACTGTGCTCACCGGACAGCTACGTAGGTCCCCCATGGTGCTGGCGTTGCGGAGCAGCTCCCCGAACATGTCTGGCGTGGGCTTCTCGCGGCACTCCAGCATGCGCACCGCCTGGTTACTGCAGCACAAGGGCACATGCGACACTAGCGTCCTCAAGCCCTCGCAGGCGACAATCCATGTGAGCATTATGCTCCACATTTTGAGGAAACATAACAGGAGTTTCAGACTCGGACCCCTAACCCATGGGGCCCCGCCAGATTCACTCTCCTTAAGGATGACAACATGCAGGGCAACTTCATGAGCAATGTTGCTGACCAGTGTTGCTCGAACACTTTCCCATTGATATTGGGCAACAAATTTCTTTTCGAATAACTGTGATCAGCAGTGGGCAACTTTTTGTGATCCACATCCAGATTAGTTGCCCTTTGTCTCACCTGGTTGGCAGCTGCCCGGCGACATTGCCCAAAAACAGCTTAAATCAGTCGTGATCCTATTCAACAGCATAGACTCACCACCACGCAAATGTTATAACCTGCGATGTAGCCGTGACTGTAGCCCCCATGTGGCCTGCGATGTGCGTTACATGACAGCATAACCAGGGGAGCGTTAGATAATCCATAACACCTACAAAAGGCCCCAAGACCCCCCCACGCTCAGGAATGCAGCAGCTAATCTGCTGTTTTAAATGGTGGGGGGGTGTTATATCACACTCCCAGCATGCACTGCCCCGAGGGAGTCGGGGAGGGGGTGGGGAATGGAAATGCTGGCCACAAACCTACCATGACTGTGTGTGTGTGTGTGTGTGTGTGTCCCTTTGTTCCGGGAAGTACCAGTCAGTGCACAGTACATTGCGGCGATAGGGCGAGGGCCAATCTGCATATTTGATCAGGAATTTACCAGAACACTGCTTTTGTGAACTCTGTCTTTCTACCTCTCTGAGATGCTCCTTCCCCCGCCCTGGGCCCCCCCTGCCTCCTCTCGCATCTGACTGTCCTCGGGCCACACCCAGCACTGTCACCCTCTGCCCACTGAGTGCGGTGGGCCAAATGGACCTGTGCATGCTCATGGTGACCTTAATATCAAGCAGCTACATTCAGCACCAAAGCTCAGAGGTCAAGGCTCCTCCCAGAGCTGGGCCAGACATCTGGTCCCGATGTACGTGAGACAATGTGACGCTATGAAAAAGGCTGATGATGAACAAAATCACCTCCAGGGTGAACTTCCTGCTCAGTGGCACCCCCCCATACCCCCAGGACTGCCCCCCCTTACCAGAGGGATGTGGTGGAGATGTAGTGGACCATCTGGATGAAGGGCAGCGGGTCGGAGGTGGCACCACAGCTGTTGCAAACGCACTAGAGAGGAAACGACAGACAGCAGAGTTTCTGTCAGTCTGGACGGTGAGGCCACGATGGGAGGAGGGGCCAACCAACAGACATGCACTCCTGCGATAGGTCACCTTACAATAAGCCCCGCCCACCTGCTCGAAAAGTGTCATGGCGAACTTCTGGTGAGGGATGCAATGCTTGGCAGTGCATATGTCCTCCTTGGTCTCATCAGAGATGTGGAAGTGGATGCGCATCAGAAGGTTCTCCTGCAGGAAGCATGGACAATTTTTAAGATGATGAGGAGGATGATGATGATTATTGATAATAATAATAATAGTAATAATAGTGATGTTATTCGTAATAATAATAATAATAATAATAATAATAAGAAGAAGAAGAAGAAGTATTATTATTATTATTATTATTATTATTATTATTATTATTAATATTAATATTATTATAGTATCAGTCATCCACCCACTTTCCCTTCAGCAGTGTTCACCAAACACCAAATCAATGTAGAAACACCTAAACAAAGCAGAAACAGCTAATCCAGTACTTTGCAGAGCTATGGCAAAGGGCAGGGAAGCGGGTGGTTGCAAGTTCAAGACCCAGGGTTACTTTTCAACAGTGAACCCACCAGGTTCACAAGGTATAGCAGAGTCATTGGGTGGCTAAGCCTCATGCACTACTCTTCTGCTGCTCTTCCGGGGCTTGCTGGGCACACCGCGCAGGGTCGCAAAGCGGGTAGTGACCCCACCCTCCTCTGGTCATCAGACCATGAGGCTCAGAAGCGAAGGGGAGGCTGGCCAAGGCGAACACACAACACACGCTGCTGCAATTCTTTAAAGCTCTCAACATCAGCAGAATGCGCAACTTGCTACTCGAGCAGAATGGTGTGAGGTACAGGGTGAGAGTGGGACACACGCCGTGTGCTGGCATGCAGCCTGAGAGTGTTCGATAAAGAAAGCACTCAGCAAATACCGAAAGGATGGTCAGACTTAACAGCCCCTCTATAGGGGAAAACCAACCCACTGAACATCTCTTCAGGAGAAAATAAACCGATTAAACAGCACTATAGGAGAGAAAGAACCAATTAAATAGCTCTAGGGGAAAAAGAACCAACTAAACAGCTCTTTAAGAAAAAAACTAAATGGATTAAACGGCTCTATAGGGGAAAAAGAACCAATTAAACAGCTCTATAGGCGAAAAAGAACCAATTAAATAGCTCTAGGGGAAAACAAACCAATTAAACAGCTCTTTAGGAAAAAGACTATAGATTAAACTGCTCTATAGGAGAAAACCAATTTAAACACTCTGTGGGAGAACACATAATAAAATAGAGGTATTTTATTCATCCCAGTGGGGGACATGGGTAGAAAAGGTTGGGTCAGAGCACAAGGTCCGCCAGTGTCCAATGCCTCTAGATAAGTTAGGTCAAAGGCCTTGCTCAAGGACCCAATGGTGATATGAGTATTCTGCCAGCAACGGGATTCAAATCCATGACCTTCTTGACATGGGCACAGATCCTTAACCTGCTGGGCCGCACACTAGCCAAAAGAACTGAGAAGCTGTATCGTTAAAAATCAGGGTTATAACTTTCAAAAAATCCTTTCCTCTCATTGGGTTTCCTGTCCTGACTGGCACAGGGTTTGACTAGGTGCTTGTGGTGTGATACTGGAGCTGGCATGAGCTGACAGGATGCTTGAAACATATGTGAAACAGCTGTCAGTTTAACACCACCGAGAAAACCTCTGGATGGGGACACACATTGGGGGAAACAGGTGCAGTGGCCAATGGGAATCTGGCTGACTGGAAGACCTATCAGATGCAATGCCGGAATCAGCCAATCCCCTTCATTAAGCAAAAGTGCAAAGACGCCACAGGGAAGGGAAGGCAGGTACAGAGACAGAGTGGGCGGAGGCCTCCAGACAGGGCGACTCACGAAGCACTCGGCCGCGTCGTCCATGATCCCCAGCTGGAAGCGCTGCTCATCCTGGAAGGTCTTGGCCAGGGCGCTGCGCAGGGCATCGGAGGGCAGGACTTTCTCGCTGCTGTACTGGAACTGCGCAAAGATGCTCTGCGAGGAGAACAGAGTGGCGGCTTGGTGGCACTCAGACGTGCATGGGTCTGCGGCCACATATGCATACACATGTGTCTCAGCCACCAAGCAGGCTTTCAGGCCCAGCGTGGCCATTCTGTGCCACAATTCCGCAAGAATCGGCCATCGCAGATGTGAAGATTTACGTGTTTGCATTTAGCAGATGCTTTTAGCCAAAATGACGTACAATTGGGAAAGCGGGGTCAGCCGGTCCTTGGAGAAATCGGGGGTTAAGGGTTGCCTAAAAGGTGAAATCTCCCTGCCGACTCTGGGATTTGATCCGGCAGCCTTCCAAATAGGCGGCACGTCTTAACCCACTGAGCCACACACCGGCTCTGAAGACAAAAATTACACTGCGGATAAAACAGCATCATATGTGACTCTGAACTGCTACCTTAAAGAAACAATAAGCAAGATTAAGCAAATATGGTCCACGGAAAAAAAAGATGGACACAAGCAGCGAAAGGAAATGCACACAGGTCACGCACCGGTGATCAGAAATGGGCCGGCCAACACCCTTCACTCCCGGATGGACCTGCTCGTATCGGCAAGCTGAAAAACCCAGGCTCGGTCCTGCTGGTGGACGGGTGCCCTCGGTAACACAAGCCCCCCGCCCCCCCCACCGCGGTTCCATATGCTTTAAATTGGACAAGCTTTGAACATGAGAATGTCTGTCCAACCCTCCCCACACGGTCACAAATCTCAGAGGCTGCTGAGCCAAAGACAGCTCCATTGCAGACCAAGGAGGGTCACCCGAGGAGGAATGTGAGATCCGAGCACTTCCACAGTGAGCAGAAAGTCAGGATGCTGTCAGCTTCCAGCAGACCTCCATGACAGGAGAACATCGCCATTTCTCTGACAGGTGCTGTCACACTGCTCCAGTACTTGTACAGTCCTCGCTGGCCTACCTGTTCTGCTCAGCACAATGCTACAGAAGCAGCCTCCGTTCATCTCCTTCCTCTGTCAGCAACGCATCCACGGCTTCAAACCCCCCCTCCCTCTGAGTGCTACTTGGTACCTGTCCAACTTTGCTACACACTCCTATGCAGCAGGGGGCTCAAGCATAGAGTGCTCGATGCAGGGCAAGGACACAGACAGCCGGGGAGGAAGTCTGTGCAAGAACATGTAGATTCCACCAGCACACAGATTCACTGCGCATTACCGCTGGCATTTTGCATCACTGCATGTTATGTGTTTGTGGATTTTAAGTCATCAAGCCTGCAATCCAGATTTAACCTGCACCAGACAGCTTAGTCCATATGATATATTTCACTAATATACCAGCCAGGCGCAGTGGCATCATAGATTAAGGCTAAGGGATAAACTCACAAGCAGGATAGGGATGTTGTACCTTCGTACATTAACTGAGAGTACAGCATGCAGCAAAGCCCTTTCTGAAACTTTTGACACAAAGTCCATCTGAAGGAGCTCAGGAGCAGGTAGCTGCAGTCGGACCTGTAACATTGTGGTGCCAGATAATGTGCTCCTCTACGCCACTCTGAGGAAGCAAAGTCTTGCAAGTGGACTCTCCCCCCTCACTTCTGGTTCACGACCCACTGCTGACTCAGGGCCGAGGGGAGCGGGGGTTCTGGGAGAGGGGATCTGGTGAGATTCATAGGCTGAACTGTTTTCACTGAGGGGAAAAAAGGCACATGCACTCACACACGCTGCGCAAATAACAATATGGCGCGCGACATGCTGCTGTTAGCCTAGGACCTGCCAAGGCGTTGAAACTGCATCGTTTGCATTAAAAATATGAATTATTCCACTGTTTGGACGCTTCCTGCGGATTTCATCCCGCTCCCATCTGTTCAGCTTTTCGCAGCCACGACAACTTGCCAGCGCGCTCTCCCTCGGAGCCCGCTGACGGGGCTTCCGGTTAACCATCCTGTTTACGCGCGAGTCCCCGCTTGAGCGTATGTCCCTGTCGGCGCGTACCTCCGCGTGGGCATGCGCGTGCTGTCCTGCTCGCGCGCGCAACGCAGCGTCTGTGCCCTCCCTGAAGAAAAATAACCTCGGTGGATTCTTGCGGTATGTAAAAACTTGTCGTGTCGTGATAATTGAAACACCTACACATGAAGTACCCCGCAAGCTTCAATATTTTATATAACGTAAAAATATGGCGAGGAAAAAAATAATTTGGAGAGGTTTCCCGTGCTTCTGGGAGATTCCCACCATATATTATTTGCCTCCGTCATTTACCTCCGTCAGCTCCCGTATGCGGTGTGTACCGTATCAGTATATTCTGCTTAACTTCATGGGTTAATACAAGAAAACAGAAAAGTTGCGTATCGGCCCGCGTAGCTTCATGGCGCTGTCAGAGGAGGGAAATGGCCCCGTCGCGATCACAACGGCCTGTTTCATCACGGCTAGGGCCGCGTCGCAAAAGTCGCGGGTTTATTCCGGCCCCACCGGAGAGGGGGCGCTATATTAGCCGCTTTAGATCATTACATTTAAATAATGCGAGTGTCAAACGACTAGCAAACCACAGGCGGATTCCCAAATCCGTAGACCGCGCTTAGTGAGCCGTCCCTAATGCTTTTCCCCCGACGAGCCGAAGAGATCCCGCTGGAGACAGCGGTGCTAAGTTACCAATTATTATTATTATTATTATTATTATTATTATTATTATTATTATTATTATTGGTGTAAATTATAGGGGGGTGGCCAATACAACCCCCTGGACCCCCTTAAATAGGTTGAGACCTCCCACCCACCCCCAGTGCTTAACCCAAAGTTATGCCGTTGATTATATTTTTGCCCCCCTCCAAGGTCTGACTTCAATTAAAGAATTGGTTATCACAGGAGTGTGGATATTTTCAGACTTTCAACTAAGGAAACATAGGTATGTTTCTTATGCACGGAGGACACACATTGTGCTGAATGATATACAGAGGGGTAGTGTGTGCGGGGCAGGGTTGGAGGGGGGACCTGGACCACTGATAAGAGTTTTCTGCTTGCTCTGTGCAGGCGCTCCTAAGTTAATTAAGATGTGGAGTGATGGCAGCCTGTCCCCATGGAAACAGATGCTTATTTATTTATTTTCCCACAGAGGGCACACGGTGAGCTGCATGGCATCCAAAGGGGTCAGGTGTGTGTGTGTATGTGTGGAGAAAGAGAGAGAGAGGCGAAGTCAGACATGCTGTACCCAGCAGACGGAAAAAGAGACCATCCAACTGCGGCCCTGATGAGGCACAGAGGCACTGGCAGTCCGGCCTTTTAAATAAAACAGGAAGGGGGAAAGGGATAGAGAAAGACACTGAGGGAGGTAGGGAGAGAGGGAGGAAAAGACAAATGAACGAACCAATCAATGCAACCGCACAGACTCATCCAGAAATGCCAGTCATGTGACTGCCCCCACACCCCCACTGCGACAATAAGCCAAAGGCAGGACACGTTAGGGGAATGAGGGAGGGGAACAGCTCTGGCAGAGGTGCAAAAACCCATTCCCCGGGAGATCAAAAAAAGTAACCTAGTTTCAGGCTGTGACAGGATTGGGGGACGATAGAGGGCATAGGGGGCAAACAAGGAGATGTGTGAGTAGGGAGGCCCACCCACCTTCACAAACCAGCCCATGCGTCTCCCTCGGAAACAAACCAAGCACAGGCTTTCACCCTGCAGCACCAACCAGAAGCTGCTTCAAATGCCAAATCACACCACCAGATATTAGCTCAGGCTGGTTTCTTCTCAAGGGGGACTCCAATGGAGGGAGAAGTAGAAGTGCAGAGGCACTCTGTGTGGTTCAGATATGGGTATACAGTGTGACAGTGCGGGTTGCTCTGGGACTGGGATTAAAGTGCTGGTGTACTTGAACATGTCACATGCCAGTAAGATCCTGCTAGAGATCATTCAGCACAGATTACACAGCCTACATACAAAGTGACATACAAACAGAACAGAAGACAGAAAGTTCTGGAGGAATGCCGTCTCTGGATTCTAGTAGTCTGCATCATCAGTGGTGTAGTGGGAAATACTGCCACCTGTACCTCCAAGTGTTGGGGGTTGAAATTCCACCTTTGCCCTGTGTGTGGAGTTGGATGTTCCTCCTGCAGTCCAAAGACATGCAGTTAGGTGAACTGATATGACTATGTATGTACTCTGTGATGAACAGGCATCCCATCCACCATCTAACCCAGCCTTGTGCTCTGTGCTTACTAAGACAGGTTACAGGCCACAGGGCCCTGTACTACAAGATGGATGGGCAAGTACAATAGCCTGGGCTATTCTTGTTTAATGCAATATTGTCTCCTTAACCCATTAGTTTGCTTCACTGAAGCCAATGACTGCATCAGCTGCCATAGATCTCACAATGAACCTTAAAGTGTTTCACTGCGACTCCACCTTCGATTGTTTATCTGCCACTGTTATCAAATGAACGTGACATGTAGCTAAACAAAAGTGTGAATGCTTCGTAACATGCCATACAAAGCCTAAATAAATATGAATAATGATATGCGATGGCATAACATCTCATCATACAGAACACAGCATGTACTGATCCAGTTCATCTCAGAAAATAAGCAGTCTCCCATTTCAGCTGTCAGAGAAGACATAGCAAATGCAACACTTTCTGAAAATGTGACCGATGCCACGTGAAACCCCATTATGCTGGATAAACCAAAGTGCTAGAACCCATCAACACAGGAGTGCTATCGTTACAAGCAGCATTGCCTCTCTTTCTCGCTCTCCCACTCTCTTTCAACTGTAGAAGCAGGAAATTAAAAAGCAGAGTGATTACCACTCTGTCTCCATCCGCCACAGTGGCAGCATCTGTGTACGGTCCGGTCCACAGTTGCCATGGGAATGCAGTCAGTAGCAGACACGTCACTCCTATCAGACAGGTGCTGTGCCACACAATACCCCTGATCCTGTCAGCGTCGGCCCAATTACTACATCCTTTGGGCAAGCATGCCCCAACTCCACTGGAAAAAAAAAACGGCTACATTCTGTAAAGAGGGCAAGAGTCATTCATCAAAACTGTCAGTCTCATCTGTTGTTCACTGTTAGGAATCTCACATCTGCTACAGGTTTGTTCATAATTTGGAGTCTCTCATGTACCACTCACTGTTGGGGGTATATGGTACAGGCTTGATCATTAGTAGTCACACAACTGCTACAGGTTTGTTCATCAGAAGTCTCTCATCTGCTGTTCACTGTTAGCAGTCACACATCTGGTACAGGTTTAATCATCATTAGGTGTCACATCTACAGGTTTGATCATCAT
The DNA here is from genome assembly GCA_026781145.1 of Hippopotamyrus pictus. Classification (NCBI taxonomy): domain Eukaryota; kingdom Metazoa; phylum Chordata; class Actinopteri; order Osteoglossiformes; family Mormyridae; genus Hippopotamyrus; species Hippopotamyrus pictus. The sequence continues at coordinate 2,108,645 of JAODLC010000045.1, read as the reverse complement.
AATAAGCCTCTCATCTGCAGTTCACTGTTAGGAGTCACACATCTGCTAAAATGTCATTTGCTTTTGGGAGTTACTGCTACAAACAGACCTTAGCTACAGTCACGGTTCAGTTGCAGGAGTATCTGGTAATGGAAACCACTGGTTAATAGTAAACCTGCCTGTACCTTAAGAGCACAGAAGATGCAGGAGTCCTCCATACACTTGTGCGTGGTCAGCTGGCGGAAGCTCCTTCGGAAGACGTCCAGATGCCAGAGAACCTGTGGAAGAAGGACAGAAACAGTTCCTGCTTAATGGTTTTTATAATGTCACAGAAAAAAAACCAGAAATGGCACATCCTGGAGGTGATAAGAATCCACACCGATGTGGAGACAGTCGATCTTGCCACCAGTAGGTTCTAATGAGCAACTGTGACAGGGAAGGCAGAGAGACAGGCTATGAGACACGTTGGCTGATTCCACATCCGGTAAAGAGGACGAAGTTGCACCTAACCTACTCTCGGTGCCCAGCTCGACCCAATGCACTATAAAACAAAACACTCCGCTGTCTGTTGTTCATATGCTCCATTTCAGAATCTAGTAACCTTTCTACTGAATATACATGTTCAAATTAAATTGGGAAGTTAAAAAAAATGAGTCTGACTAGATGTAAGTTACTGGTGTTGGCATATACCTTGACCTAGAAGCACACAAGAATGTGTGAGAGGGAGTACATGATGTGCATACAGTCTGTGTACACAGTTGTACACAGATGGTCACACAGACTATGTGTTCATGAAAGCATAAGTGTTCACCTGAAACAGGAAGGTGATACATGCCAGGTTTTGCCAGTCTGTTGAATCTCAAACAACAAACACAAAATTCACCTCCACCACCTACACAGACATTTACTGCCTGTCTGTACACCAATATCATCAACCCCAAAATCACGTGCACTCTCTCCCATTCTAAAACTTACTCATAACGTCCCACACACTACACGGAAAGAGGGTAACTTACAGCCGCGTCTTTTATGTTACAGAGACAGCCCAGGTCCAGGAAAGTCATTGTTGTACTTTCGTGTCCTTACCCTGAATTCCTCCACTTTATATATTTAGCTCTATAAACGGGTACAAACCGATAAATCGCTTAGCATAAAAGCTTGGATTAGGAATCTTTCAATCACGGAGAAGAAAGAAAATGGTGATGCCAGAAGAACCTCGGACAGACTCTCACTTAAGCAGTTTTAAGATTTAAAAGGCGCAAGATGCTCGGACTTTGCAGCAAAGGTGTTTCATAACCGGCGTGCTGTGACAAGCAGGGCGGGCACAAGCTGAACTGGAGCCAGCAGCTGTGAGGGAACGTGCAGGCTCCTCTCTGAAGGTGAGGGACTGTCAGCATCTGCGTGTGAACCCAGTAAGGCTGTGCTTCCGCAGAGGTGCATTTAACCATTCATGTTCCCAGCTGTTTTTGCACTGCCTTCAACACACTGTCATGCTGTCATACCAATTTAATCAGGAGAATTGTACCCCTCCCCACCACTCACCAGTGTTCAGAGCCAGCAAGAATATCTCCTGACCAAGCCCAGTGCTGAAAGGTTGCAATCTGGGAATCTGGAACGAGCCAAGCTCTAAGTGCTATCGAATGTTTAATCGTTTTTATTTGACCCCACCCTGGCAAGGGCCCAAGACCCTCCCGAGAGATTTCCGCAGTCCTTTACATAACCCCACCCTCTCCTGCAACCCCACCCTTTCCCCATACTGTTAAAAATTGACATGACTTATGTTTTAAAAAAAAATGTAACATCACTGGCACAATTTCGGTTTGGGTTAAATCACTTTAACTGTCATATATTAAATCTGAAGGGAGGGGTATCTCAATGGCCAGAAAATCAGAAATAGCTGAAGACCTGCTTGGAAAGGCCCAAATTAAAGATGAAGTACCCACTGGTGTAAACTGTAGAGTGAAAGATGTGGCACAGAAATCCCATCTCCCCCAACAGCCTATGCCCCCCCCCCCCCAAATTTCAGGAAGATGAGTGTATACATAAAAAATATTTAAAAGTTCTGTTTTGCAGAGAACAGTGTGGGAACATCAAAGTTAGCTAAAGCCAGCAGTGAATTCATTGGTAACATGTTAGTATCACGGAAATCTCAGATAACAACTAAGTATATATGTTAGCTGCATGGGCTTATGCAGTGTTTCCCAATCCGATCCTCAGGGACCCGCACATAGTCCATGGTTTTGCTCCCTCTCAGCTTTGGCTCGGAGCTAGAAGCGGACAAATATGTGGACCGTCTGTGGGTCCCCAAGGACTGGGTTGGGAAACACTGGACTTGTGGACAAAAGGTTCCAGGGGGGAATATGGCCATTGTTCTACTGAACGTGGCTTTTCCATACTTCAGCGACAAACGGCCGAGTAAGCATGACAGGCCATCACCCACCCCACCCCCCCCAAGCCTGCCTGCCTGAACCCCCCTGCGGTCAGAAACAGTAATGGATGTGGCCGAATGAAACGCTGCAGACGGAGAGCAGAGGAGGTACTGGTGAGAGATTGTGTGCCAGTGCTAACGTATGCCTTTTTCCTCCCCTCCCTCTTCGCTCCCTCACTCTCTCCATTTTTGTGTTATAAATCAGCTCCCCGCTGATCAGCAAATAGAGCGAAATGCTTCACCAGAGAAGGGATGCAGTGTGTCTGTCAGTAGAGCTAGAGCCAGGCGTGGGACAGAGGGTCCTGGAGGCGAATCTTTGGATGAGACCCAGCCATGTCACCTGACAGGCCACATCATATCACCTGATGGCCATTATCATGATACCCTATGGCCCTCCTCATGTCACATGACAGCTCTTCTCATGTCACCTGATAGTCTTCCCATTATCACCACATGACCCTTCTATCATTGAAACTAGAAGGCTCATCTCAGAAAAGTACAACAAATGTTGAGTGAAGCAGGGCTGATCATCAGGTCACCACAGCAGTGAATAATAGCAGCATTCTGACCAAGTTCCATCCTGGCCCACAGTGCTGCCACCTATAGTTGAGGTAGCATCACAACAACATTAGACTTAGAGGACAGCAACTTATTCCTGTAGGCCTTTTGATGGGAAATCACGTTTGTCATCTAGATGAATAATTTTACTGCAGTCAGCGCTGGGTTTCTAAGGTTTACCCACAATCATCAGGTGAGCAGGCAAGCTCTTGTTGAAGGTAACACACAACTAACAAAACACAATTAACTGAACACAACGTCGGAGACCTGCAAGAGCACACAGACATCACAAACAGACGATACCCCCAGGAAGTAACAAACAGAAAACGTGGGAGGACCAGGAGCCTGAGTCATATGTGCAGTCTTGGTCAAACCTGCACACCCTGAGCATTTCTGCCTGCCTCTTCCTGCTTTTCCTTTAATGTGCTTTTGAGGTTTGCTCTAGTCTGGGATTCTTTTTAAGTGTCTGCATCTTCACTTTGGTCATTTGGAAGTGGGCAGATGGTGAAGACGACAGCGCACACAGAGACACACACACACTCAAATATATACACACACACAGGCACACTAGAGACCATCACCCCTTCAAGGTTCATCAATGACAGTCTCTGAGGGTGGTCACCGTCTGTCTGTCCCGGGGGAAGTCAGCTGACTTTTTTTGTCCTCCAGTACATACAAACACGAGTACGTTTACCCCTCCCCACACCCAGAAGGGAAGTGCCTGGGCTGCGGCTGCGAAAGTCCAGTTCATCTTGTCTCCGCCAAAACAGCACCTCTTTTTCGTTTCTCGTTCTCCTGGAGACTGCTTTGTCTTTCCTTTTTTCACTGCATAGTCCCCCCCTCCCAGCTACAAAAACAACAATAATAAAATCCGGATCCTTTTTTTTTGACTTCCTGGTTCATCTGGTTCTGCCTCTGAATCAGCATTCCCACATACCCCCTTCTCTTATCCCCTCAGTCCAACTGATCAAACTCCATCCCCCTTCCTCGATGCTGAGCGTAACCTTCAAATGCTAGACAACAGTGACCGCACGTCCAAGGAGTGCTGGGTAACATACGAGAACTCGATAAATCACATTCCCAATAGTCGAAAGACACCTTACAGTCCTGTCAGCTCTGCCCCAAAGAGCACATGGCCTCTGTCACCATGGTGATGGGAATGGGGGTGTCCAAGATTGCTGGCCTGGGGAGGGGGGGTGTCAGACTGCCCCCACCCAAGCTTCAGAGTGGCTTCAGACCATTACAGTACCGCTCATTGCTGAGGCAAGCAGGGCCAGTTTTCACAGTCCGCAAGCCCGTTCCACTTCCTGTCAGTTTGACCTCTTCGTAATTTGCCCCCATTTCCGAACACCTTTGTGCTCTTAATGTAGTTGAGTCCACAACTTGTTTTATGAAAATGTTCCTCCCGCAGTGCAAAACAGGAATGGATATTTATATTTACACACACACACACACACACATATCAATCCTTATGTGTTAATGTATGTCAAATAATATTTTTCTACATGAATAATTAATATTTCCCCCCATCATACATATAGTAAATGCACCAAACTCAGGTTTTAAACCACTCCCCTGCCCCCACCATCACATTGTACCCAAGATGATCGTCATCCAACATTAACCTCAAAGGACAAAAACTTAGGGTTGGAAGCAATGAAACCACTCTCATTTAAAATAATTCTCCTGAATACGCCAAGAAACATAAAGCTTCAGTTATACAGAGAAACTTCCAGACAATACGTACATAATTAAACTGGAAAAGCAACAGAAGGTCTAAAGAACCAGCCAGCTGTTCACAGGATCCTGTGTACCTCCACTTCTGCTGCCTGTTCCATACAGCTCACTGAATTACCGAACAACCAGACCATAAACACTTTGAGACCTGGACACTGACAGTAACTATATTCTGTAAGGTAAGCACGTCATGTTTGAAATACAACATGAAAAACAAAACATACTGCTAAAGAAAAAAAAAACATCCATGTGTGCATCTCTCTTGGAGAGTCCCCTGGCACAGGAAGACAGCACAGAATAACACATTTATTCGGGATAGTTTTCCTTTTCCAGAATTCAGAGCAAGGTCACCAAAGTGGAGGCAAATCATTAAAACAAAGGCTGGGTATCACGCAAGCTGTTAAACAGGACAGCAGGCTGACTGGACGTTAGGGCTGGTATCAGGATCACACTGACTCGCCCATCAGACAGGAACCAGAGACAGGTGCAGCGAGTTAACATGCACAACCCCAGGTACACACAACCTTACAGCCGGACACACAGTCCATATACCAGCATGTCATTCTAGGATTTTTGGGATTTTCACAAAGAAACACCAAGCACTGAGTGGTAAATACTTATCCATTTGTGAAAAACAGACACTAACAATTTTAGGCAAGTATTTCCCACCCAGTTTTGGGTAGTTTCAGTGTCCTTAGTTAATTCTCCAGTGACCTTGTACTTTTGAGTGCAGTTGTTTTAGTCTGTTAGCTGCTCTCTTTCTCTGATTTATATCACACTAATTTGTGCAATTTAACCACAGTTAGACATATTTTTTATATGTTCACAAATACTCACAATGTTACACTACAAATGTACAAGCATAGCATTGTAAAAAACTTTAATCAAATCGCACCAGCAGCTAGCGTTGCCACCTGTCCTGTGTTGTACTGGATCGCTCCTTGCAGAAAAATAAAACGCTGTGTCCTGTTTTGAAATAATACGAGGCATGTTTTTCTGTATTTTGAAAATGCCACCACACCCCACTCGACACATATTACTGTTGATTGAAAGTGGGGCCTTCCCTATGAGTCTCCATCAGAATTTTAATGACAACCTTACACTGATAAAATGGCTCGAAGTTTAATTGATGGCTGACACCTTTAACAATCAGGGGAGACCAGGGACAGTTTGTTGGTTGAGCAGCAGTTGGACAGACATTCTTCAGCAACCCAACCGTACATCCCACCACCTCTGCTAGCTAAAGGTTCCTAGCAACAACTCTGCCACTTATGAAACACATCACACTAAAAGTATGTAGATTAATGACCAAAAACATACCAGATTCAATTCAACAATTGTCCCGGGTCACCCCTAAGGTTCCTTCCCCCGGAATTTTAAACAGCAGTGATGAGAGACGGGCAGACACAAAAGGTAGGCGTTCAACTGTGGCAAATGAAATCGAGTCTGATAAACAACGGAGGAAACATGAAATCCCCTCAGAGTGGCTGTTTAGGTGGGTGCATCCTCACCGATAATTAGGCCACGTGATGCCTCAGACAGAAAAAAAACGGCAGCACTCCATGAAATTCCCTCTTGATAATGCTTAATATGCTCTACGCCAAACTGGCAGAGATAAAAGGACATGAAAAAAAGAGCTTTTTAACAAAGCAGGTGGGGGGACTGGTTATAAAAAGTCACAGCAAGAAAAACAGCAGCCAGAAAAATATTACATGCAGCATTGCAATTCTTTACAGTAAATGACAGTTGAAAAGAGACACAGATGTACTACAAAGGCATGCTCGCTAAATAATACAGAGCTCATTATAAACACATTCTATTTAAATCATCTCTGTCTCTTTCATCTCCCTCCGTGGACCTGGAAATATAGATATGTATGCAAATTCAGGTTTTTACAATCAAGACCAACTAACTGCATGACTATTAAGTGTTACTCATCAAGACCACAGACAGGGTCATCACTAAATGTTACTTATCAACTACAGCACTACAAACTGGGCTGTCAGTGAACCTTACTCATAAAGACCACAGACTCGGCTTTCAGTGAGTGTTACTCATCAAGACCACATACTGGGTTCTCATTTGGTGTTACTCATCAAGACCACAGACTGGGCTGTCATTTGGTGTTACAAAAATCACATACTGGGCTTTCAGCGACTCTTGCTCATTAAAACCATAGAGTGAGCTGCCATCGATTTGAGTGATACTTATCAAGATCACAGACTGGGCTGTCATTTGGTGTTACTCACAAAGATCACATACTGGGCTTTCGGCGAGTCATAGTTATCAAGACCAAAGACTGAGCTGCCATCTAGCTGAGTTATATTCCTCAGGACCACAGACTGGTTTGTCATCATGTGTAACTTTTCAAGACCATAGGCTGCCAGTGAATGTATCACATGGTTTTCATGACCACAAATGACACAACTATCAAAGCTTGCTCATGATGACCACGAACTGCACTGTTGCTGCATGTTATCAAACCACCAGAAACTTGATGATGGACTGGATTGTCATGCATGTGACTTTTGTTCATGTACATAACCAATGTACATTACTGCATTAACACCAACACCTTTTTACACAAATGACATATCCAATGAACTGGCTCATAGTTCCGACAGCACCCACCAAAAATCCAAACTTCCCTTCATATATTGGAGTTACAAGAGGTCAAAGGTCCATGGCGGGTCGTCTTTAGGTCATCTTCATCTTGTAAAACTAATGATAAATCTTAGTTAGGTACACATTGGGAATTTAACTGATCACCCTTTGGATAAAAGTCTGCAGAGCAACAAAACAAAAGCTTTAAAAGTGCCATAAGCTGATTATCTGGCTCTGGCTCTCGCTCTTCCCTGGGCCATGGACCCCAGCTGTGGGCTCTGATCTTCGGCCTCTCAGCAGGGAGAACAGGATGTCACTCCTGGACCGTTTTGACTGGCCATGATTTGAGCATCAGCTTTAGAACTATGCAAAATATCTCTGAAAGTGTGTGTGTGCATTTACAGTGGTACCTCGGTTCTCGAACTCACTAGAACTTGAATTTCTTGAAAGTCGAACAAACCACTTTGACCTAGAACTCGATTTGAATATCAGAAGCCGAACTGTGAACGCTGACCTAATATAAATTGTATGCGCCAGGAAATGAGTCACATGGCACGTCTCTGAGCGGAAACAAAAGGTAACGCTTCAGTGTCAGCCTCGCATTTGC
>JAODLC010000045.1:2083713-2094253 GCA_026781145.1 Hippopotamyrus pictus | reverse complement strand
GGGGGGGGGGGGGGGGGGGGGGGGGGGGTTCGTTTGCAGGTGACGAGGCCTCAATCGGCCATTCACAGCGGAGGACAGTGAATAATGACTCCACACAAAGGAGGCTCACAGGCCACATCGGGGACCTCAGCTCGCCTCACATGGTACGTTCAGGCCCTTCAGAGGAACGCACATCCAGACAATCCATCAACTGTGCAGGCGCTTTGATGAAAAATGCTCTGGAGGTGGTAGGGGAGTTGGCGAGGGTTGAAGGTCAAGTTCCTCAACATGGCTGATGTAAGGGACTACAGACGATCCAAGACAGCCCAAGAAGAATACCAGGCACACTGTTGTAGTGACTTGAGGTTTTTTAGGTTGGGTTTTTTGGGCTGTGCTCACATACAGCCAAAGGCAGGAGGTGCACAGCGCAGTGTCACTGTGTTTTTGTAGCATTACCCCTTTGCCCTGGACTTCACAAAATAGATGCCAGAGATAAAGCAAAATCACAAAAATTCCACAGAACAGGATTTAGCCAACCCTGAAAATACACCCTCAGAGAACCTACCCCTACCTCAAATACGAGTGACCTACAGACCCGTCACGGGAGCCTCTGACCCTCCCCCCAGCCCCTCCTCAACATTTATTTTCCTTCATGATGTCAGATGGAGACTCTCCAACCGGCCTTAACAGACAGGCAGGAGTACCAAGGTTCATAAAGGAACCAGCTGCAGTGGTGACCCCCTCAAACCAGGTACCCCAGCCACCAAAGCTGGTACAGTGCAGAGCTCCTTTGAAAGAATGACATCAGCAGAAGCCAGGTGAGACTCTAAGTGAATGTCTGAGAAAGGAGATCTCAGGTATCAGACATGAAAAATAAAATCAATGATTCTTCATCTTCAGCTTTTCTGTTTACACTGTTCATGCGGAAAGTGACAGTTGAGCAAGCTGTGATTAATCGAATTAATGACAGTACAAAAAGCGACATTATGGTATGCCTGGTGAACCTTGAATCTAAATACCACTCAATGCAATTGTGAAATCTAATTTAAAAGAATCATTTCCTACAACTAGGGTTTCTCAGAAGTAATAAATCATGATCTTTGCACAAGGGCCGATTTGAGCGGATTTTAAGACTATTTGAGACTTGAGGAATGGGGACTAAATCTGGGTACGGAAGTGGAGATGGGGGGGGAAACAGCAGTGTATAGCGTCAGAATCAACTTGCAGCTGTTTCCGAGTCAATGGAGGGACAGGACAACAAAACCAAAGCTAGGGTATAGTAAGAGTTACACAGGGTGTATCCTCGGACTGCAGAGCCTGGGTAGAAAAACAGAACCCAACTGATATGCACTTGGCCCTGCCCCCAGACAACCACACCCCCTTAAAGGGACCATCTGTAGACTGTAAAGTGAGACAGGCAGTAACAAACCAGAAAATGCAGGTGACCTGTCACTAACTAACATGCTGCTAGGTAAGGTGTTAGCTAAAGATGGCGAAGCTCCCCATGACCAGTCACATGCATCGTTATCCATCACCCCTGCTTTTCCACCAGGCAGACACACCCCAATGAACCCTGGTGAGATGAACATATCCGAGATCTGCAAACTGGCCACTCTCCAAGTGCTGGGGGGCTTTCATTAGCAAAGCGCACACAGATAATTTAATGGGTATATTAGCCAAGACAAGTAGTGTTTGAATTTTTTTCCCATTTTTTTCAATCACCGTCTGCCCTCATTGGGCCCATGGGAATAATTATAGCTACATATTAATCTGAAAAAAGGTATAATTGGGTTTCTCCGGGACAGAATGCACTGAATTTACTTTTACCTGTTCATTTTTTCCATAGTGCGGAACATTCCGGGAACTCAGCCGCATACTGTAAAATGAATGAAAACCTCATTGGAAGAGTGTCAGCATGATGTATCCAGCTAATAAATTCCCTTTTCTTACTCTGACCCGCCAGAAAAACCGGAGCATGGATCCTGGGTGGGTCGGGTGGGAAGATCTGTTACATAACCAAGTACAATATGGCAGAACAACTGCTGTTGGTCTTCTGAGGTATGAGGCAGACTACGGTTGGCCAGAGCCTGACCAAAGCATTCCACATGTCAAGGCATGTCTGATCCAGGATTCCTAGTCTCACAGGTGCTCTCAATGCCTCACCTATGACGCTGTGATTTTTGACGGTGAACACTAAATGGCAAACAGCACCGGCCCAAAAAACTGCCAAGCTCATTACGGACTAGCCCCATCCAAGGCGACTCCGTGAGCCAGCCTGCCGCTTGGAGCGATCCAGGTCAAGAAGCCTGTGAATACGCTCAGAGCACTTTCACACTCGCCGCCTCTCGAGACGTAGCTGACTGTCCTACTGAACCCAGACTGAAGCTCTCATGAACCGCCGCTCACATTTAGCGTATAGCATCCCCTAAGGCTGACAGCTAAAAGAAGCCAACGACCATGCTGTGGAAGTCAACTCTGGTCCAAGGTCTCACACATCCTGAGTTTCACCCCCAAAAACCCAGCACCTAAATCATTTAGCCAATCAAATCGGGCAGTGACTAAACTGCCAGAAGGAGAGTGCTATATTTGGATACCTCCTGATGGCATTTTACTACTGAAAAAAAGGCCATTGGATCCTCGATTGGCTTATTTCATGGATGTTTAATTCAAAACCACTAAGCAACCACTGGTCACTCATTGCACACCATGTTGATCAACAGATGGATGAAACAGAAGCAGTTTCTCTGCAGGGATGCTGCCACCTCCACACTACAGATAGAACCGGTGTTTGATGGAAGATTTCCTGCTTTCTGCCGAAATTACACAGCCCCCATGGCCAAAACGTCATCATGAAAAAAGCAAATGGATTTCACTCCTAGTGTGACCACCACGGAAGCATCAGGGAGGGCCTCGAGCTCTAGTTAGGACAGAGGACAAAATATAGGGAAAGTGTCCTTTGGTACGGTGGCTCAGGGTTTAGTGCTGCAGCCTGACAGCTCGAGGCTTGTGGGTTCAAAGCTTGGCCCTGTGTGTTTGGAGTTATGGGTTCTCCTGGTGTTTGTGTGGTGTTCTCTGGGTGCTCCAGCTTCCTCCTGCAGCCCAGTGAAATGGTGTACCTAAAATGGTCTAGCAATGCGATGGTGTGCTCTTCGGGTTGGGCTCAGATGGGATGCCCCCACCTTGTGACCTGGGTTTTCTGGGGTAGGCTCTAAGCTGACTACAACCCTGAACTGGAAAAACAGTTCATGAGTTTGTGCACCTGGGCATCCTCCGAGAAGTGTTCTAGGGCAGAGTATATGAAGACTGGATGCAAAGTCCATGAGCCACGTATGGTTTCATTGTTTAGGCACTTCTCTGCTAGGGGTCTTTTCATTTACAACCTTTCCTTTATTGCTGAATTCCCTTCTTTTACATTTTGTGAATATGCCAACACACTGAATCTAGCTTATTATTGTCATTTCTGAAGGGATTCTGACTTCTATTTTTGGGGTTCTAAAGGCAGATTTGCCCCATGCCCCTGTGTATTCTTGGTGCCAATAACCCAGAAAACAACGTGACATGTTCCTTTTTTGGCTATGGGAGTGGTACCTCCAGGGTAGGCGTGGACTTCCTGATGAAGGTGATTAACTTTGGATGAAACGTGACTCAGAGGCCGGAAGGTCCCTTGGACCACAGGTTGCTGTAATGTTGATCACTATCTTCTAAGACACAAGAAAATTACAGAAAGCCAGCCTTGGGTGGGTGTATAATCCAAACTTCTCCATAATGTTAAGGATCATACTGAACATCCAGAGAACAACACCTTTTCCTCAAGGAATTACGTGAAATCTTTCAACTAATTTTCCCCATTTATACAGTAGGACCCTCTTCCTTTTCCATCTCATCCATCCCCTGACCTTTGCTGCAACCCTCATTTTCTGATGACATACAGTATGATGACCAGTGTGACTGATGTTTAACATTGTTTAACGATCTTCTATCGCTGCTTAAAATAAATATGCTCCTTAGCAACAGGTTACCTTTGATTTCAGGAGCTGTGGAAATCAGCAATCCCACTACGTCACACACAGGGTGGCACACCACATGTGTCTGAGATGATGTCACATTTAAATGGTGCGTGGTGAACCGAAGACGTCAGCATACATCTCAGACCATTTTCTGCCAACTGTGAAACAAAGCAAGCTACTTAAAGGTACAAGGTTCAATAAAGCCTGATTCGGGGCCTTTCCTGATACCATTAACCAATGGCGTGATGTCATACACACAAATAACCTGTGTGACAAAACCAATCATGACCTTCAGAAGTTCCGGGACAAATGGGTGGAGATGGACTAGGTCACATACAGAAAGAAGGCTAACCAGAATGAGATCAGAGCACAGACTGACAGCCTGACTCAGTTCTGCCACAGCACACTTTACCCCAAACAAATTGGAGAAACTCACTCGTTTACAGCACTGACAGATGGCACTGCGAGGCAGTAAGACCTAACACTCCCAAACCAAAATAAAGGAGCACCAGGAGTCAACCTGATCAATCCTGCGTGAGCTGAGAGATCAGCTCTGGCAGAGAGATGGGTTTTATGGGAGTTATTTGTGAGAGTTCTCTGTTGTCCTGCGATGTCCTCATCCCATCATGGGGGGGTACTGACGTGCTGCACACAGCTCGGTGCTGGGGGGGGGGGCTCCCCACTGGCGTGACGCAGGTCGTCCAGCAGCCAGAGAGTCTATTTGGGGAATTCTGGCAGGGAGGGCAGAATCAGTAAGGTCGGTCACCTTCGGCGAGGCACGTGGATGGGCCACTGAGAACCTCAGCTGAGACCTCAAAGTTCCTCACCCACCCACACACACACACACAAGCACACACACATAAATACAAACACACACACATGCACACACACACACATAGATACAAAAACACACACACACAGATACACACACAAGCACACAGGTTTGTAATTATATCTTTGTGGGGACTCTCCATTCATTTCTACGTGGAAAACTCTAATCCCAATATAATGACCTTAACTCCTACCCAGCCCTAACCTTAACCATAAGTAACCAAAAAGAATATGAGACTTTTGTCATTTTTACCTTTTTAACTGCATCCACATATTTTTGTGGGAACCTGAAAAATGGTCCCCACGATATCAAAATAACAGGTGTTTATCACATTGTGAGGGACATTTGGTCCCCAAAATGTAATAGAAACATAATCCACACACACACATATATATATATATGTGTGTGTGTGTGTGTGTGTGTGTGTGTGTGCATGTGTGCGTGTGTGTGTGTGCGCGCGCGTGTGTGTGTTTGGCCCCTTACCACACCACCACATCTCATTTCAGTGAAACACTCAGCGGCATTAAGTCCCTAGAAAAACTGGCTTTTCCTGGCTTCCTGACATTCTGCACCTGCAGCTCACCCTCCAGCGTTTGGCTGGCAGAGGAGCCAGGCCCATTTTTTCTTTGTCAGGCTTAAAAGTTGTAATCAGGATATGAAAGTTCAGAACAGACACCTGAAGCTCGTCCAGTCCTTAAGAGCATGAGCTGTTTTTTTTTCCCCCCACAAGCTGCCACCCTGTAGGCGATGAAGAAGAGCAGATTCTCGGCACGCTCAGCCCAGCCCGCATGGGGCATCTCCTTCTCCAAATCCACCTCAGTCATGCTCTCCCTCTACCGACTCCTCGCTTATAACACCAACACATGTGCTCGGAGTTTCTGACAAAAGCAGGCAATCCCAGATATCCACTTTGGCAATATTTGCGTATTTGACCTCACATTATTTTAGCAGACACTCTTTTCTAAAGCAACATAGATTTTTTGAGAAACAGGGTCTCTGGAGCAATTTGGGGTTAAGGGCCTTGCTCAAGGGGACCAATGGTAAAGTCTATTCGCTAACCAGGGGATTCGAACCGGCGACCTTCCGACCACGGTCAGTGTCCTAACCCCTTAAGCCACATACCACCCTCAAAATGCTGCATTTGCTTAAACCACACAGTCAGCGGAGTGCATTATTCGCTTATGCGAGACAGACAGGGCTTGCGGTAATCATACCTTAGAAACAAACGACTTTCGAAATCAGCCGCATACCATGCCTCTGTAACACGCCGGATGCTGGAACATGGGCCAGTGTGTAGACCATTAGTTATAAAAATTTAATGCATTTCTAAATTGAGCTAAGAAAGGAGACATGAAATAAAATGATGCTGTGGGACAGAAACCAGAAACGTAGTTAAACAAAGGAGGGTGCTGTGATGGTGGTAACCAGCCGCCGGAAGCGAACCCAGGACACCCTTTGAACTCTGAAAGGAGGCGTCGTTCACACTCTGATGACCACATTCGCCCCGGTACTCCAGGGGGCGCCCCACTAATGGAGCATCACGCTTCCGGCACGTCTTCCCCGTCTGTGCTGATGGATGGCTCATTAGCCGGCGGCCCAGAGCTGGCCTTGTGTGGATGCTAGGAGTCGGAACGGCTGAATTGTGGCCTTTGCTGCCGCCAGGGCCTTTTCTAATGGCTTCCTGCTCTTGTAAACATGCCACATTACACGCCTACTTTTCTTTATTCATCTGGAGCTTCTCTCAAAAGCAACTCACGGATCAGTGCAAGTATCAGCACACCTATAACCAATAAGGACTGTTTTAGACAGAAATATCACAGTACAATAGCAGGAGCTTAGGCCGTACATGTAGAGAAACTCTCAGGATATTTGCAGCACCAAAAGCTAATGACACACATACATTCATAGGGGGAAAATGGGAAAGAGAGCCAGCTTCCTTAATATATTCAGAGCAGCACCGAGAAGAGATGCATTCTGGGTACTTTCCCTAAGTGCGGAAAGGGATGGACCGAATTTGTCTTACAGTCATTCAGTGTCCTGGGAGCTTTGGGATTAGCCAAGATGCTGATCACGCTTCTTAGGTTCCTGTGAATGCATGAACAAAAAAACCCACCGTGTTTCCACAATGCAAACTGGCCTGTTCTCACGACCCCCCCCTCCCAAAACCACAAACTGCAATTGCTGAAGCTTGTTTGGGGGGGGTGTGATCCACCGGATCCATTAATGGCAAGTGGAGAGGAGGACTGACCTCCTGGTGACCCCCCCCCTCCTCACCCACTCCTTCTGACGCCTTGAATCGTAGGATGATGCCTAACCTGCCAAATCAACTCTTTGTAAACAGGCTTGAGACTCCCGGCCAGAATATCGCCTCATAACTATTACCAAGGAAATTAGCCTTCAAAGGCTCGAGCGCAACAAAACAGCCTGAAGCAATACTAACACCTGAGATTCTCAGAGGTGCACATTTCAGGTCCAGAAAGTAAAAATCCAAACCAGGATTTTGTTTCAACCAATCAGTCGAGTATAATGTGATTGTGACTCTTTATAGTCAACTGGTTGGTTGAAACAAAATCGTGGTTTGGATTTTTACTTTCTGGACCTGAAATGTCCACCTCTGGAGATCCTTTTACCTGACTGTAATGTAGCCCTAATCCGAAAGCACCTCAGAGGTGTGTGTACCTCCCTGCTTAAGACAGATGGGCCTTCAACTAGTTCTGGAACAATGCAGTAAATTCCAAAGACTCACCTCATCTGAGGCACTCTTTTGTACCTAGAGTCTTTAATACCCTCCATTAGCAGAACCAGATCCTCACATCAGGGTGATGCGCCTTCTCACATGCGCATCTCCGTCTCCAGTGGGGGGTGGGTGGACAGGTGAGCCAGGTGGCTTCGGGGAACGTGAGCGATTTGGATTTGTGTGTCTCAGAGCTGCCCCCGCCGGCAGAGACAAAGATTTGCTCCACTTAAGCAGCCCGCAGACTGCTTTTAATGTCCCTCACGATGTTCCGGGCGCTGCCGGTGATCTTCAGCCGTCAAGAGGCACCCAAACTCCTCCCGCCTCTCTGGGCGAGACATCATCGATGTCTGCCAGAGAGGACACCTGAAATAAAACTCCCCATCTGCTCCTTTGTTTTGAAGTTTCCCTTCCCGGAAGAACAAAACAAAGGGGCAGGTCTATCAAGGTGATGACTTTCTGCATAAATATCATACCCTGCCCCGCTCTCCTCTCCCCATGACATCTAGGGGACAGTCGCAGCTTCATATCGCTCATGCCAAACTCTCGCCAAACGCAGCTCAGGCC
Source organism: Hippopotamyrus pictus (assembly GCA_026781145.1). NCBI lineage: Eukaryota > Metazoa > Chordata > Actinopteri > Osteoglossiformes > Mormyridae > Hippopotamyrus > Hippopotamyrus pictus. The sequence continues at coordinate 2,086,134 of JAODLC010000045.1, read as the reverse complement.
ACACATCTTTGTATCCTTTCTGAAGCGCATGTTAGCTGAGGTTAACCAGAAGGAACCACAAGCCAAGGAGCACAGAGTCACCACATCCCCTCTGACACAGTAGACATGGCACACCCATCAGTGACCATGCGACTTCCTGTCTGTCTGCCACCAGCCTATTGTTTATATGCTTAACACTTAATTATTCCAACATGGTATAAACATGTCCTGCATCACGGTCACTGTAGTATACTTGCTGCACTATGCTCACATACTGCACCAATCCAATGTGGTATACTCCGGCATTTCAGTCACTGTACTATGCTTACTACACTATGCTGCCACACTGCACCAATCCAATGTGGTATACTCACATCCTACCTCACAATCACTGTAGTATACTGTACTTACTGCACTATACTGACATACTGCACCAATCCCATGCAGTATACTCACATCCTGCATCACAATCACTGTAGTATACTTATCGCACTATGCTTACACGCTGCACCAATTCAATGTGGTATACTGTCATCCTGCATCAAAATCACTGTAGTATACTTATCGCACTATACTGACACACTGCACCAATACAATGTGGTATACTCCTGTCCTGCATCCCAATTACTGTAATATATGTACTGCACTATGCTTACATACTGCACCAATCCAATGAGGTATACTCCTGTCCTGCATCACAGTCACTGTAGTATACTTACTGCACTAAGCTTACACACTGCACCAACCCAACATGGTATATTCTTATCCTGCGTCACAGTCAATGTAGTATACTTGATCTCACACACTGCATCATTCCCGATCTCAAACACAGGAGCACTGAGCAGTGCTTTAGCCAGGCACAACGGCACATAAAAATGATGATTACACGTCTGTGATTCCCCAGGCTCATTTACAGTGTCACCAAGCATAAGCTGCAACCTACGAAGACGACACCCACCCACATGCACGCGGAGAAAATCTGCTGCTCACATTTTGACTGACATTCCGTTGCTCCTAAAATAGCTTTACAATCACGTTGCGTAAGAGGCACAGTCTGCAGAAAATAACAAACCGTGGCAGAGGGCTGACCTGACTGATTCATCCTCACCATCCGACAGCAGCTGTTACCTCGTTGGAGGAGGAAGCTCACAGGCAGTTTCCCAGGCATCTCAGGACAAGCCGTACCTGAGCCGACTCTTTCCCAAGCCGACCATGAGAAAGCGAACAACAACCGCAAACAAGCAGGAAACGGCTGCAGGACTCCTGACATCAAAGCCTCGACGTCACACTATCCACGTTAGTGCCCGAGAGAAGCCCCACACTTCACCACCCAGGTGTAATTATCACATTAAAAGCCATCATTTAAAAAGCAGAAGGAAAAAAGTGAACAGTTCTCGTAATAATGTTACAGAAGATTCACAAACACCACTTTTCTAGGAACATCTATAGCCAGATTGAAAGAAACGACATTACATGCCTGTCAAAGTCTGGAATTTATCACTTAATATCAAGACATTCGCTTTGGACATGGTGGGGAAATTATGTTGAGAAATGATAATGATGATGGCGGCAGTGATGATAATTGTGATGGTGATGATGACATCTTTTTGATCAATGGTGATTGGCTTGGACAGCTACCAGTATGCATCAGAGTGACATCGTATGTCTTTTAATAAACCATAACATAAGATTTTACATCATACATGTAGATTAATACTTTTAATCAGGTTCCCCAGTTCTGGTCCTGGAAGGTCAGTCTGCAGCCCAGACAAACTCACTAAACCTGGCAAGTGGGGAGTGTTTCAGCAGAGAAATCTGCAAACTGTGTTGCAGACTGGCCTTCCAGGACCAGAACTGGGGAACCTGCTTTAAAGGTATGAGCTTCAGGGAAGCGATCTCGAGCACAAGGTACTGCTGAAGTCCCCTCGATCTCGGCAGCAGAGGTTTGATTCATCGGTCAGACTGCTCTGGACCCAGGGCCCCACTGTAGCAAGCCTGCCACCTGCACAAACTTTGGGCCATTTTACGGACTGCATGCTTCCTGGTGATAACACTGCACACCGCTGATGCAGGACAAAGGATGACGAAGATAGACTGTGCAGCCTCAAAACCTCCCAATCACACACGCTGTAACGCTACGGCAGCGAAAGAGTCACCGTATAATGAAGACTTCTGTACTCCTGCATGCACATCATAAATATGGATGTAGACTATGTACACATACAACGCATATCTATTCCTGCGTAATATATAATGCATATATATATATATATATATATATATATATATATATAAAATATGTCACATACGCGAATGCCTAGACAAATAGTTGGTCAGTTATCAACAAGTCCAGCGATAAATTATTAATTGCAGATTACCAAAACCCTTTCCTGAATTGTATAATTAAATATATATATTAAATATATAATTAAATACATACAT
>JAODLC010000045.1:2057797-2083613 GCA_026781145.1 Hippopotamyrus pictus | reverse complement strand
ATATGCGTTTTCTGGCTCAGTCGGGGGAGCGCAGCCTGCCTCCCCGCTGCCGGATGCTCCCCTGCGCCTGTCCGGAGACGCTCGGGTCCCGCATCCCGAGCCCGGGCGTAAACACACTGTTAATGTGATGCTCGGACGGCGCCGATGCATGGTGCACGGAGCTCAGCCGATCCGCACCGGGGTCTCTGTCACCTGCGCCGGTGACAATAATAGAGTCTGGGACCAAGTGTACTCACCCGCGGCTCTGATCCAAGTCCACCGTGGTACCCTGTCTGCAAGAGACTCGAGTTAAGTCTCAGCCGCAGAAACCCTCCACCACCGCCAGCGCCACCCAGCGCTGCAGCGAAGGCAACCAGTTATCGCGATACTTCACTCTGCGCCCCCCTCGTACTTTCCCTCTCCCCCCTCCCGCATGCATCGCTGTTTTTCTCTTGAGCTATTTAAACCGCAGCGTTTTACAAGTCTTGCGAATCGGTGCCATCTACTGGAAAGGCTGGAACATCCGACCGCGCAATTCAGTATGCGGCACCAACATATTACTGAGATACCTGTTATAGATAACGAGTCATGTAAAATAGACAGGTTTTATGTATCCTGTGCATTATGCCGGATATATATTAAACTTACGGCATAGGTTTTCCATTAAATGGAAGTTAGTTTAAATTGGATTTAGATTACGTTCATTTTCCTCTCTGTGAGTCCGTTGTATTCCCACCGTCACTGTTAAAGCTTAGGCTTTGTGTGCCAGGCGTAGGTCCTGGTGTGATTCCAGCCACGGTGCCAGCCGCAAGAACCTTCACCACCCTCATCTTCGTCATGGCCAAAACCTTTTAACAAGGCTCGTAGGATTGGGACAGTATTATATTCATATCATACTGTATTCATATCAGTTGTAATATCCCACTGTGAAAGTGACCGGTAAAGTTGTGAGGAAAAGGTGAGGGACGTACTGAATAGTTCGGGGTCCGCATTAGGGAGCAAACAAGACCTGGAGGATCTTTGAGTCACCCGACTCTGCGTGGTTCAGGTTTGACGCAATTGTCAGGCTTGTTGGAGAACCCCCAAACTACTGGATCCCTTGTACCAGGCTGACAGAATAGCTACTGGTCCCACTCGCCACATGGGAATGGTCATGTGACGGAAGATCTCCCAGTCGGATCAGGGGAGGACGGAAAGCGGTGTTTTTCCTATGGCGACCTAATACCAGCCCCGTATCATATATCTGTCCGTCTAGCAGGGAGACCTCCCTACATATAGGTAAAGTCAGTGCTTTGCATGTGTCCTGACAAACAGTAAGGGATCCTTCACCTGCTCCCCCTGCTGGCCGACATTCACAGTTAAACAACTGACCCATTCCAATTCTGCATGGATATCGTTGGTTTTCCCAGGAATATTTCCATCCATCCTTCTTACAACCAGATAGGCCTACACAGCACAGGGTGGGTGAGACAGCAAAGAGCAGGCGGTGGATGCTGAGTTTGGATGCCAGTTTTTTACTAGTCACACAGACGCACAGACTCTCACACTGTGGGGCGTTTAGAAACACCAAGAAAATATTTAGAAAAATGTAATTAGATGTAATAAATATATGGCCACCTGGTCATTTATAGACTCCATTATCTAATCAGGTATGAGTTTATCTAGTCGACTCTCCACTCGTGATCTTCAGGCCTTAAAATGACCTTTCCCATGTTAAGGGTAGATTCTTTAAAAAATATTCTCGACACTCTCTGCGTTACAGCTTCTGGAAGCACAATCAGCCAGCGAGCTCTTTCGTCAGCTGCTCCCGGCACCCCGCCGACACCCTGACGTCACCGCTTCCTGTTCCCAAGCCACCGACGGGTGGTTTGGTGACCTTGTCACGTGTGCGGTCTCCCAGTCAGGCACAGCACAGATCCGGCACCGGGGCTTTCAGACACACCAGCACTGGTGAGGATGCTTCTTCTGAACATTTACCAAAGAGAAGAACCTAAATAGCGTGTGGGAAGAAAGCAGACCGCTTGGCACACTGTGCTCATTTTGTTGATGCAGCTGAGCCTATTTTGAACGCAGACCCTGAAGCAGATCCATCCATCCATCCATTGTCCAACCCGCTATATCCTTATTGGGTCACGGGGGGGGGGGGGTCCGGGGCCTATCCTGGATGGGGGGCCAGCCCATCGCAGGGCACCCTGAAGCAGATCGCCTCAGATATAATGCGCAGGGCTATTCCCCAGCAGAACATGGACTGCTTAGATGTTGAGCTCTTTGACCACCGTCTGCTCCTGTTCTGTTTCGTCTATTTCCGTCCCGTCTCTGTCATTTCTTTTAGGGGCGTGTATTTTTGCAGCCTGCCGGCGTCACACCGAGCTTCCTCCTATCCCCATATCTTCATTACAGCTAAGTTCCACACCTCTGGGCCATTTTTGCCTGCCCCCATATTTAACACACCCACCCTTTTCCACACTCCGAACCTCGGTACACGCTCTTATTGTAAGGCACCAAACAAATCTGTGAAATTAATTGTATTAAAAGACAAATACTGACCAAGAGATTAAAACCATGTGTCTCATATTATGAATACAAGTTCTCGATTGTTTATTAAATGTGACTTTGAGTACAACTCTTGTTTGCCTCGGCTGTAGACATCCTTGGACAAAATAAAAACCCGCAGCTGGTATGCATGTGAACGGGAGGGGTGGCAAGGACGTTTCTCAGGGTCGTGTGAGATTGCCACGGTGACGGGTGCAGTCCCGGCTGCACTTTCTGCTGTTCTGGTTGCGGCATCACCGGGGATGTGATCATGTGACTGCCCCCCCCTCCAAACCCCCCCACTGCTGCTCTCCAAAGGCTGCAGTACGACACACGCTCACATGCGCGCACAGGCGAGCCGGTTTGTACGACACTGCAGATGACACTTGCCGTCGCATTCGCTAAATTTAGACATCTTGCGACGCAGTAAAACATGCTGTAAAGTGCATGGCTTGTATCTGCTGCCTCAGCTTTTGTTGTATTCGTGCCAGTTCACAGATATTTCACTTTGTGGGTCTTTTTATAGATTCAGTTTATTTTGAAATGCACAGATTGATTTCATGTGCCCCTTCTTAGCAATCTGAAAGGGTGGCTATGTTTGCCGAAGTGCCAGATGGGTTTGCGTTGTGCTGCTGGGGATGATCTGAATGCAAGGGTGCTTTACTGTGGGAATTACATTTACATGCTGAGCTGTAGCTCGGAGTGTCAACAAATTACAGGAGACACAAAACTGGGCCTTGCTGCTTTCATCTCTTTGTAACTGTTGACTGAGTGACAGAGAAAGCAAAGGATGCAGTGAGCTGTTATAATCTGGTGTGATTGCTAAGCGCGATGTCACCGGATGTAGCAAGCACCTGCCTACTATGAGAGCAATAGGATTTAGTCCCCTAGGAATAAGGTCCGTGTAAGAGCTGTGTGTCTTCTGTAAGATCCGTGAAGCGGAGTTAGGGGCGCGTCTGCGGTGTGACACCTGAGGGCCTGCTGTAAGAGCAGAGGAATAAAGATATACGTGGTAAAAACCCCAACAAGAGAAAGAGAAAAACCAAAACAGCTGGACAGGTTTGTCTTTGCTGTTATTTTTCAGGCCATTCTAACAGGCTCTATCATGGAAGTGAAGCCACAGTTACGAGGAGTAGCAGGGTGAGCACGCGAGTGTCCCGTGAGCAGAGGCCTGAGGCGTAAAGAACGGAAGGCAAGGCTATATATGTTACTGGTCGCTCCACCATTTCCTCTCGGGAAATAATAAATTTTATGTATCTTGCTTATCACGAGGTATGGCCACAGTGTCGCCATGACGACAAAAAGCCACGAGGGGTGGCGAGCCTGAGAGCCCGCGGGTGCTTCCGTCAGTCAGCTACAGCGTAAGGAGAGACGCAGGAGTCCCTGACAAAGATTAGCATGAGCGCCTGCATAAAGTATAACACAGCGGGTCGTCCGGGATAAAGGAATCAGCTGAGAAAACAGCACGATTGTCTCTGTGGGTAATACATTTAATTCATGTACGATATTCATTAAATAAAATGTTTTATTGGTGCGAAATTAAACACTCATCATTGCATCGCTCAGCTAGGGGTCTCCAGACTGCATGCGCGTTAAGATCGGGGGGGAGATGCGCCGGGCTCTGCCAGCAGGGGGTCCCCAGGGGCCCTCAGAGGTCCTCGGTCTCCACATCGAAGGGCCCGGCATCCATCTCCACGTGGATGCGGCTGGGCTCCCCGCGGAAGACCCAGCCCATGGGCGTGCGGTTAAAGGAGGGCCGCAGGCTCACATCTCGCACCGGGGCCAGCAGCTCGGGCTCCTCTGAGGCCAGCGGTGTTTCGGGGGGTTGGAACAGCACAGGTGGGGCATTTTCCAGACCCCCATAAGGCAGGGCGGTCCTGGGTCAAAGGCGAGTGTCAGATTATGATGTTGTGTTGGGTGGTTACATGAAAGCACATACCTCACACATCAAGTCTGGAGCATCACCTTAAATGTGATTCAGTAGCTAGCATTCCTAGCATCGCCATAGCCCTGTGTGCTTACAGTACCAGTCAAAAGTTTGGACACAACTAGCCATTGAAAGGTTTGCTTGCACTATTCTCTACATTTTAGAATAATTATGAAGACACCAACACTATAAAGTAACATATGTGGAGGTTATAAATTGACCAAAAAGGTGTGTTGGGATTCGGAAGGTTGCTGGTTCAAATCCTGTGGTCAGCAGAGTGATCCCACCACTGGGCCCCTGAGCAAGGCCCTTAACCCCAATAGCTCCAGGGACTGGCTGACCTGACAGTCTCCTCTATGCCAGTTCCATGAGGTGACCTCCTGGGGTGCTTCTCCAGGTAGTCCCACATGCTGAGTACTCACTGGCCGCTTTTCCGTCACTCTCTGGTCAGACTCCTCCCAAACCATTTCCGCCGCGTTTAGGTCAGATGGCCAGGTCATGTGATGTGACACTTATCACTCTCCTTTGTAGGCAGCTTAGCATGTTAACTTTTGACCGGTACTGTATATTCACTATTTATTCGATTATTTGTTTGTTTGTTCCTGCGTTTATTTATTTCAACCTTTATTCCATCGTATTGATGCTTCTGAAAGCACGTGTGAAATTTCATGCTTACATACTTGTAAATCACCTTGAGATTGTGCTGCGTGTTACGTGTTATCCTGGGCCACACCTACCAAGACAGATTCCCAGCATGTGTAACATACTCGGCCAATAAAGATCTTCCTCGCACAGCACCGTTGGCGTCCAGCCTGGAGGGCTGCCTTTCCATACCGCTGATACTGCCCATTTTCACGTGAGCCAATCAGGCAATCGCGTCCAGGGGGAGGGGTCGGGGGCCGTCACCGTGGCGATGGGGCCGCATACCTGTTGAAGCTTTTCAAAGTGGGTGGGTCGTGATGCACGTGCGGCCCGGGCATCTTCATCCGCATCGTGGCCACCAGCTCCTCGTCCCCCTTCATGGCCCGTTCCCATGGCGACATGTGCGTCTTCACATTCTCACGCCTCTTCTCCCGCGGGCTGCTATCGTCCCGCTGTTCACCTGCTGGGAGGGTGTGGGCGGGTATGGGGAGAGAGAAGCCCCCTGTGAACGCAGTGAGTCAGCCTGGGGGAGCCACACCTGCTCCTCCTGTTCGTGTCGGCGGTGGCCTGTCAGCAGTATCACCCCTCCTTTCTGTCTCAGCCTCTCGCTCATTAGCTCTTCTTTCCAGGCTCATATCTACAGATGAACATTTACCCAAATGGCTCAGATTATAATTAATAAGGGTGGCTTTGACCCAGCATGCGACCACCTGCAGTGCATCTAGAGGCCGTTCTCCTGTGACAGGCGCCCCCTGCAGGTGCAGCACCTGCATCGCGGCCAGCCTCCGCCTCGGGAAGCTCCACCTCCATCTTCACGCCGCTCTGATGAAGGTCAGCGGCGATTTCTCCCACCAGAGAGGATATCAGGTTCTTGGAGGAAGACAAAACATAAAATCTGAAAGCCAGGCATTAATATGAAGCTCTTTCGGGCTGGAGTAACAGGGCCGCTTACGTTGCTGTCTTCTCCATATAGCACTTTCATACAAAGCCACCCATAAAAGTTGAAAACGTAATAATTGATACTTTATTGATCCCCATGAGGAAATTGTCTTTATGCCTCCCTCAACTTGCTCTTTGTAGAGTAAGTTGTCCACAAAAGGCAGCCACCTGTTGGGGTGCCCAGGGAGCTGGGGGTTAAGGGCCTTGCTCAAGGAGCCACAGATGTACTGAGGCTGGGCTTGAACCAACAACCTTCTTATTACAGGCACACAGGCTTAGCCCACTGAGCTACACCCTGCCCCCAAATCACAAAAATCGATTCAGATTAAGTTCATATTATAAGATTCATCTCAGGACTATAACAGGTAACCTTCTAGTTTTGAGTGCAAGTACTTATCTGCTGTGGTACCGGCTGTTGATCCAGAATGTTCTCTGGATGCCCTGGTGGAAGGAACAGGCAGGGACGGCATTCTCACCATGGAGCCCTGGTTGTGCAGGTCGGGGTTGTTCTCGTAGACGAACCTCTCCACCCGCTGCTGCCTCATCTTGAACATCCTGGAGCCCTTGTTGTTCAGCAGAGAAAGCTCCTCCAGCATCACCTCCTTGGGGGCTTTGATCTTCTTCCCCAGGTCAAGCTCCGCCGGCTCCAGGTGCATGTCCGGGTCTGGGCCACAAAGCATGGATAGATAAAGCAAACAGAATCAACACAGAACGTCATGTGAAGTTTCTACAGAAATTAATCTGGAGAAGCTGAGCAGATAAACATAGGTTTACAAAACCTCGAGCAGCTTCCAGATAAACATACATATTCATTTTTCAGTTAAAATGAAAGGAGAGGCTCTGTTTTGCAGGGCTGCTACCCCAGTCTCGAACCCTCATCTCATCTTGAGCTGATGTTCTCCAGTAAATTCGAAGCAGCCTCTAGTCCAGAGAGCAACCGGCATCTCTGCCGTGTGGTAGAGCGTAAATTACAGTAAGAGGTCTGGTAAGAGTCGCTCGGATTGCCATGGCCCAGGAGTGGAAGTCAGAAAGGGTGAGGGCCAAGCGAAGGTCCATTACCAATCAGTCACATGTCCCGCGTCTGCATAGGGAGCTCTGTGGGAGCAACTGAAAATCATCCCATTGGTTGCCTAATGGGGGGAAGGATGCGAGATCCCTGAGCTAAAGCCCTGGTCTCCTGGGATTCTCACACGGTACAGAGTCTTCTGGATCTTACAGAGTATGGAGGAACAAGAATCATGCAGCCGGGGGCATTTCTGTGGGCAAAAACACCTGGTTAATGAGGGGACAGTGGAGGACGGCCAGGCTCATTAAAGCTTACGGGAAGGCCACAAGTGCAGCAATAACAGCGCAGTACAGCAGTGGTGCTCAAACTGGGTTCACTGAATGCGCAAGTCACCTACCCTTGATGTAGTGCTGGAAGCAAAACTGGGTTCTACTCGGTACAAAGTAAATAACTAAAGAGATTGTGGTCACAGAAAAAAACCTCATGGTGCAAATGGCGGCGATCAGCATGAAACCCACAACGGATTATGACGTTTTCATTGCCAGACAGTCCAGGGCATCAAAACGAGTTGAGGTTTGGCATGGCTTGCAGACACGCGCACGCGTGCGAGGACCGACAGAGTCCGCAGGCAGCATGCGCAGTCAGACGCTGTGTTGCTCATGCCTCACGGGTGACGTTTCAGCTACTGACACAGCCAGGCCCCCGCGGATCTCCGGGGCGGCAACTTTACATCTAAATCCGTATGCAATCTGCAGGCAGGACATCAATAAAAGCCCTGCTCCATCTTCTCTTTTGGTTAATTTCTTATGCTTTGAAGAAAAAAAAAATGTGTCTTATTTCTTCATTCTTTCCGTTTTGTTAAAGCACTAGCCCGTAGAGGGATTAATTGGATGGACAGATACAAAGCATGATGAACAAAAATGAAACAGACAGTTCAACGTCAGTTGGAAATGCATTGTTTTGCGTTTGAAATGTGAACCAATAAGACGGGACCAGACCAGACTATCTGCCAGTTACAAACCCAGTACCACAAAATTAAACCATAACCTCAGAACCACAGAATCCCCTCTACAATCAATACCACATATGATTGTGCTATAGGCGAGTGTGTCGAGAGAGAAGTGCATGCTGGGTATTTGGACTGCGTTTCAGGGGAAGGGTTATCAGTACTCTATCAGGAATACCCCTTTAGCCCTGGGGATTTACCCTAAAGGGTTTTAAGAGGTGGTTTGCAGTGATACTTATCAGGAACCGACCAGGTACGTTTCCCAAAAGCATAGCTGCTAACTACATTAGCAACTTAATGGCAGCTGAATGGGTCTGACTATGTACGGTTTTAATGGGTGTTTTTGGGAAACACACCAAAGAATAAGCGTCTGGCTGAAAGGCCCATCCAGTAACCCCCTAGGTACCAGTCTGCCCCCTGAACCATTGTGACCTGTATCCCCAACCGCTATGACCTGTATCCTCAAGCACTGTGTCCTGTATACCAAACCACTGTGACCTGTATCCCAAACCCACTGTAATCTGTATCCTCAACCACTGTGACCTGTATCCCAAACCGCTGTGACCTGTATCCCAAACCGCTGTGACCTGTATCCCAAACCGCTGTGTCTCTGTGTGTCTGTGCTTTACACACATGAATATGTCCATATGCTTCTACGATATTTAACCGCCGTCTTACCATCCTGCGTGATGTTGGAGAAGTCTGTGATGAGCTTGGTTGGCTTCTTCCACTCCGACGCGACTGACAGCGGCATGGCGGGCGGCTGGGGGAACAGGAGACGAGTGGAAGCAGGACCAGCATGCAGTGCTGATGCTCGTATGGTCAGCACTCAACCAACGGGGGGTTACGGTAGGGGTCCTCCCTACTGTGAGATGTATTGCTCATGACCAGCAGTGGGGGAGGGGGGGTTGGGGTTAAAGTCATTTTTTTTTAAAACCACACACTCTGGGACCTACTGAAAATAGTCCCATGACCCACCAGTTGAGAAACATAGATATTTAAACCATATATGGTCTATTACGCCCCTAGTGGCCCTTAACTAAGCAATCTCTCTGGGAACCAAATTTATGGTGGCATGAGGTCAGGGCTCAGTGGTGTTAGAGACAGAACTGACCCAGACCTGGGTCACATGATGTCACATATTATATCGCGCAAGTGTCTGCGAGAGCATGTGGGATTGGAGGGGAAATTTATGGCTGAACACATGACACATTACAGACTATATGACTGGCTGACCCTGTTTTCTCAAATGTTTGTCACTTTGCACAAAAGTGGTTCCTAAATAAATTTTAAAACTATCAAAGGAAAGACTTCAAATCATAGGATTTCTCAGCAGTATTCGTAACATCAAGAATTTCCACTTTAAATTCAGACATCTTTCAGAGGAATGGAACTAGGACTATCTGTTAGCTGCTATGTTGTTTGATGTGGGATGGACAGGTTGGATCACATGCGGGGCTCTGATTTTCCCGGTGAGGTTTATCAGATCTGTACAGTGTCCAGAATGCCTTGACCCAAGCCAGCAGCAGAGAAAGCCTACTATGAAACCATCGGAGACCAGCGAGCTCCAGTTACCCCATGGACATTCCTGGGCTGGCAAGTTATAAAAAGCCACAGCGAGGAGCTGAGCTGGACAATCAGCAAATTCTCCAAACGAGCAACGTGATTCAGGACTCGGGCTGAAAGTGAAAATGTCCGTTTGCCAGCCATGAATAAGTAATATGTAACTGCAATCAGGAGAAAACGATGAGGACAGTGACTGTGTAAACATCATATTCTGAACAAACAGGTACAACTCGTATGACTGCTTTCCATGAGAGTTTACTCTTAATTAATTAAGTGAATTAATAAATGATTCCTGCCTATCTGTGAAGTCTGTATGCTGTTGCGTTCTCTTTGATAAAACCACGTGATTTGATCTTGTTCCACATAAAATACAGAAATGCAGAGATATTTATGTATTTAGGTTGTTTGTGCCCTTTTTGAAAAATGATACATTGTTGCAATAAAACTAATTTAGATGTTTCACAAGAATGCAAGATTCACTTGATGGAGAGCTTTCAAGAAAGTGGCCCACTATGCAACCAGCTGTCATCACCAGCCTTAGGAATCGTAGCACTACATGGTCTTTTCATTCTGCAGGCACCCTGATGCTCGGTGCCCTAACCCTAATAAACAGAACCGCTACATTTCTCCACTTACCGCGGTCTGGGAACCCTCAGGGTAGGAGACAGAAAGGAAGATGTTCGGATTATTCCTGTGAAAATTACAAGAGACCCAGGTTACTTCGGACCTGAGGCTTGGCTACTCCTCCCAGCGTTTCTGCCCAGGAATGGATGGTATTTCTTCACGGTGGGGGGGGATGTGCATGTGTATGTGTGTGTGTGTGTGTGTGTGTGTGTGTGTGTGTGTGTGTGTGCGTGTGTGTGTGTGTTTTGGGGGGCTGGTCTTCTCCTGCAGGGAAATGCTGAGGCCAACTGTAGCATTATCCGGACAAACCATGCCTATCCATCCAGTCCCTATATATAGACACTTGGAATACCAGGTGTCTGTGGGATGTTGTGATTAGATAAAAAGACATGCCCACTGCTGCCACGTGTTAATTGGTTAATCTCTCATTGGGATTTTCACCCAGTAGACCACAAAAGCTGTTGCCCTTGCGCCAATCCATGACAGCATCCTGGGTATTTATGTGCTTATCAGCTATGCTCTATCCCTGCAGGCCTGATTTGTCCCTCAGAAAAGCCCCTTTGCTCTTTGTTATCCGGATTATCACAGACTGTAATGATTTGGTTTACAGCTTCAGAAAACACCTGCTCCTAGGTTCTTGTGGCAAGGAGCCTGCTCGAGATGTTTTGCAGCTTCAGAAAACACCTGCTCCTGGGTTCCTGTGGCGAGGAGTCCATCCCAGATGTTTTACAGCTTAAGAAAACACCTGCTCCTGGGTTCCTATGGCAAGGAGCCTGCTTCAGATGTTTTGCAGCTTCAGAAAACACCTGCTCCTGAGTTCTTGTGGCAAGGAGCCTGCGCGAGATGTTTTGCAGCTTCAGAAAAAATATCCATCTGTGGGATTATAATATATCAATAGAAATGTATGAAATCCTAATCTTGATAAAAGAGTCTACAAGAGATTAAATAATCTAATAACAATGGCTTACATCACTGATTGTAAAAAGATGGTTGTATATGCACAGTTACACAATATGACAGTTATAATAGGTGTAATCAAGTAAAATGGTGTAATAACAAATTAAAAGCTGGAGAAAACTAAATGTCTCAACATAGCGTGCAGGGTTCTGTGGTTAACTGGGGCATCTGTCACCACTACATCGTAATTAGGAGAGGGCTGGACAGTCAAATGAATACTAGGATATTAACTAGATTATTTTTAGGGTGTGGGCATGTGGAGCAAATACCCGCCTGGCAGTTACTGAAGCCCAGTAAACTGTGAGAAATACTGGCCCTGGCCACTAGGAGCAGCCTACTCCCATGTTTATAGAAACTGCCACGGGGCTAAACTTAGCAGTTAGACTGACACCTTAGCTAGTGTCAGAAAGACTGCAGGGTCACAGGCCATCTTAGCTCACGGAAAAGTGTGAAAACAGACCCTGGCAGCGCAGAATGACAAATATAGGACGTACTTTGACTTGATAAGCTAATAAAAGTATGACTACTCACACAGGAAAATGTTCTACCGATTTGTTTGTCTTTGAGAAATTGTTTTATACTTTAAAAATCCATCATGAAAGAAAAAAACCTATTTAAACACATAAAATCCAGGTTAAGAAGAAAGTAAAACATTTGGACAATTTCCCGCGATTCACAGTAGAGCTTCACACATAAGAAACTACAGTGACATCTTGTGGTAGATGTAAAGAATGACAAACGCTTCCTTTAATGCAGTATTTCACAAACCAGTCCTCGGGGACCCACAGACAGTTCACGTTTTTGCTGTCTGGCAGGGAGCTGGGAGGGAGCAAAAACATGGACCGTCTGGAGGTCCCCAATGACTGTAATGTGTAACACAGCTTTAATGATTCAAATTACAGAAGCGTCTATTTTTAACACTAAAATTGATGGTGGCTTTGAAGGGGAAGTTCAGATTTGACTTTTATTATCAGGGATTTTGGACCATTATAATAATAAATTGTGGTGTCCAGAAAAATCACTGGGCGTATCTGTGTTATTTATTAAGGCTCTTTATCCAGGGCGACCACGGTGTAATGGCAGCTGTGGGGTTTATCTGTGGGTGTGGCCATGCGTTTTTTTACCTTTAAGACAGCTAAAGGTTATGGTTTTCATTACAAGCACTTTCTAGAGCATGAATTGTCAGTCTGTTTTACTCATTCCGCATGCAGCACCATGATTGGGAGGGAGAGCCCAGGGCTAGATTAATGAAGAGCAGAAGGAGATGGAAAGTGTGAGGTTACAGTCTACTTTGGTCGTGTCGATGTTAAGCAGATAAAAACAGAACAACACGGGAAGGGCACGATGGAAAGGTGGTTATTTTAGCTCCAGACTAAAGGAAGAGCCCATAATAGCTTAATGGCATGATTGCATTGAACTTTTAACTTGAGAGCCACTTGTTAAATTGAGCTTATTTTCCCAAAGAGACGTTTATGGGCTCAGCTCCCGCTTTAATCGCCTTTGTGATGGTGTACCTGACATTGCCAAAGCTTCTGGTGGATTCTTGACAATAGGAACAATGTTGCAAGACCCTCTCTCTGCGCTCTGTGGTTCCTGCACTGACATCCGTAGATCACTTATGTATAGATTATGTACAGCTGAACATTTCATATATTTTTTATTATTATTATTATTTTTCCTTACTTTTTTCTATATTTTGTTATCATGCACAGCTGCTCGGATTGACCAGGGTCACATTCCACTACATGTTGTTTGTGTACAACTTTGTACGTGACGAATAAACCTCTTGAACCTCGAATCTTGAATTAAGCCTCTCCGGCAAAAAAAAGACCATTGTGACTGAAGGCTGTTGAGTGACTGCAGTTTATTGAGAACATTTCTAGCAAGAACAACAGATCAGGGTGAAGCAGACAGTCATTCAGAAATATAAGCTTACAATTAAAAAAACACAGGACAGGACAACTGTGACACTCAAAGATGTTTTATATACATGAACGTGAGGATACAGAAGAAGCCATTACAAGGCCTTCAGGATACCATCCAAACGTCTGCCACTCCCTCCGTGTCTCCTCAGGCAGTGTGAGGGGGGTTTTCTCCTTCCTAATTTCCCTTCAGTAGTCACTCGACATCAGGAGGACTTTACATCAAACATGCTCAGACTCCACAATGAACTCCGGTGAATATGTACAGGAGCAGGCGTGGTCCACACCCTGACCCTCCGATGAAGACCATCACTCACTCGATTTCCCTCTTTCGCTCATCTTATGACTGCCACATCACTGGCCACACGCCCTCAGGGCTTCTCCATGCTCATTACACAGTTCTGTATCTGATCCCGGACCTGTTACTCTCATGTAACTTCACATTATTCACAACTATTCATTCTAATAAACAATTATCCACTCTAACACTCACAGTAATTTCATTCTGCTGGACACAATTAGTGTGTGCTGGTGATGGAGAACAGTTATGGTACAACTACCACACATTTAAACATCCAAATATCATAGGCTATGCAAGAATAACCAATCTATGTAGATTCAAACACTGGTCACTACACCAAGACATTTTAATTGTAAGACAGAATCCCAATATGCTCATATTCTGTCCCCATATGATTCCATCCAGTGTCCAGGAAGGTGAAGGGAACTTGACTCTTAGCCAGTAGGTTGTAAATTCAAGTCGATATCTGTGATACCTAATAGCTAGTTACTTCTCAGCAATTCACTAAAATCCATGAGTAGTGAGAAAGGCCGCTACCTAAGAGCATTGGCAAGCTAGTAAGCAAAGAGTAAGTTTAACACATCCAGGCCTGAGCAAGAAACACATCTCACACCTGTCACGTCTAAATAAGTGTGGCACTGTAAAGACCGTCATTTTCATAGAAAACGCAGACATCCCAGCCCTACATATCTCACAATGACTGTCTTTACAGACTCTTCTTACTCATTTTTATCATGTCACAGTGTCAGGAGCTGCACGTTACATCTCACAGGGCACCAACGCCCAAAGAACCACAAACAGGCCTTTATTTCCTACTACAGAGACGACAGCAAAATCACAAAGACTCAAATACATACATCAGCCACAGAATCCTCACAAAAAATCAGGGAGTGCTTTGTTCTGTCCAAAACTGCGGAGACACCTTGTGCAGTCCACATTTTGTAGAAATGGTTTGCTTGTGTTCCAGCGATATTCTAATGAAGATATAGGCAGCTATGAGATTCATTTAGAATAGGGTTCAGTCTGTCTTTCTTTCTAATGATATAATTATGAGGTGTGATAATGTTACTGTGTCTCTCTGAACCCAAACACAGTCCTGGAGTGTATCATGAGATCAGATATCTGGCTGTTACAATTCAAAGTGCTGCCCTGTGGGTTTGAGGTCCCACAATCCCCAGAACAGTTAACAGTGGTTACATTTGCTAAGCATGCCATTGAATATTGAGTACAACAACGTATCAGTACAATTCCAAGAATGTTAGTCTTGCCTAAGTCATTGATTAATAAGGTGATTAATGTATACTCTTTAAGTTCAACTATTTATAGGCATATTTGTTGTTTTAACTGAAGGGGGAAAATGAAATTGTAAGCAATTTTTGGTGACGATTTCCAAGGGCGCTCAATAATCACAAGTTAATTTTTAAATTTATTAAATTATCAAAATTGTGAGGCCTTATCAAGGATTGCTGTGCCTGATTCAGTTTGATAAAGGTTACCTGGTGTTTTTAATGTGATTATACCCTATTTGCATATGATTTGCATTACTAATAAAAAGGGATCCAAAATGGTATTATTGTTACTATGCAGCCTATAATATAAATGTTCCATTATTAATGCCCATTTATGATTTCATTTGCAGCAATTAATGCTCATTCTCAGGTTTTTCTAATTTCAGTTCAAAAAATTTTTTTTAGGCACAGCAGCTAATGTGAAAAATGATCACATGTTGGCCTCAGAAGATGATCAATGTTCTACTGCAGGATAAGTGAAGAACCTCCAAATCCACACTCAGGAGTGCATGGATGCTGGCCTCCACACATTAGCCTGGATGCCCATCCTGGAAGCACTGAAATTGGGTCTAGGAACTCGGATTGCAGATGAGTTCCCTGGAGCCGGTGATTGCAGGGTGGGGTTAGCCAAGGGGCTGAGCTCCGGGGCACTTTTAAACTGCTTCAGGACCTGGATCCCGCCGTAGGGGGCACTTGAGGTCTGGACAGGGCTGTAGGGAGGGTTAGGGGTAGGGTTGAAGACTGGGGTGGTGGAGAACTTAGGCAGCTCTGGTAGAGCTGAGGTGTAGGTGGGACTGGGATCAGAGGGGGTGAAACGAGGGGTGTTCAAAAAAGCTTCCTCAGTGCGCAAAATCGGCTCCCCCAAGGTGGTGGCAGAACGTGGAACAATGGTGGTGGGAGCCAAGGACGAAGACGTCGACATAGGTGTCGGAGTTGAGAACCTCTTGACCTCATGGACTCGAGCCGCCTTGATGGGCACCTGCTTGGGTGAGACCAGTGAACTGCCTATTGCCCGTCCACCCTGGTAATGCCCAGGTGACTGGTAAAATAAGGCCTCAGGCTGCTGCTTGACACCTCCGCCATAGGTGAACAAAGAAGAATTCAACTGGTGAGGCTGCCTGCTCAAGACATCAACTGCTTTAATTCCTGGATTCTGTGAGCCCTTCTTAGCACTCCCTGTGGCCTCAGAGGACTTGATGCCGCGCTGTGCTGTCGGGGGGCACGATGGGGACAGCAAGGGATTGTAGCTGATGGGGGGGGGCGCACGAATGTTAGGGGAGTACTTCCACTGTCCCGAGACAGAGGGAGTGGGTGACGGCTGACGGGGCTCCCTGGGGGAGACGAACTGAGCTGGAGGTGGAGTCTCGCTGCCCACCACGTACCTGTCCATGCGGCTTTGTCGGCGGGCAAACAGCTCTGCACCCTTGCCGCCCATCTGTGGCACTGGGGGAGCTGATGGTTTGGGAGCGATGGGAGGTGGGGGGAGCTTGTTTCTTTGGGCTTGCATGAAATTGCAGGCTTCTGCCCCCAGGTTCAGGAGGTCTTCCTCTGGCCCAGACTCAAATCCTGCCTCACCTCCAGCCCGGGGCTTCTCATCTAGGTTCTGAACGAGCGATAGCAGCTCAGGGTTGGGGGAAGTAGCCTTCTTCTCTTCGGGAAGGCTGAACATGGGCTTCTTGGAGCCTCGACGGCGTGCCTCCTGCAGGATCCCTGTACGAGCCGCTGGCACTGAGATCCTCTGCTCACGGGAAGCTAGGGCCTCAGTGGAGGTGGATGTGGGATGAGACTGGGCGAAGTGAGGCTCTGTGGTAGGGGCCGGTGGAGTTAATGTGATCAGGGGACTGAAGGACACCTTCTGGGCTGTCAGTGAAGAGTTTACATCATCAGGAGGAAGCCTGGGAGGGTAAGCTGGATATGGAGGTGGAGGAAAGGGCGTAGCAGGTGTAGTGGGAGCAGAATAAGGTAGGGTGGAGGGAGCAAAGAGTGTGGCAGTTTGACAGTAAGGAGCTGAAAGCACTGAGTTAGAAGAGAGGACAGGGGGAGGAGAGAAGGCTCCAGCAGGTGTAGATGTTGGAGAGAAGGGGGTGGTTGGAGGAGAGAAGGGTGGGGAAGTGACAGGTGGAGGGGAGTGCACAGTCTGCGGGGGAACACTGTAAGCAGGAGACCGGGCCGGGATGTAGAGGGAGGAAACGGAGACGGCTCGCTTGACTTCTCCTTTGAAGGGGGAAGAGGTCGATGACCCTTGGACGGTATCTGCTGCTGGTGCTGCTTGGGCAGTGGCCTTCTTTGCAACGCTAGGATGGAAAACTACCGGCGAGCTAATGGCACAGTGACTGACAAAGCCAGGTGCAAACGGGCGTGCAGTCCTGTTCAGCACAGAGCCAGACGGCAGCTCCCCCTGCTGACTGGAGGCTAAGGGAGCGGACCGACCTGACTCAGAGGCAATGACCTGGGGTGTAATCATAAAGGAGGTTTTGTTCACAGAAAGCAAATCTCCATTCATGGAGTTGTAGTTCATGGGTGTAACTGGTGTAACTGGTGTGACTGGTGTTACCGGTGTAATCTGAATAACAGGTGTGACCGGCATGGTTAATGTGGGAATTTCAGTTACACAAGGCGTCACCGGATTCTTGACTTTGATGTCCTGCAACTCCTCTGTCTTCTTCCTTTGCTGTTCAAAGAGCTGAGCACCTTTCCCCGAAGTAGCATTCAGGCCAAGGCCATCCATCTCCGCATCGTGAACCAGAGTCTTCTTCTCCAGGATGTCTAGGTAGTCGCTGTCCCAGGTAGAGTCTGGAGCCGACATAAAACCGTCCTCATCAAGCTCAGATTCACTGCCCAGGAAGATAGCGTCCTCCTCTTCCTCTTCGTCACTGTTCGGCCGAAGGTCGCCGTTGACGCTGCCAAAACAAGTGAGCGTGTACTTCTTTGCACGCTGTCTCCGCTTCTTGAACATGAGCACGCCCTTGGAGTGCGGGTTGGGGGCGTCGGTCAACAGCGAGGCGATGGTGCGGCACTTGCTGCGAGCTTCTTTCACTTGCTTCTCCTGGACACTCTCACCACGGTGAAGCTCTGCATGGATGGTAGGGAGAGATAAGGTCAAAGGTCAGTGACAGGCCAGTGTAACTTGTTGCAGTTTTTGTAGCTAGCTCGCTATTTGGTGACTGAAGGCGGAATGTAAGACTCTGGATAGAACAGCCCACTTGACGAGAATTACATGACCAGTGCTGACCAAACCATTAACCGACATCGATGGCCATCTTGGGCACCCTCCTCTGAGGGGGCGCTGACTTACCAAGTTGCTTTCTTTGATGCTTAATCAAAATTCAGAAACGTTATCTAAAAATTGTTTGTTTACTGAAGAATATACTTTTGACGAGTTTATTGACGCTTGTGACATATGACACATTTGTGACACGCTGTAATGGACAGAGCACGGCACATCTTCAGAGGAACTGGATAAGCAGTTGCTGAAAATGGATGGTTGGATTTAAGGTTGATATTAAAAGAGTTTTGACCTTTAGCATCAAGGGGAACAATGTGGAGCACAGAACGGTAAGCGACTTTTCTGTCCCATGGATAACTCAGCTTGGCATTTAAACAGTGAACCCCATGAGGTCAGGAGCTAAAAGCAGCAGTAGGAGCCTATTTAACAAGTTTCTGTCCTGTCAGCTCTCTAAACGACAGGGCAGCAGTCCCGCGACGTCGTGGCGATGCCCTGGTTATGTGATACAGCCTGGGGCCTGCGCTGAGAAACTGTACAGGGTGGGGGTTGCGTCATCGGAGCAGAGCAAGCAACTTGGATCAGTAACACAGGACCCCTTACAGTAATACGGGCAGTTGTCCATTTTTAATGACATTCGGAAGTCAGCTGCTCTGCAACTGGGCAAACTTCATAAAATCGAAGCCTATGACACCAATGCTGCTGACGTTTCAGTGTTTCCTGCCATATTAAACCTGAGGCGCATGTTCGGTAGATGAGCCAGTGGTTTGAAGGTGATCCAACTGAGGTTCTTGAGTTTCCATACTGATACACACCAGATGCTTGAATTAATTTGGTAGAATCGGGATGACATGAGCTAGGTATGTAATAGGAACTAATGACTAGCAATTTTAAGACCATAATGAGGCAGAGTAAACAGAAACCAACTGAAAAATCAAAAGAATGGTATAAAGGAACAGACAGGAGAAAATGTTCTATTAAAAGTAATATGGCAGGTTGGCACTTAATGGGTTGTCCTACCAACCAAATGAAGTCTATGAGTTGTTCTATTACAAAATGAGGTCTATGTCTGAATGCCCTTACGCTCTTCATGGTGCTGCTGTGATTCAGGACTCCAGCATTGACACTAACAATGACTGTCCCATTGGGTTTCAAATTTTCTGAGCTGTATCACGAGAAATCACACAGCTGTCCTTGGGGGTTGGGGGTGTCCACAGAGACTAAACATTAGTCATCCCCTATTAATACATTTATGGATCTGACACCCTGACAGGGTATTCCTTGGAGGATGTCCCGATGTTCACGCTCTCCAGGACTGCTGTCATTGGCCCTTATCCCCGTCACTGCTCTTGCCAGTGGACATGTTCTGAGGATACGATCCTGTGGATTGTGAAGGTCCCTCTACTGGACAGATGGACTGACCACAGTGACTTATAGTGGAATGCATCCATCCACAGTGACCACCACTCTGCAAAGATTTGCCATACAAACAAACAAAGGCGAAGAAACAGGCAAACAAAGGGCATAGAGCACATCTGGCTCATACAAAGCAGTTCTCGAGTGAAGCACGGTTTCCTGTCTCTACACTGTCTTCACACTGGCTACCCAAACCAAGGGATGAACTGTAGAAGCAACTCCTCAAAGGGGTTCACTATTGACTGATGGTCAGGTCAAACTAAAGAGGTCTACCACACATCAATAGTCAAAGATTCATGAAAAAGTCCACCACTGACTAATGGTCACATCTCTCTGAAGAGTTGTACCACACAAGGTCACAGGTCTCTGACGGTGTCTACAGACTGTCAGTGTGTCTCTGATAAGGGGTCTACCACACGCCCTTCATTCTCCAGAATCTCTCCATAAACACTTACCTGTAACTAGAGACTTTACTTCTCGACCCAGATAAATATGTCCCACAAATATCACTGTAAAAGCAATGCCAAGATGCGCTGGCAGTACAGACAAGCCCATTAGCTGGTTGTTTTATTTTGTCACATAGTTTATATATTCTGCCAGATTTATTCCTTGCATACCTCCAAGTGAGACAGAAAGCAAGAGATCCTATTTGTACCTGATAAACTTGTTTTCACATACCCAAGCTGACGATAGTGTTCTAGAATCTGAACTTGCACCAGTCAGGTCTAGGGACGATTAAACAATTAATCAATCATAAAAAAATTCACGCATTTTAAACAAACAAGTTCTATCCAGTATCTTGTCTGCTTGCTGTTAACTGGCAGAGTTGAAATCCCCTAAAATCCCAGTGAAGGCACAGCAGCCAGTCACCCCCAGTAGCCCCACCCACAGTCCGCCGGCCTCGCCAGTGGCCCCCGCCGCCTTACCCACCTGCGTACACGGAGTACCCGCAGTCACTGCTTGTCACCAGGGGATGTTCGCTTGGCATTATGGGGAGACGGACCTGCGGGAGTCTCCTGTCCCCTGCCGATGGCTCTCTGCTCTGATGGTCAGACTGGAGGGTCTCCGTCATGTAGCTCCCTTCTCCAGATAACTGCCCATCATCCCTAAACTATCCAGCCCCCCCACCCCCACCCTACCCTTTTGTCTAACCACCACATTCTTGGCACCCTACTGAGCTGCATTAGGTCATTCTGATCTATTTTTACCACTGATGGACAGGATCCACCTGCCAGTTTTGCCTGAGGAGAGGGGGCGTGAGGGAGTTGTGTTTAGACAGACTACGGGCCATCCTGCCTACCTCCCCCGACACCCCCCAGCTGCTCCCCTCCTCTCCCTGGGATTCCAGGCTAAGGGATGTTGGGTTGATATTTCCAGTTCCCTACTGACATCTGACACTAATGTGTAACCTTTGCTCCCCCCACCCCCAACCCTGTTATCAGACACCCAAAGTCAAACCTGTAAACCTGTAAATAGGTGTGATGGGTCTGAGGACTGGCCAGGTTTGGTATTAGGATCAGAATTGGTATCGGTATTGGGATCGGTATTGAGATCGGTATCGGTATTGAGATCGGTATTGGTCCAATGGGGCTTCAGCTATATTCTGAGTCCAGACTGTACGGTCCTCCACTGCCAGTTTAATCTGTTTTCCCCTGATCACTTACACAGTGTAGGTATTTCTTTTCAAACACAAACTAAATTTAATGTAGCCTTTCTTTTTAGAAAGAGATGAACAAAACGAGATAAATATAAATTTAAAAAACGGTGTTCAGATGTCCAGAATCCAAAAATAGTCACAATATATTTGGCAACATTTCTCATTCATATATATTCTTACATTTTATTTATTTATTAAACTCTTTTATCTGAAGGTGCATTTTTGAGAGATGGCAGGGTCACATACTCCTTGGAGCCAGAGACCTTCCAATCACCAGCAGAGCGTCACAACCCTCTACGGTACCCTATCCCTCATCGTCCATAACCCTCTGCGGTACCCTATCCCCCATCTTACATAACCCTCTGCGGTACCCTATCCCCCATCGTACATAACCCTCTGCGGTACCCTATCCCCCATCATACATAACCCTCTGCGGTACCCTATCCCCCATCATACATAACCCTCTGTTTCTCTTCATGCTGATATCACTGTATGCTGTAACAATAACACTTGCCTAAGTTCTGTGTGTAGATGGCACCGTCACTCAACATCACAACGAATGTTAATCCCAGAGCTTTATTCCAGCTCTCAGTGAGACAGCATTGCAGGAACAAGAACAGCAGGTGCACTTTTGGCAGTTTGAATATCTTTACAAGGCAGCTCTGCAAGCAGAAGGTTGGACACCCGGGGCGAGGTCCCGTTGGTAGATTAAGTGGGATCTCTTCAGCAGAACGGTCAGCTGTTCTATCTGGGACCAGCGTCATCCCTTTGGAAAATGGAACCGGGCATAAATAATGTTCTCATCTTCCTGCTGCTCGTCCTATTGTCTGATGGAGGATAACAGCTGCCCAGGTTATATTTGGGCACCCTTACCCCTTACCTCACCCCACAGTTCTGACCCTGCCTCCTGTCCTATCCAGACACGCACTCCGTTTAACACAAGTCACGTGGAGGGAAACTTCCAGTATGCTACATTACTCTTAATCTTCACTAACTTAATTATTCTAATTTATTTTGCTGGTAAAACAGACACAGTCGGTGTGTTCTGCTTTATGTATCATTTACTCACACGTGAGCTTTACGTAACAGTTCGTTTGTGCTTAAGGTTTCTGCTTCAGTATGAATATTTTAGGGTTTGTATGTTAGCAGGGCTGCCGGTCTGTGTTCATGGATGTTTGTGAGGGCAGAGTTTGGGGTGTGTGGATGTACACGTCTGTGGGTGTTTCACGTGCTGGTTTGCATGTGTGCGTGTGTGCGTAAGCGTGCATCACGGGCTCTATCGGGAATCTGAGACGAGACAGCAGCTGGAAATGCCTTGCTTGCTCTTCCAAGGGGGCCACTTGTGTTATCTGACTGAATCACGGGGCAAATATAGCCCTAGTTTGTGCCTCTCACCCGGATAATCGCAGTACCTGGGTCCTTCACTAAGACCCTGGGCCCTACACATGTCAAACAAAAGACCCAGTTCCACCTCAACACCTTCTGAGGCTAAGAGATAGTGGACAGTGCCCCCCAATGGAGACCCCATGTGTTTGTTGTAGGACACGTCAACGACGTAAGCCATTTAGTAATTGCTATGACGATGCTGTGAAACCAGCATTTATTTTGTCCCAGACAAATCTATCACTCCCATCAACTCTGGGGAGCAACCTTGCATAAACAGACCACTGTGTAAAAAGTCTCTGTCTCCAGAGGGATCCTCATGGCTAATTGGTCGCTTCCGGATTGGGACATCCCTCAATCCCCAATGGCACCAAGCTTATAATGGAACAACAGCCATCATTGGCTGAGGTACTTACTGGCTTGCTTGGCTCTGTCCCTGTAGGTAACAGTGAGCTCCTCGTCCATGGGCTGGATCACAGGCCCCACAATGGGCACCAGGGCTCCCGTGGACACAAGCCGGAGGGCCTCCTTTGCCCGCTCAGGGGCCACCAGGGGGGCCAGGCCTGGGAGCTCCTGAAAGCCGCTGTCAGCTTCGTTGGCACCGGGCCCGTCCGCGGGGCCTTGCTCGTCACAGGCCCGGGCGTCTCCGATGCCGTTCTCAAGTGGCGTGGCCCAGCCCTCCTCAGGGGGCTGGAAGACCACCTCCCTCCTGGCCACTCCAGGTGGGTTCTCCCGCCGGCCCCCGCCGCCGCTGTCACTGTTGGGACTTCGGCGTCTCTGCCGCCTCTGCCGTTCCTGCACGGTGTCGGCATCGCTGTCCGTTTCGGCGTAGTATGCCTCGCTGCCCGGGGGTGAGGTCACCCGCTCCCGGCCCGTGGGGGAGAGCAAGCCTCCGCGGGGTACCTCAGCCGGCCTTAGGGGGGCAGAACCCGTGCTGGGCGGGGACAGGGCCCGCAGGGCCGCTCGGTACTCTTTGTCGATGCGGGGGGACGGGGCGCGATCCGGGAGCACCACGGACTGGAAGCCCACAGGAGGCCTGGAGAAGGCAGGAGCAGTGAGGAGCCATGAGGAGCTATGTATGCTGAGCCGTTCATTCCTCCACGAACGAGCCGTGACTCAAAGGCCCAAAAGGATTTGTAAGCAGGCATTCAACAGGACAGCTCATACACGACGTGCCTGATCCATGCCACTGAAGGCTAGAATTACAGACAAAATGGGATGCTAAATATTGATGCTGAACACTGACATTAATATCCAGGTAGAGTGCCCCCTTACAGGAAGGAGGACAAAGAACATCTTTCTCAAAGCAAGTCAATATAGTACCCCTAACTTTCTGTTCGATGTCATCAGTGGTAGTGGAAGGAGTTTCATCATTTAAAAAAAGGACATTTTAACTCTACAGTTTCACAAATAGCATAACAAAAAAAAAAACAACTGATCCATATGATGAAATGGGTTTGTCTGATACAGGCCTACAGGCTTCATTAGGTATATGCTACGTCCTCGCGCTCTGCATGCGCAGCGATTTTGGCTTCAGTGATGCACAGATTCATAATAATTGTTTTTTTTTTTGGGACCAGGGGGGTCTGCGTTCCCCAGTCCTCCCTGCCTGTCATTCTAACCTCTTGATACTGATGCGAAGCGTCCCTGTGCAGCTGTCGATCAGGTTCATGGCTTGGCCGTGGCTCAGCTGCCCACACCGCTGCTCGTTGATTGACAGAAGCTCATCACCTTCGCGAAGACCTGCCCGGCATGCCTTGCTGCGCTTCCGCACCTTGACCACCAGGGGGAGGCAAAAGTACCACAGCTACAGTTAGCAAGGTAAGACCAAAGACAAAGAGTGAAATATAAACATCTTAGTTACAGGGTTAACATTCAAAACCATGTAAAAGAATGTACTAAACATCACTGACAAATAAAATGTTTCTCAGCAAAAAAAGGGAATAATATTTAACAGACAGTCTGACTGCAACTGTCATTGACTTACAGTGCATATAAAAATGTCTGTTAAAATGCCAGGTTTTTGTGATTTAAAAAAGGAGACCATGATAACTCCCCACCTTTAATGTCACCCATAACCTGTACAATTCATTTTTTTGGGCAGAAAACATAAAAATAAAAAAACATATCATAAGCTGGATGCATAAGTGTGCACACCCTTAAACTTAATACTTTGCTGAAGCACCTTTTGATTTAATTACAGCATTCAGTGCCCCGTGCTGACTATTGGAGCCCCCACACAATCCCCCCAGGATTATTGTCTGGATAGATGGATGGATAGATGGCTGGATGATGGCATAAATTGAAACTGATGAGCTGGATTTCAGGATGACTAAAATACCCTTATCAGGACACACATGCATTTTATTCATTCTCCATAACTCATGACACGTCAGACAATCCTGGGTCAGATAACCTCCTCACCGACATGACCCAGCACCGCTCATGAGTAAGAACAATACAGGAGTGCATCCATTCTGTCCAGTGAGGACGAGACACCGCACTACTGAAAGAGAGACAGCCGATCTGTGGAACTGGGACAGAACCGGGAACACGGATTTCCCAAAACTCACTGGTGTTTCTGGGCACCAGGGCATCCACATCTTCTGGGGGCAGAAGGCTTCCCCTGAGCGGGAGACAGGGTGTTTATGGGGTGCTACACACCAGTGAGGAGAGCACTTTAAAGAACACTGTTGGAGGACCACGTCTGTGTTTTTATCCTGTTAAAAATATAAACCTGTTCAAGGTGAGAGCACACCAACCGTGATGGAGGGCGGGGGGGGGGCACTCACAGCCTCGCAGCCTGTGTCCCCAGGCCCTCAATAAATAGGCCATTTTCTTAGTATTTCTACTGCGTGTATTTTTACACAGGCCCATCTGAGCCTAAAGCAGGGGTTTAAATTAACACATAGGTGACCCGCACGTGCTGCAGCGCCACCTTGTGGCCCGGAGGTCCATCCCATGCTGGGGGACAGCTCATCCAGATGTATAAATAGGTGACAGAACACGCCAGAAACAAAGTGGAGCCGCGTCTTGGACGGAAAGGGTGTGAAAGCTCGGTGAACCTCACGTGGCTTTTGATGGGCTGATACTTAAGTTTCTTTTACTGACCACTGATTTCCAATGAATTTTAATCCAAATCTAAAGCAGCAGGGATGCTGACTGTTCACTGTTACACCCAGTACATCACGCCTTTCTGACACGTTGCAGAAACAGCACCCCCTACTGGGTCAAACTCAGCAGCCCATCTTTCAATGAGACCTTTTCACTAGGGCACCCAAACCAGCACTAGTACCCGTGCTCAGGCATGCCAGGAATGTGCCACACACCCCAAACAGACCCGAAATAAGCCCCACACTTAAGAAGGATCAGGTAGCAATTTGTTGTAAATGAATATTAAAAAGCCCTGATTAAATTTGTGCCGCCCCCCCCCCCCCCCCCCCCCCC
>JAODLC010000045.1:2040384-2057697 GCA_026781145.1 Hippopotamyrus pictus | reverse complement strand
AAAAACCCCTTATTAAGTTTGTGCCCCCCCCCCCCCCCCCACCTCCGAACTACCAGCCAAGAGTGATCAAAAGAGAGCAAATCGCAGACAGAGAACATTAGAGTACATGACGGCATGGGTTTGAGGCATTTGAGCATTAGGACGCCCGACGCTGGCATGGATACCATGCCTGAGGGTTAGCGGGGGGCGTGTGACGGCGGGCATCAGGGACGGTCATTTAAGGGAACCGCTTGGCAGACGAAGCGGAAGGGAAAAAAACACAGGAGCTGAGAGCAAAGTCCAGAGGTGACCTTGTTGTTACAGAGAGGGGCAGACAAGATGGGAGTCAGTCAGATTTAACCAGCGCTGGGGAGACTCAAATCCCAAACCACCACACAGAGAACTGAAAAATAGGCCAACAGGCAAACATGAGCCGGTCAGAACGGCTGTCTGATCAGAGCAAAAGCAAACCAATGACGCTCTCGCTCTCAATGCCAGTGCAAACGACTATTAATAGAAAGCTTGGGTTTGCAGACTGTCCAGAAGACATTTTACCTTTGAATGGGGTCTATTCTGGTTAACCGTGCTCTATGAATAACAATGCCCATGTACTACGAAGGTTACGGAATTCTGAGATTAGTGTCGTGGGAAATATCTTGGAATTACAGGGAAGCCAGACAAGTGGTAGAGTCATTGGGCTTAAGATAGCAGCCCTAGGAAGCCTTTATTTGGAAGCGCAAGCTCTGGGAATTATGGAACAGCTTTCCCAAACTAGCTCATATTTTTTTTTGTTCTGTTTTTTTTTATGGAAATCTACAAGGTTTTCTGACATCAACAGGAAACATTTAGCAACATGTGATCAAGAAATATGAACTGATTAATAATTTTATGTACCATACATTTATACGAGCCCTTTTAATTGTAAAATATTTTATATATTCCATAAGTTCAAAATAAGTTCCAGCTGTCCACTACTGCTTAACAGCCCTACAAACTTTAAACGAGCCTTGCCGTACATAGAGATTGCACCATGTGCCCATAACTGCAAATTATTCTATAATAATTCATCTAAAAATACATGTTTCAGAAACAAGCAAACTTGTAGCAGATGATGACACAAAAAAAGCTCCCAGTTATTCTAAAGCAGCATTAATTCAAAACCAAGGTGTCTGTGCGACCCGCTCCAACACAAGGCCTTAGGCAGATGCCAGTGCAGAATTCCACAACACCTTCTCATATGCAAATCTACACATATTTGCTCTGATGATCCTACATAAAATGTACGTGCTACCTTTTAACATCTACGACACATGACCGAATCGATCATTTGAGGAAGGTCTGAGAAAACTACAAATCCCAAGATGCCAAAGCAAATGAAAAATGCCAAGTGACCATGGCAGCTTTTCAGATGGGTCTGAAGCTCCCGGGCCGACAGGCTGCTCGCCGCTTACGATGGCCAGCGTGTGACCCTGGACTCTATTCGTCCTGACAAGAGAGTTATCCTCAGAACTTGGGACAAAACTCACGCCAGCATTACGGATGCTTCATCTACACCACTTTCTGCTCCTCTTCCTCCTCCTCTTCCTCAGCACCCTGCTTACCTTCGACACCTCCAGCGGCTTCTGGTGCTCGGCGCCACCCTGGAGACGGAAGCCCCACGGAGCGCCGCCGGACAGCGTGATCACCGCCTCCTCCGCAACCATGGCTCTACCTGTACTCTGCCTCCCGTAGCTCGTCCCTTAGCTTGCCTGTCTGTGCTGGGGGGGTCTCAGCGGTCCCCAGACTGTCAGAGAGGGGGGCTTCCCTGACGGCTGAGCTCGCCCTGTGGCTGGGGTAAAGTCCCAGCTCCTCCTGGATGCGGGTGGGGACACGTGGGTGAACCCCACACGCACACACACCACACACAAGCCGAGTAAAGGGGAGAAAGAGAGATAAACAGGTGGGCAGAGAAAGGAATCAGGAGGGCTACTGGCCAGAACTACCGCAGCACATGCCATGGAATGCCATACTGACAGGCGGGGGGGGGGAGGGTAAGACCTTCCTGTCCACCCCAGTTGTCCTGTCAATCGGGCCCCTTAGGCAGTCAAAGAGGGGAATGTCGATAGCCTTTCCCAAAATAAACCCCTGATTGGAGAGCTTTGTCTCCAAGTGGCTCCAAAAGCCTCTGCAGGAGCTATTTTAAGAAGATAACGGAGTCACTGGAAGCCCAAAAAAAGGCATTTTAAGAGAGAAGGAGGGCTGAAAACCTAATAAGTGTCAGATAGGATCAGTACACTAACACCAACATATGCCTGAATATACTAAATCAAAGGATGATCCAGTTCTTATTTTGGTGTAAGTATTAGGAGCTAGCGTCATGAAGTGAAAGCAAAGTTAATTTTTATCAATTAAATGCATGGCAAAGCAAAACAATCTGGACCTAAAGAGCTCACACAATCATCATGACAACTAACAGCATGACTTCAGTATTTCAGGAATCTTCAGTTTCTGCAGAACCTACATTTTCATTCGCACCGCTGGTGTAGTGGAATGAAAGCGCTTAACAAACGGGATTATTGACAAGTGCTAAAATGAACGACATACTTTCAAGCCAGTCAACAGCACTATCAAACTCCAGCACCATGATAAGAGGCAACGTGCAGAGAGAAGCTGCCACAGAGGGTGGCAGCCGAGGGGAGGTCACCTCTCTGCTGGCCCTGTAGCACTGGAGGCATGGATGCAATTTTGCCCTAAAAT
This sequence comes from Hippopotamyrus pictus, assembly GCA_026781145.1. Lineage (NCBI taxonomy): Eukaryota > Metazoa > Chordata > Actinopteri > Osteoglossiformes > Mormyridae > Hippopotamyrus > Hippopotamyrus pictus. The sequence continues at coordinate 2,054,982 of JAODLC010000045.1, read as the reverse complement.
AAGATCATTTAATTTGGCAAAGAGCAGTAGGTGTAGTAGGAGCACAGGGCAGGATCTGTGTTACCATGGTGACCGACCACCATCCCAGTGCACAGAAACCTCAGGCAACAAAACCAGGTGGAGAATGATTGCAAACAGACATTCCTGAAGGTGTAGACGATGCTGGCTTGGTGGATTTGGGAGTTTGAGGCTTGCGACCAAGGCAAGGAGCAGTCTGGCATGGTCATGTCTTGTAGAACTGAGTTTTTTTTAAGTTATATCAATGAATTAAATATTGTTCAGGATTGCTGAAATGGACTGTCAAGTCTTTTTTTCTTGCCTTTTGGTTATGACCCAACCTATTGCCCTGTGCGTCAGTCTCATGCTTGCAAAACATTTTCACCCTCAACCTGATATGAATGAATGAAAGTTCAACCACTGCCACTGTGCAGCACCCATCTGGATTATGACGCCAGCCATTCAGGACCTTGGTTTTACACCTCATCCAAAGGACAGCGCCATTTTCACCGTGCAGTGTCCCCATCACTGTATGGGGGCATCAGGATCCACAGAGACCTCAGGATAGGCTCCCCTGTCAGCCAGTGACCCCATCACTGCACTGGGGCAATGGGGTCCACACCGACCTCAGGATGGGCTCCCCTGTCAGTCACACCATCACCTCTTCCAACAGCAACGCAGTTTTCCTAAGTTGGTCTCCCATTAAAGTACTAGTCAGGCCCAAACCTGCTTAATTTCAGACAGATTACCTAGTCTGAACTGCAGGGGGTATGGCTGCTGACAGTGAATTAGGTAGGAAGGAATCATAAATTAAATATTAACTATGAAATCAACTGCAGAAAAGTTCTTTAACAGGATTGGTGTATGAGTGCATAAACTCTGGTAGACTGGCATCCCATCCAGGGTATCCACAGCAATTTACTCAAAATGGAAGTAAATAAAATGAATGCCATATAAATATGTATTTCAGTGACTCCATTATTATTCTGCATATAAAAAATTAAGATTCGTATTCTAGACATGAAGGTGATAAAGGCGCCAATACTCTGCATTATGCCATTGTTACCGTATTGCGCAACGGGCCCGGCGTCGTGCCGACGCAGTTGACGCAGCTTCCGTCTGCGGACGTGGCATACACCGGCTGTGCTTCCGGTTTGTGCGTCCTCGGAAAGCGACTCGGGGGAAGCGATTGGCGGAGAAACTCGCTCCGGAACAGGAGACTCTGACCTGCGGTTGTAAGCCGAGAAAGGCGTCTTACCAACACCTCAGCAGAGCCACGGCGGCAGACAACCGTGCGCTGGTCTGGGAGTTAAATCGTACCGTATCGCTCTGAGGGTGAGTGCGAGGGGTTTTTGCCGGGGCTAGGCTAACAGCATCGCCGCGCGTCAGATAGCTGGCTTCCCGGTGGGTTCCGGTGTCATCCGGTGAGCAGGCCCTGACCGAAACTGGCAGCTATACGCAGCGGTTCTCGACAGCCTGGCGTCTAAGTAATCAATATCCTGGCTGAAATGTCCTGAAATGCCGCGACACATGCGGGCCGTTAGCCCTGCGAGAGCCGCGCGCGCCGTGTCGGCTAGGTGGCTCTGCTCGCTTAGCTAAGAGGGGCTAGCATGTTAGCTCCGGTCCCTGGATGTGTCGGCCGGCTTTCATTTTAAACTCGCAAGAACACAGGCACTTGGTTTTATACACCCCGTGTTGGCTTTTTATTAGATCTGTATTTTCACACTGAGACCCCGCTCCCGTCACGTTGTAATAGCTGTGGCGACGGACCAGTGGTTGACATTAGGTCGTGCTCTGTGCTTTATGATATATAACTGTATGATTGTTAGCGTATCGGATTTCGCAGCATCCATGTTTTGATGCCGGGCAACTAACGGATTATAAAGGGTCGGTGATGGACGGGCACCAGTTCCAGAGCCTTTGTGGAAAGTGGTAGGCTGTGTTTGGATGCTATCACTCGTATGGCCGTGGCGTGGGTGTGTCATTTACACACACACAAACACACACACACACATTGTTTGCGTTTCCCTGCGTAGGCCTATCAAGTTTAGAAAGGGATCACTTTACTCTGTACAAATAGGGTCCCAGCACACATACTCGGATTTAGTACTCGGCTAGTAAAGTTGTTGTCCTAACAACCGTCCAGTGTTTCTTTTTGGACTGGCGAATTTGCATTTGAAATCTGGGGAGATTAAACACTTCTGCTGTTTTATTCTGGGGTGTGGCTGAGGCATTCAAACAGCGTTCTGTGACTGCATGTCAGGACACTGCCTCAATGGTCTGCTAAAGCTGGTGTTAATGTCTTGATTTGAATGCGTAGGGCATTACACACTTTTCATCCAGCCTTATCCCAGTAGGTTATGTACATGTTATATTATCCAGAAGAAGGCTTTGCTGTTTGCCCCCTGGATAGTTCACGGGTTTTATGTTATATGGTTTGGGTTGGTACGACACACAAAGGAGACGGCTGAAAAGATGTTTTAGCCCTTGGCATCATTGGCAGGATTCCACCCCTGTTCTGATATAAACAAACAGAAGTGTGTACAGCATATCTATTAGCAGGTCAGAGTACATGCCCAGAATAAATACAGTTTGATTAAAATCCTTCCCATCATTGCATCCTCCTGCCTTGTTTAACAGTCCTAATGTACTCTCCTTTATTTGCATGAATTTGTGTCTGAAAGGCCTCTGAATTAAGCATTGCCGGTTAGCTTCGTAAATTGTGAAGATTTGGTCAATATCCAGCTGTATGAATGCGCTGGTTAAAAGTATGAGCATCGGGAGTTTACTCGGGTTGTGCTAGTACTGAATAACAAACAAATGTGTCGCTGTGTCATGTCATAGGTTCAGGGATGAACTAAGAATGAATGTCAACCAGCAGCCACACATCGCCACTCCATACGGGCAGCCTCCGCTTCAGGGCTATCAGGTGTACGGCCAGCAAGGGTATGGGGGACCCCACACCACCCCTTATGGGCCTTACAATGGCCACAATGCAGCGTACCAACAGGACGCACCCCCGCAGCCCCCAGGTAAGAGTCTGCCTCCTGGTCACATGGTCAGCAAGGGATGATGGGTTCAGAGAAAATGAATCATCGTTAGTATTAATCTCAAGAAATATATATTTTTATGTTATTTAGAAAAACATCTACTGAAGCAAAAACTTGCTAGCAGGGGAGGGCAGATTGAAGTGAAGGTTATTGAAATTCATCTGAAAGTTTGGTGGCCTGCTCTGGGCACGTCACCCTTGTTTTTACTCTGCATTACTGTGTTTGGGTGTTTGGGACACCCGGGATGATATAGACCTCAGGTTTCCCCTTGGAACTGAGAAAACCGGGAATGCAGATGATTCTCTCCAACCTTCCATCTTCAGAAAGCTACTTTCCATCCCCTGGCCACTCATCTCTCCTCTCTTATATTTCAGGCTATTCTCCTTATTCCAGCTTTCCCTCTAAGACCTTTGCTGCCGGCCTTTCCTCTGACCTGTCTTCTTCTTCCTCCTTTGGCCTAGGTAACCCGCTCGGCTTTGCCTGGCTCTCTTAGCCTGTGCCTTCTGCCCTATGGTGTTGAGACGCTGTCACTCTTGTCTTTGTGCAGGGTTGCACAGTGCAGTTCCTCTACCTAGCAACCTCGGTAGTGAATTGTTGGTAGCTTGAGTTACCCGTCTCGGTTATCACATTCAATTAGTAATTATTTAACATAATAAAAAATTTAAGCCTTGACCCTTTCTTGAACTATCAGTCTGATGAGCAGATAGTTGTTCTCCCAGGTCTGACAGGGCATAGGCTGCCTACATGAAGTAGACAGTAGATGGAGGGGTTTGCCATGTAATTAAGCTACTTAGTCAGCTTCATGGCAAACATCAGACATGGTACTGAAATGATGGTGACTTTGTGTGCTCCACCCTTCCCAGGTCCCGGACGAGCGCCCCCCAGTTCAGGGGCTCCTCCAGTTTCAGCTCCTGGCTATGGCCAGTACCCCCAGGGGGAGGTGCAGAATGGGCCAGCCCTAATGACCAACCAGCCACCCAGGTGAGTGCCAGCCAGCGCCTGCTCTTCCATGATCACCTTATGTTTACCTCTTTATCAAGTTCAGTTTTGAGCCTTTAAATGTAAAGCACGCTGCCACAGCTTATCTATAAAAATGTGGTATGTTAGGGGCACAGAATGCGTTGTGTGTAGCTTTGTCCCTGATGCCTTCTGACATGTTTATGGACAGGCCCCCAGCCTCGCAGCCCTACGGCCAAGTCCCTGTCACTCTACCCGCTGCCCAGCCTCTGTATCATCAGCAGTATCAGGCTCCACCCACGAGCACCCAGCAAGTGACCAATCAGATGGCTGGCATGCAGATCGGCGCGGCTCCATCCCAAGCTGGTCCTTATGGTGATTAGCCTGAATTCGACATTTTGATTTATTATACTTATTTTTTTATTATTGATCGTGATAATTTTAGATTATATTTATAGTGCTTTTGCTGTTTTTTTTCTGATTGTTAGAAGACATGCTTTTTTCCGAAGAGCTAACTGGTCAGCATTTCTAATGAGTCCTATTATTGGTTACTCGAGTTGCCTGTCTTTCTTTCAGCTCCACCTACTTCCTCTCACCTGCCGTCTTCTGCTGCTTTTATGACACCTGGAAACCCTTCTTACACTTCTCAAGCGGTCCCTCCATCTCAGCCTCCCCCGAACGTCGGCGTCCCGCAAGGGCACCATCCTCCTACATATGGAGGCCCCCCCCATGTCCCTCAGCAGCCTTTCCCCGGCTCTGCCCTCCCACCTGTCTCGCAGCAGTCATTCCCCACAGCTCCCACCCCTTCCACACAGGCCTCGCTGGGGGGCCCACCCCTGCCGCAGCCCTACGATGCAGGACCCCCTGTCTCTGCTCACTCTCAATTCCCTGGATCTTTGCCCCCCCACCAAGCTGCAGTTTCTCAGCCCTCGCCCTACCGCTCGGCCCCCCCTCCCACTGGCTTTCCTCCCTCTGGAGGTGCCCCTGCCCCACCTAGACCCACCCCAGGCATGCAAGGACCTCCATTCCCTCCTCAATCCGTATCGGCCCCCCCGGGACCCCAGCCGAACCACATCGGTGCGCCACCTATGCAACTGGGGGTGCCCGCTGGCCCCCCAACAGGACCCCTGCCTCAGCAGAATGGTGAGTCTTCCTCTGGACCTGTAAGCCTCGGCCTGTTGTTACCGACAGCATAAACAGTTGCAGCCTGCTAATGCATCATGCCTTAAATGATGGGTATGCTGCTTTTATGCTGCAGTTCTCTGGGTAGGCTGCCATTTGCTCTTCTGAGCAAGTGAGCTTGGTTAATGTGTCTTCTGGGCATTGTCCCTCCCAAAACCTCATTATCTCATCATGCATCTAGTGTACATTATACACTGTCATTTTAAACAGTGGAGACTAATGTCGATTCTAAATGCCTTAGGTGCTTTTGGGCAGATGAGGGCCCCCCAGCCAGGTTACGGGGCACCCTATCCTGGGCAGCCGAATTTTGGTTCTCAACCCCAGGCACCTGCCCCAGCACCACCAGCCCAGAAACGACTGGACCCCAACTCGATTCCCAGCCCGGTATGTACACACTTCAGTGTGCACACGCAGTGATAGTGTAAGATAGTAAGGGGGCCGAGTGTTGGCCTCAGAGGCACTCCTCTTCAGTTTACTGTTGTCTTTATTCCTTTTCCAGTTTTTAGACTTTTGTCATTGACGTCTTGGTGTGGCAGATTAAAGGCAGCGTTCCTTGTTGAAATGATAGATTTTGCTTGATTGTGGTCATATTTTCTAAGTCCCTTAAGACCAAGAGTTGATAATAGCAATTTGAAATATGAGGTTGTGTGTTTCCCTGTTTGTCAGTGTTATTTTCCCGATTGGCTCATTTGTGGTTGGCCAAGCGCCCCCCATCAGCCCTGTCAGGCTTCCTAGCAAGCAGGGTTTGGCGCTTTTTTTTTCTTGCATACATCATGAAGAATTATGGGAAATGAGACGTTTAATGACTAAGGCGTCTGTTCCTAGAAGGTAGATGTGACTTCAGAGGAATCGTTCTGACTGGATGGAGGATTTGTACAAATACACAGTTTCACTTCCCACCTTTAGTAGTACAAAGTCAAAAGTGTCAGTATCGTGAGAAGAAAAGCAGTCTGGAGATCTGGTTTGTTTTGATGAAGCCTGGAGCATCTGTTCAAGATGGGGGGTAGTTACTCATCTGCCTTTCTCTCTGTCTGTTTGCTTCTTTGTTTTTCTTTTAAGAATTATGGGATGGCAATTTGTTGTATTTCTTTCCCCTCTTAACTCTTAAAGAAAGCTTCAGAAACGCAACCGGTGCTGAAAACAAGACATAGAATAGACCCAGACGCTATCCCTAGCCCAGTAAGTGCACTGTGCCCTTGTGACTTGAGGCCCTGCCCCCTGGGCTGATCCTGGGTGTTCATTTGCCTGCATGCTGTCCCTCCCCTTCCATCCTGCCTCCACCCATTGTCACCTCAGTACTGTGACTGAAAAACCGTCACCCGGCCGAGTCTGTCCAGTATATGAGAGGCGTATCTCTACAGCTGCCACCTTATTCGCTTGTGAGGATGCTGTCAGAAATGTGTCCTGCTGTTCATTAATGGGGAAGCCCAATAAAAGTGTCCTATGCTAAGAGCTTTTTATATAAAGTCAACTTTATTTTCTAAAGAAGAACTTGTAAAGTGCATGTCTTTTAATTCGTAGGGTTTGTTTTTCGGTTGTTCAGTAGTATTTAGAATTTCAAATTAGAAATTAACAAAAATATAAAGATTATATAATATATAATATATAATATATATTATATATATATTTGATTCAGTGGCATCATAATCTTTAATTATAATGAATAAAATGAATGTGTCAGCTGTGTACCTGGAAATGTTGGAACTGCCTCTTGGGGGTGATGTAGAAAATATCCCCATTCTCCTGGATGGAGCCAGAGATCCTCAGGGACACACTCCCATAAACTGATGTCTTTACCTCCCTCGCTGAATGAGGCGGCTGTTTCTGGACACAGGTGGCCGTTCATTGTTTGCAAAGTGGTTGAATCTGGGCACAGGTTACTTTGGTGCCGCAAATGGGCTTTTATAAAGCAAAGCCGTGTCTGATGAATGGTTCAGAAGGGTGACTCAAGGCAGTCAATTAGATTTTGTCATGAAAGAAACTATTTTTTATTTTTATTTTTTTGCCAAGTGTTTTATTGTGTGGGTCCTCTAGGAAATCGGGGAATGGAAAGTGCCGCACATGTTTACTGCTTTCTTCCTTAATGGAAATGAGAAGGCAACTGTTTCTTGTTTTATTTACATGTACAGTGTTGGTGGCCCTCGCCTTTTCAGTGCAGTTTGCTGTTTTTCCGTCACAGTCCTGTCCACCCTCACTGTCCTGTGGACATTCTAGGTCGTCGTCATTGTCCACCTCCTTTGTGTGATCCCTAAGTGGCTGCATCATCTTCTGTAAGAAGCTTTAATAGTATGGTCTTTTTCTGGCCGTGCCTCTCCCTCTCTATTCTGGGTTTAGGGGTGTCATGGACAGATGGGATGTTGTGTCCATGTCTGGTTAATGTGTGGAGAAGGTCCCGACTAGCCGTGCGTAGATGCATTCATGCGTGTGTGCGTAGATGCATACATGCGTGTGTGCGTAGATGCATACATGCGTGTGTGCGTAGGTGCATACATGCGTGTGTGTGTGTATGTGTGTCTGTCTGTGTGTGTGCGTTTGTAATTACCACATTGTAGGCACTAAACGTCCCAACAATGTGGTAAAACCTGTTACTTCACAGCTTGTGGGGAGATTTTTCAGGACCCCACAATATAAACCTCAACCAATTTTATGAAAATCTTTGACTGCAATCAAAAAAATGCCGAGTTTTTTCTGTAGTTGCATAGGGATGGAGTTAGGGATATTTTAGTAATGATTATGCTTATGGCCAAAGAAGTGATAGGAATATATGAACTGCGTGTGTTTGTGTGTGTGTTCACAAGAAAGAAACACAAGCTTCTGTGTTTTGGCTCACATGGTGACTTAATATCTCGCATGCTTCATCTGTCCTCCTTTGTTGCTCCCTGCTTTAGATTCAGGTCATCGAGGACGACAAAGCCAGCAAAAGTGGCGAGGTCTTCATGACTGGGGTGAGGGGTCAAGCCCCGCCCCTCGTCACAACCCCCTTCCAGGTCAAAGATCAAGGTGAGAGGAAATACCCAGTCAGTTGCTGTCGTGTCTTTGTAGCCCCACCTCAATGACTTGGCTCACTTGTTTCCTTCCCCCCATGATGACCCAGGGAACGCTAGCCCCCACTTCATCCGGTGTACGGCCTACAACATGCCCTGTACCTCTGACATGGCCAAGCAGTCCCAGGTGCCGTTAGCCGCCATCATCAAGCCGCTGGCCACACTGCCTGAAAATGAGGTGAGTGTGGTGAAGTCCCACAGGCCGAGTGCTCGCTCTTCGTTTACCAGCTTTTAGCTAAAGCAAAAAACACTCACGTTTTTGTGAGAAAGCAGGGTCAGCCGGAAATTTCTGTCAAGGCTGGCATTCGAAACGGCAACCTTCTGATTCCAAACCCAGCATCCTCATCCTCTGGGCCACCGCGTGCCCATGCTGGGCCTTCCTTTCCGTTTAAGTCCTAACAGTCGCCCTGTGTCCACGTCGGCATGTAACCCGACTGTGCGTCTCTGCCGCAGGGGCCGTTGCCCATCGTTGACCACGGAGAAAGTGGCCCCATCCGTTGCAACCGCTGCAAGGCCTACATGTGCCCCTACATGCAATTCATCGAGGGCGGCCGGCGCTTCCAGTGCGCCTTCTGCAGCTGCGTCACTGAGGGTGAGTGGCGCCCTCTTCTGGCTGAATTGTCCGTCCCAATGCTTGATCGTTCTTATGCTGACACTGATTGGTTTGCTTAATGCTAAAAATGGGGAAGTGTGTTTTTATCTTTGTTTGATATGTGTATCTGTGGATGCAGAATGTATTGTATCAAAATCTCTAATTGTGACTTCCCCACGCCAGTTCCCCCCCATTACTTCCAGCATCTGGACCACACAGGGAAGCGCGTGGACTGCTACGAGCGGCCGGAGCTGTCTCTGGGCAGCTACGAGTTCCTGGCCACCGTGGAGTACTGCAAGGTGATCAGAGCCGCCTGGCCCGGAGCCCGAGTCAGAGCCGGCGTGCCGGTTTGGCCCATCGATCACGACATGCCCGTTTCCTCTGGTCCCCCCTCCAGAACAACCAGCTCCCCCAGCCACCCGCCTTCATCTTCCTCATCGATGTGTCGTACAACGCCGTGCGGAGCGGCATGGTCGCCGTGGTATGCGAAGAGCTCCGTACGCTGCTCGACACTCTGCCCAGGTACCCGCTAAGGTCTGCTGCCAGCCTGGGTTATGATTAGAGCCTAAACTGGAGCTCTCTGTCACCCCTAGAGGCTCAGGCCTTTTTCGGGAATTACATTTTAGTATACACAATGCCCGTTATATATATTTTCCCTTTTAATACCTCATCTGGTGATGCAAGCACCAAGTGCACAAAAGTCACTGAAATTCTGTGTGGTCTGGCTGGTTAGTGGCTGTTTTGACAGGCTTCTCCCAGGTACTAAGAGTCCAGCTTGTCTGACTATCACTGGGTGTCCCCTCAGTGAGCCTGGCACAGACTCCCCCATCAGAGTGGGCTTCGTCACCTACAACAAGGTGCTACATTTCTACAACGTGAAGAGCTCGCTGGCCCAGCCACAGATGCTGGTGGTGTCTGACGTGGCCGACATGTTTGTCCCCTTGCTGGATGGCTTCCTGGTCACAGTGGGCGAGTCCCGCACCGTCATTAACAGGTGGGGGGGGGCACGCTGTCCTCTTTTTGTTTTGCTGAAGGTCCCGTTTAAAGCTTTATGAGCTCAGATCGCTGTTGCCGGTTAACTTAGTTCCCTCACTGAAGAGTTGCTTTGATTTATTCTTTAAAAAAGGAGCCTAAAGAATCAAGGCTGCACAATCACTTGCTAGCTTCCAGATTAATTGCTATTTCCTGCTGCTTTCGGTGGGTGGGGCCTCCCTTTGACCCAGACCATGTGATAATTTTTTCCTGTCCAGCTTGTTGCAGCAGATCCCGGAGATGTTTGCCGACACGAGGGAGACTGAGACTGTTTTCGGGCCGGTTATCCAGGCAGGACTTGAGGCCCTCAAGGTAAGGGGAGCTAAGTCTGCCACAAGCGAGCTGGGAGCCTCTCCTTCCGCCGCGAGCGAGCTGGGAGCCTCTCCTTCCGCCGCGAGCGAGCTGGGAGCCTCTCCTTCCGCCGCGAGCGAGCTGGGAGCCTCTCCTTCCGCCGCAAGCGAGCTGGGAGCGCTAAATCACATGCGGTCACCCCTCTGCAGGCGGCAGACTGTGCCGGAAGGCTCTTCATCTTCCACTCCACACTGCCCATCGCCGAGGCCCCTGGCAAGCTGAAGAACAGGGAGGACAAGAAGCTTGTGGGAACCGACAAGGAGAAGGTGCATGCACAGCCGGAGCTGGGGGTCATGTGCTCCGTTTCAGGGGGTTTGAGGAGTTTCTTAGCCCTGTCTGTTGGAAGTGGGTTGTGATTACATTGGTTTAATTTTTTTCATTCCCCCCCTCAGTCCCTGTTTCAGCCCCAAGTGAGTTTCTATGGAAACCTGGCGAAGGAGTGTGTGGCACAGGGCTGCTGTGTGGACCTCTTCCTCTTCCCCAACCAGTACGTGGATGTGACCACTCTGGGGGCGGTGCCCTGCTCCACCGGGGGCTCCGTGTATAAGTACACCCACTTCCAGGTAACACACCCGCGTCCCGCTTATGGGCCCATTTGAGTGGCCACCCCCCCAGTAGGGCATGGCAGAGCTGAGCACCCACGCATGTGGTCATGTGGTCATGTGGTCATGTGGTCATGTGGTCAGCAGGCGCAGACGGACCGCGACCGCTTCCTCAACGACCTGCGGCGGGATGTCAAAAAGCAGATGGGCTTCGACGCCATCATGAGGGTTCGCACGAGTACAGGTACACGTCACCTGATCCCGAGCGCGCATGGCCATCACAGTGAACCGTGGGACTGCCCTCACATAACCTTCCCCCCCAGGTATCCGAGCCACCGACTTCTTTGGCTCCTTCTACATGAGCAACACCACGGATGTGGAGCTGGCCGGCCTGGACTGTGACAAGACTATCACCGTGGAGTTCCGGCATGACGACAAGCTGTGCGAGGACACTGGGGCCCTACTGCAGGTAAGGCTCTGTGGGGGTGGGGTGGGGGGGGTGCAGCGGGGCCCTGCTATCTGCCTCTCCATTACTCTCTGCCTCTCTTCCTGTCTCCCTCTGTCTGCGCCTCCATCACTCTCTGCCTCTCTTCCGTCTCCCTCTGTCTGCCTCTTCATCACTCTCTGCCTCTCTTCCTGTCTCCCTCTGTCTGCCTCTCCATCACCCTCTGCCTCTCTTCCTGTCTGCCTCTCCATCACACTCTGCCTCTCTTCCTGTCTCCCTCTGTCTGCCTCTCCATCACTCTCTGCCTCTCTTCCTGCTCCCTCTGTCTGCCTCTCCATCACCCTGCCTCTCTTCCTGTCTGCCTCTGTCTGCCTCTCCATCACCCTCTGCCCCTCTTCCTGTCTCCCTCTGTCTGCCTCTCCATCACTCTCTGTCTCTCTCTCCGTCTCTTCTCTCCCAGCACGTCATGCTTGTTGGCTCTGGGGTTGGATTCCACATGTAGCTGGCAGTAATTCCACACTCTGACCTGTTACCTTCGCTTAGTCCACGGCTCCTTCCTGAGGCAGTGCTGCTCTTGGCACGTTCACTGGGATTGTTGCCGGTTTTCCCCCAAATCCCTGTGGATCTAGTCGGACCGTTCAGGCCCTGCCCCGCCCATTTCTTTCCCTCTTTAGATGAGGTGATTCCCCACCTGGCTTCGGCCTGTGGGAGCGATGTGCCGCTTGGACACAGTTCCAAAAGCCGGCTGACGGGGCCTGTGGGGGCAGGTGTGTCCTCTAGTCCGTGGTTAAGTAGCCGGCTTAACCCCACTGCCTCGCCGTCAGGGATCGGGACTGTGCACCGGATAAGCTGCATGTTCACATCCTGGGATGTCTGGCCTCTGACCCCCCCCCCCCCCTTAAACCCCTGCAGTGTGCCGTGCTCTACACCAGCTGCAGGGGGCAGCGGCGGCTCCGTATCCACAACTTGGCGGTGAACTGCTGCAGCCAGCTGGCCGAGCTTTACCGGCACTGCGAGACTGACGCGCTGGTCAACTTCTTCGCCAAGTACGGTGTGTGCTCCCGGGTCTCGTGGCTCTGCGCGGTGCCGGGCTTGTTTACACGGCCAAGGCTGGGCGATCTGGCAGCCGTGCCCTGGAAGGCAGATACACTTACTAGATCCCACAATGCCTGGCATCAGCTGTCTTGGCTTGACGTAGATATTGAATTACTAGACTGTCCTATTAATGTTTCATGAACACGGTTTTGAAGTGGCGCTCTCTTCTCCACAGCGTACCGCAGCGTGCTCAGTAGTCCGACAAAGACGGTGAGGGACAGCCTGGTGAACCAGTGTGCCCAGATCCTGGCCTGCTACCGGAAAAACTGCGCAAGCCCTTCGTCTGCAGGACAGGTGAGGCGACCCCAGCATTCAGGAACCACCTTCACAGCCAGGATTGTGGCCTGCTGCCTCAGGTCCCATGAGGTTTGCTGTGCCCTGCATTGAACACGCAGCTGCGTGAGCAGGCAGACTCGAGTTGTGTAAGCACAGCCAACCAGCAGAACTAACTGGACAAGCAGCAGTAAGCCCTAGCATCTCGGGGACACTTTGTAGGTCGATGAGGTGAAGGAAATATCAAGACTTCGCTTTACACATCGACTTCGATGTGCATGGGTTGTGTTATGTGTGTTATGTTTGACGTCTGACATTACGTGCCATAATCCATTTATGCTATTTAATAAATTGTATTATAATATGTGTTTCACTACTGACCTGGTCCTTTCCAGCTAATTTCCCTTTTAAATAGAGAGATTAAATATTTTAATTGGTGAAGTGATGGACGTATTAAGCAGATTTAGCTCATTAGATGGTTACTCATTTTCATTGCATTACTAAATTAAAAAAAAAATAAACAATGGAAATTTTTTTTTTTTTTTAATAAGATCTGCATCTAAAACATATGTCCAGTGTCCTGGGAGTATCTGTCTGAGCGCTGGGGATTCTACGCCTGGCTGGCGGAAGCTACAATGGGCAGAGATAAAGGGAAGATCGAGGCACTGGTCCATATCACTACAAGCGGAGCGTCAGTGAAGCGCTTTATCCGCTGGCAGGATGTGGGCTCTGGGTGGCTCTGAATAACCGCGGGCAGTTAAAATGCCGGCATGCAGCTCACCTGGCCCGGCCAGCACCCTGCAGCCCACCCCCAGCACAGAGAACCCAGAAAATGTGTCCTCTGGGAAGAGAACAGAGGAAACGAGTGTCTTTAGGGTGGAGAACCGAGAAAATCAGCGGCCTCGGGGTGGTGAACTGAGAACGTATTCCCCTGGTTTGAGGTCTGTCTAGAGCCCTTCTTACAGTCAGCATGCAGGAAAAAGCTTGCGTCAGTCACAGTCCCGCCGCCGGGCTAGCCGACAGCAGAGGCGATGAAACTGGGTCACTGAGGATCAGCGCCTCCTTTGGTGATGATTCCCCAGTGCTGTCATTTCTGCTCAAGGGACAGAGTGGCAGGATCTCGCAGTGTGGAGGGAGACGGATACCCGGAGGAAGCCGTTGGGCTCGACACCAACGTGTGATGTCTAGATTAGCAGGAACAGTTCCCTGCTCCTGTCAGACTCACCGCGCCTCTACAGTCAGAATAAGTGTTTCTGTTGCCAGAAAAGGCTGACGTGATTCTGTTCTTACAAGAAGATCCCAAATACAGCAGCCGGAAAACGGGTTCAATATGGATTCGACATTAAAGTGAAAATGTTCGCTAAAGAAGCTTTGATCTAAGTGAGGCTGCCTGGATTTGGGTCAAAGCTCCTTTATAAAGAGACTTTGGTTATGTCAGACTGTTCCTGCCGTAACGACCGCGTCTGTGGTTTGGGTTTGCAGCAGTCCTTATTTCCAATTCTTTGTGTAAATTGTTGGCCGGGGTAGAGTAGACCTAGATAAATAACAAAATATGTGTCATATTCTGTCTTATACAAACAAATGCTTCTGTGTGATTCACGTAGCCAGCTGCAAGTTGACTCTCCTAAACGGTTATAGTGCTGAAATAGGCTGCTGACTGACACACATGGTATAAGCAAACGACCTCTGAGAATGCTTCAGGAATTTATGTCCAGTATATCATCAGTCGGACATTTTTTTTGCCGTTTGTCTGTGGACCAGACATTGGTTAACATTGGCCTGACTGCCTGACACCGTTTAGCGGTTAAACACCCTGAACTCTTGTCATCACAGCTGATCCTGCCTGAGTGCATGAAGCTGCTGCCCGTCTACCTGAACTGCGTTCTGAAGAGCGACGTGCTGCAGCCCGGGGGGGACGTGTCCCTCGACGACCGAGCGTACCTGCGCCAGCTGGTGTCCTGCATGGACGTGGCTGAGAGCCACGCCTTCTTCTACCCGCGCCTGCTGGGAATGTACTACAGTTCTCAATTGATTTTTA